>CM032231.1:6622500-6967500 GCA_019009955.1 Riptortus pedestris | reverse complement strand
ATCAAACTCATAAATTGGTCAAGGAGTTAAGAGCATAAGACTAATATTTTACCTTCCGGAGTTGCAGTTAGAGTGAAGTCATGATCCATGAACTGTCCCCAAGCTACAATCATGACAGTTCCAGCATGTTCATGGTATCCTTCATCAGGATGCATTGTCCTCGAGACTACCCTAGCTCTTGGCAGCTGCTGCCCAGTCACTGAGATCCTTGGAGCAGTGATACCATCTGCATACAGCGGCCCTATCAGTCTGCAACACCAAAACAGTAACTTACTATGCTCGTTTTATTCCATCAAGTAAAGTGGTGGGCCATTAAAGTGATTGCTGTAATTGGATGGGTTGAATACAGCAGCATAGGAATCATATATATATATATATATATATACTAGCTCAGATACCCGGCTTCGCCCGGGAATTGATTTGAGGCTGAATGGTGATGGTATTTTTTTGGCAAGGCTTTACTTTGCACAATATTTTAACCTTTACCCGTCCCAGTGTTTAGGGTTAATAGCCGTTGTTGGCATTTGTTAATAAGAAAATTAATTTTTTATGTAAGTATTCACTGTCCTCCAAATTGTCATATTTCCCGTCTCCTATGCATTATGCATAGATTTCAGTTATTAAGGACAAAATAGTAACATAGATTGAATTAATTTTTCTATAATACAATATTTCTACGCAAATTAATTTCTCCACACATTGTTCCTGGAGAAATGTATAAAACAAAAGTTAATCTAAATAACAAAGTAAACAACTTTTGTTATTTGCATGTTTGTCGAAAAACAAATAGGCAATGAAATATTGCGAATTTTTATTTCAGGCCTCCCTTATAACCCCCACTCCCGTTCTAACCTAATAATATTAATATAGCTTATAATCATGGAAGAATTAATGCTAATTGACATACCAAGTTTTTTTAAGTTCGGTTTAATCGTTAACGCCCAATACAATAGTTGACTCCCGCTTTAGTTTATAGTGTATATCTCGTTTATATTTTGTTAAAAGACAAAAATGAATATGACAAAAGTTACTCTAAATAACAAAATAAACAACTTTTGTTATGTTCATATTTGCCGAAAAACGAATAGAAAACGAAATACCGCTATTTTTAAATTCAGGCATCCCTTACAACCCCCACTCCTGCCCGACCCTAGAAATGATGGTATGGCTTGTTATAATGAAAGCGTTAGTGCTAATACACATACCGAGTTTTATTTAGTTCGGCTGATTCTTTTGTGCCAAATAAAATTGTTGACTCCCGCTATAATTTTTATCGTATAACTCATTTATACTTCGGTATACGACGAAAGTGTATATAACAAAAGTTACTTTAAATAATAAAATAAATAACTTTTGTTATGTGCATATTTGCCGAAAAACCAATAGGAAACGAAATATCGTTATTTTTAATTTCAGGCCTCCCTTATAACCCCCACTCCTGTTTGTCTCAGAGAATATTAGTATAGCCTAAAGTCTAAGTTGGGCGAGTAGTAATATACATACCAAGTTTCATAAAATTCGGTTCAGCCGTTTATGCGTGAAAAGGTAACAGACAAACATACACGAAAGAAACAAAATGCAGTTATGGTGTCTATGACATGTGAAACGAAAAGTTATCGTGAAATTTCGCGAAAAAAAATCAATATACAGACAGAGGTTACAATTTTATATATATATATATATATATATATATATATATATATAATTGTAACCTCTGTCTGTACATTGATTTTTTTTTTCAAAATTTCATGATACTTTTTCGTTTCCTATTGGTTTTTCGGCAAATATGAATATAACAAAAGTTGTTTACTTTGTTATTTAGAGTAACTTTTGTTATATACACTTTTTTTGTATACCGAATTATAAACAAGATACACGCTAAACCCTATGGCGGAAGTGAACGATTTTATTTGGCGCAAAAGACTCAACCGAACTAAATAAAACTCGGTATGTGTATTAGCACTAACGCCTTCCTTATAATAAGCCATGCCAACATTTCTAGGGACGGGCAGGAGTGGGGGTTGTAAGGGAGGCCTGAATTTAAAAATAGCGGTATTTCGTTTTCTATTCGTTTTTTCTGCAAATATGCACATGACAAAAGTAGTTTATTTTTTTAATTGAAGCAACTTTTGTGATATTCACTTTTGTCTTATAACAAAGAATAAACGAGATATACACTAAAACTTTAGCAGGAGGCAACAATTTTATTGGGCCCTAACGAATGAACCGAACTTAACAAAACTCAGTATGTCAATTAGCATTAATTCTTCCATGACTATAAGCTATATTAAAATTTTTAGATTCGAACGGGGTTGGGTTATAAGGGAGGCCTGAAATAAAAATTCGCGATATTTTGTTGTCTATTTGTTATTTGACAAACGTGCACATTTCAAAAGTTGTTTACTTTGTTATTTAGAGTAACTTTTGTTTTATACATTTTTTCGGGAACAATGAATGAAGCAAGTAATTTGCATAGAAATATTGATATGCTCATCAATTCTTTCCAATGTGAACTACCAGGTAACTCACCTGGAAAAATTAATTCAAATCTATGTTAATATTTTGACCTTAATAATTCAAAGCTATGTATAATGCACAAGAGACCAGAAATATGACAATATGGAGGACAGTGAAGTCTTACATAAAAAATTAATTTTATTATTAAAAAAGTCCGTCACGCAGGGGCTGCGTAAACTAAGCAGATTTCCCTCGTGAAGTGTAGTAATAGATAAATATACATACTGGTAATACAACAACACAGTGAATAAATACATACGGAAATAAGAAATGTTTCATCCATTTTCAATAACCTGCCGACAGGAAGCGTTAGGTTAGAAATGTAAACAAATGGGTCTGCCCGCCTCACACCGGATAGAAAAACAATTACTGAAATATATCAGAATATAACACATTAATTTTATTGAGAGCTATTTACTATATCTAGTACTGCAATTAATAATGAGTCAGAATAATTGTTATCTCAATCAATAACATTTCAGTAGTCCAAAACTTTAAGATGGGGACATATTTGCATGTATCTCGTATAATAAAGGTCTCTTGAATACAATTTTTGGTATTTAAACTTCCAATAATGTGATTTATTATGTAGCAGAGTATTGTTTACGTAACATGAGTAGAAGTGGCGGTTTGCTGAAAACTGAAAAATGCAAATATCTCGGTTAATATTCAAGATAGAGAATAAACGTATATAACAATATTTCTAGTAAATTTAATTTGCAATAAGATTGGTTATATACAATTTTTCAATCCGATGCATAATAACGGAGATATTTCGAATTTTAGAAAATCCCCCCTCTAAACCCCCCCCCTCCCTCTGGTCCAATTTCAGCCATTAACGAACTTGATCTGTCTTTTTACATAAAACAGTTAAATATCGAGTTTCATAACGATCAAATAAAAATTGCGACCGCTAGAGCGTTAACAGACAAGTATATTTATTTATATATATATATATATATATATATATATATATATATATATATATATATATATATAATTTTGAACGGACCTCATTTTCGTCATCTCCTGGGTAGGATCGATGGAGATTTGAAGAAATTTTCGAAAATCGCGTCATGTGTACGACCTCAATAGGTGATTTCCCTTAAGGGAAATCTGCTAAAATCCACAGCAACGGGTATAAATCCTAAACACGGGGACGAGGAAATGGCACACATATTGTGCAAAGTAAAGCCTTGCCACAAAAATACCATCACTATTCAGCCTGAAATGAATTCCTGGGCAAAGCCGGGTATCTGAGCTATTTTATATATATATATATATAAAGAAAGAAGAAGCTGCCTCCATTTAGAGGGGGTACCCATTTGTGTTAGCCTCCTAATCAGCCCTCCAGGGTATTTAGGTAAAAAATGTTACATTTAAATGTGTGTATATATATTTGATTTTTTTTTAATTTCTTTCCTCAATAAAGTATTCTAACAAAAAGGGAGTTGATTTCCTTTATGTCCCTCTATTTGTAGATTAATAACAAATAGCTTATATATAATTTTATTTTTCTATTGATATAAATAAGAACATTGTTATGCAAAATTTGAAATGGAATGATCGAAAATTGATTATTCAATGCTGTTTATAGTAGGCAAACAATTTACCCATTACTGTCATTTCAATAACTAATTTTCTGGTATAATATTTCTGCAAATTTCCGAATTGCTTTATTTCACTTTTACAATAGAATTTTATCCTCAATAGGCCGTCGATGTTATTTTCATCGCTAACTTTAAAAGATACATTTTGTTTGATAGCAGTGTACAGTCGTGTGAAATGGGTGTTCATCTGTTCAGTATTAAAATTGCATGGGCACAATGGGTTGTTTGTCTGTTTAAATCTTTTTAGGTAAACTTTGATTGAGCCATAACTTGTTAGTAATTTTGTGTAAAAATAGTCAGTAGGTCTTTCATTCTTGTTCAAAAATTCTGCAATTTCAGGAATGAGAGTCTTTAAGTGTTGTCATTTATTTGCTCTTGTCCAATTTTGTTGAAATTTGTGTATGTTGTCTGTTAGTCATAAATACTTAAGATTTGTCTTCAGCATTTTTGAGTAACATCTTGAAATTTCAGGAGATAATGAAGCTGAATTTACTGCTTTATCAGAATGTTTGTTAACCCAAATTTCAGAATGTCCATGACTGCATACAAAATATTGTCGTTGAAACAGTAAAATTAATGTGTGCTGAACTTGTTTTGTGAGAGGGTCATGAATTGAATAGTTACTTAATAATTGCAGTGTAATTCTAGTCTAAGGAAATTGTAATTTTACATTTTGTTTGGTGTGATTGAATATAATGTAGGCTTTTAAGGATTTAGGCCGATTTCCTCTACCTGATTATTTGAGCAATGTCACCATAATTAAAATTTTGGAATGGTGCCAAAATCTTTACCCTTGAAAAAAGAAAAGAAAAAGAAATATATACATACACACATATTTATATATTTGCTTAATAGCCCATGAAGGACCAAGGCCAACCTCATGACTTTGATGGGAGGTTGTGGAAAGTTTGACGACTCCCTGCCATAATTCAATTGCTTATCAGACCCAAGATTGCTACTTCTACTACTATTCATTAACTTCAAGTGAATTCTTTATTCGAGTAATAATAATAAATCCCTTTCTACAAGCATGTTTCAAGCTGTGGGCCTCGCCTGTAGTCCGAGGGACTAATGGCCTAACTTCCCGCTCAGACCTCTACTCCAACTCGCAACCTTTGTCAGCACTCTAATAACTCCTCCGTGCTAAACCCTTCACATTCAAGAATAAAGAATTGTAATTCACCAAACATTCATCATTAAGGACACATCACATTCAGAGCTGCAGTTTTCAGCTACAGCATCACTCACAACATTAAAAAAGATCTTTATAGGCTTTGATAGAACAACAAAAATGTAATATAATTGTTTGTTTGTTACCTTTTCACGCATAAACGGCTGAACCGAATTTTATGAAACTTGGTATGTATATTAGTACTAACCCAACTTAGACTTTAGGCTATATTAAAATTCTCTGAGATGAACAGGAGTGGGGGTTATAAGGGAGGCCTGAAATTAAAAATAGCGATATTTCGTTTCCTATTGGTTTTTCGTCAAATATGAACATAACAAAAGTTGTTTATTTTGTTATTTAGAGTAACTTTTGTTATATGCAGTTTTGCCGTATACGGAAGTATAAATGAGTTATACGCTAAAAACTATAGCGAGAGTCCACAATTTTATTTGGCACAAAAGACTCAACCGAACTAAACCAAACTCGCTATGTGAATTAATACTAACGATTTCCTTATGATAAGCCATACTAACATTTCTAGGGACGGGCAGGAGTGGGGGTTATAAGGGAGGCCTGAAATTAAAAATAGCGATATTTCGTTTCCTATTGCTTTTTCAGCAAACATGCCCATAACAAAAGTTTTTTATTTTGTTATTTATAGTAACTTTTGTTATATGCACTTTTGCCGTATACGGAAGCATAAATGAGTTATACGCTATAAACTAAAGCGGGATTCCTAAATTTTATTTGGCACTAAAGACTCAACCGAATTAAACCAAACTCGGTATGTGGATTAGTACTAACGCCTTTATTATAATAAGCTATACTAACATTTCTAAGGACGGGCAGGAGTGGGGGTTATAAGGGAAGTCTGGACTTAAAAATAGGGATATTTCGTTTCCTATTGGTTTTTCGGCAAATATGAATATAACAAAGGTTGTTTATTTTGTAATTTAGAGTAACGTTTGTGATATTCATTTTGGTCTTTTAACAAAGTATAAACGAGATATACACTATAAACTAAAGCGGGAGTCAACTATTTTATTGGGCGCTAACGATTGAACCGAACTTAACAAAACTCGGTATGTCAATTCGCATTAATTCTTCCATGATTATAAGCTATATTAAAATTTTTATGTTAGAACGGGAGTGGGGGTTATAAGCGAGGCCTGAAATAAAAATTCGCGATATTTCATTGTCTATTTGTTTCTCGAGAAACATGCAAATAACAAAAGTTGTTTACTTTGTTATTTAGATTAACTTTTGTTTTATAAATTTATCCAGGAACAATGTGTGGAGCAAGTAATTTGCGTAGAAATATTGATATGCACAAAAATTCATTCCATTTTGAACAATGAGGTACTTGATCTGGAAAAATAAATTCAATTTTACGTTAATATTTTGTCCTTAAAATTGAAATTTATGCATATTGTACAGGAGACGGGAAATATGACAATATGGAGGACAGTGAAGTCTTACATAAAAAATTAATCTAATTATTAACAAATGCCAACAACGGGTATAAACCCTGAACAGTGGGACGGGTAAATGTCAAATTAGTGTGCAAAGTAAAGCCTTGCCAAAAAAATACTATCACCATTCAGCCTCAAATCAATTCCCGAGCGAAGCCGGGTATCTGAGCTAGTATATATATATATATATATATATATATATATATATATATATATATATATTTGTGAATTGGAAATTACAAATTCTCAAACGTCTTACTTTTTGTCTGAAGTCAACCATTACTTGCCTTTCTCTTAAGTTTACAAAATATTTTTGTATATTGAATATCCTTTGAAAATCCCTAGAATAATATATTCTTAGAGTAACAATAATTACTGACAAATGCGCAAGTGATCATGCATTAACATTTTGGCTGGTCTATTATATTTACTAGAACTCCATTAGACATTTACATGCAAGGCCGTACTATTAATAGAGTGATGGGAATAAAATACTTAGGTATAACATTTGATCAAAAGCTTGAAATGCCCACATTTGACAAAAATTATACTCCTTATACACAACCTATCAATCGGTGAACAAAACATCTGGGGACTACAAAATGAAGCTTTTCGTGTACTATATAAAGGATCAATTGTTCCTTCGCTCACCTAGCACATTTGGAACACGCAACTCAACAAATAGTGCAATTAAAGGGTTAAATAAATACAATGGGAACAAAGATCGATGGTTCTTAAAATAATAAAGTGTTACTGGGCCGTATCTTAGGAGGCTACATGTTTATTATCAAAAATAATACAAATTGATCTCATAGCTAATCAATATGTATTGCAATCGTCTCTTTTGAAGATCAAAATTGGCTATGACACTTCAGGCGTTATCGAACAGCCTGTAAAATATAAGCAGTGGATGCATCCTGCACATTATCCACAAATATATTTAAATATATCTGAAAAACCTGACAACTATTTACACTGATGTCAGCCAAGAATGGTAAAGTGTTGGTTGCAATTTGTACTCTTTAGAAGATAGGAGCTAATTGATATATAAAAATTAAGACTCAGACGACTATGTATTAATAACCAGGCCGATAAAGTTGTTATTCTTGAAAGCTCATGATATATATATATATATATATATATATATATATATATATATATATACATAATTATTGTATTTAATTTCACTTTAGAAGAGATTTACCAAATTTATAATGTAGACTTAACAGATGAAAGACGTGTACGTTTATTGAAAATAATCAATGAGTCACTCCTTGTGGAAAGAGTCGTATTTACAGATGCAACAAGAAACTCTGCAAATTTGCAGAAAACCTATTTATTATTCTGGGACACTGGAATTCTTATTATGGCTAAATTTTAGGAAATGAAATTGAACAAATCTTTAAATTACCTGTTTGAAAACATATTGAATTATTTGTTTTACATTTTTACTAATTATTTATATTGTATATTCCCAAAAAAAATGTTTTTTTTGCACAATACCTTCTTTTTCTTTTGTTAAAATAAAAATAACTGAATTAATTATATTTGTATAGAATATAAATTAAATAAATCTGAGTACTAAGCTGTACATGATATGTAGCAACTAAACTCTCACTTTGGAGAGTTACTTTTAAGAGGAAATAAATAATGAAGAAATAGTTATTTATTATACAAGTGATGAAAGTAGATCATTTTACAACTCGAGTGAAACGTTTACCCACACGAGCGAAGCGAGTGTGGTAATTTCACGAGAGTTGTAAATTCTACTTTCGACACGAGTGTAATATTAAATTTTTTCTGTAATCGTGTAATACATGATCAGATCTAACCAGAATATGAACAAAATTAGGATGTTGTGAAGATTATGGTATGTTGTTGGTAGGTTATAAGCATGGTTGTGAAAGGTTATAAGCATAGTTATAAAACAACTAGTGATGATTGTGAAGTAGTGCAGTTATAAACAAGTGCAGGTTATAAACAAGGAAGGTAATTATTATTATATTTAAATTTTAAAATATATTGATTATTTCCACCAATAATTCATTCACATTTCAATTTATTTTGTTAAAATAAATTCTTACAATGTTAAGAAACATTTAAAAGCATTTAATTTCCAACTTCAAATTATTTTTTTAATTTATACTTATTACTAATTAAGAAGGCAATTCACTTTCTTCACTTGTGAAGAAAGTGGTTACTTTCTTCACTCTATTGCAAAATGTTTCACTTTCTTCACTCATTTCAGTTTAGTAATGTTACCATTATTCAACGATTACAGATAAAAATTATTTTACTTTCATTTAAGCATTTTTTGAAGACATTCCTAATTTTTTGATCATCTGTAATATGTGTTGTAGTCAGTTGAATATATTATTGTCTTAATGTTTACCTGGTGAAAGGTGTGTTTGTAGCTCCCCAGGTCGGGTGCTTGAGATTAGTGCATAGACCATCGAACCTCCTGTATTTGCCCGGCCGGCACTCCACGTTCGCCAGGAATGGAGGGCACACTTCACGGATTAGTGTCTTGGATGTATCTATCAGGGGTAATCCTTTCTCTATCTCTTCGTAACTCAAGCTATAGCTGAAATGAAAAAAAAAAAAAATATATGGTTCTTAGCACAATCATAATTTTCAGTAACTAATGTATAAAGATGTTGCTATATTTATCTAGAATAGAAAATTGTATCAACTTATCACTTCTATCCTGGCAATAGGATCATGAAAACTATTTGCATAAGTGGCACATCAAATATTAGACTACAAAATATAGTGATTAATTAAAAAAATGATTTAAAAAAGAAAAAACTCTTTAATACTTATTTAGAAAATATTTTCCACTGTTTAAGAAAGTGAATTGATACAAGAAAAATTAGAAAATCTATTATGATAATCAGGGCAATATTAACAAATTATGTCATTTTGACTCAAACTAGTGGAATAAAAGCATTTCTTGCAATTATGTTTTCATTGAGCTGTTAGTTTAAAATTAATGCATCAGCATTTGGCAGATTTCTATTAAGGGAAATCAGTTATTGAGGCTGTAGTCATTACTCGATTATCAAAACATTTCTTCAAATTTCCATCGATCCTACCTATGGATGTCATCTTGTTAAACTACTCTTGGCCTACAATTGTTGCTCTATGGGTTTTTTCATAACTCAAGTATTAAACGAGTTTCTCGGACATTCTTGTTTACACCCTATAGTACTCTTCCCCCCCTCCCCATTCTACGCATCAGCTTTTTACCTAGAAATAGAGAACAGGTGGTGAGATGAGATCACAAGTGTGTAATACCAGCATTTGTGAAGTTCGCTTAGTTTACGCACCTCCTACGTCTTGGACATCTTCTATTAGTAGCCTTGTCTCTTACATCTACTTATGTATAATATTTGCATTGGTGTTTTTTCTTAATTGCCATTACTTACTGATCCAAGTAATTCAGACCTGCTGGATGGTGGTTCATTAATTTGTAGTTTCCATACTCACACTTACTAATCCCTTTTATCACTGAGCTAATTCTGGCAAAAATGGCCTCTCTAAAAATATTGACATCTGTTCTTATAGTGTCCTTCATTCTTGGTCTTATGATAGAAATTTTGTATATATCCTTTATGATAGATCTCAAGTGAATTGGTAGTGGCAATATCGGAAATAGTTTAGATCCCAATAAAACTACTTTTCACAGACCTAAAGGTAACTTTATTGCCTTGAAAGAAAATTCATTTAGTTAAATGCTCTAATTAAAAAAAAAAATGTTATGAAATAAGATGAGATCTAATAGCAGATGTACAGTGAGTGATTGCATAATCTGTTGTAATGATCTCTTGTAAGAGTTGTTTTACATTTTGTGATCATATTCACTAAATGAAATCTAATAGAAGAATATGGTTTAAGTTGCTATACTTCAAACATCACATGGCTTAATTGTACTCGGCTTAAATTAATAAAACATCACATGGCTTAATTGTACTCGCATTATTATTAATTAATTATTATTAAATTAATAAATTGGGGCTTAGGTTAGCCATGTCAGCTAAGGCGTTGGCCTTAATCTACCTTTTTTTAATATATTTTGGAGCTTCGCAACAAGGGTGATATTGCTCAAAACCAAAGATAAAAGTAAAAAATAACTAATAGAATAGAAATACATCACAAAATAGAAAAGAACAAATACCTACAACAAAAAAACAACAACATAGCATAACAAATCACAAAAATAGAAATCAAAAAAGAATAACAAAATGCCAAAATAGGAAACAACGAAGATACTTAACAAAAATAATACACAACCAAACTATGAAATAAGAGAAACAAAACCATATATAAAAATTATTTACATATTAATAATATAATAGGTTAAAGCAAATTAAAAATATTATTAATTAAATGCATTAGGGAACTAATTAAAAATGAACAAATAAGCGGATGAACTACAATAATGTAATAATAATATGATAAAATATAGGAAATGTGTAAACTAAAAACAATACTTACATCCAAAAATGTTGCAAAAATAAATATGTAATACTTAAATTAAAAATACATCACTTGTTCAGATTTTTGAATAGAAGTACAATATAGTCTTTAAATGTTGGAGAATAGTATCTATGGATGGACTGCCCTTTGTCAATAGTTCATTCAAATCGTGTGGTATCTGTAAGTAATGGCATTGCCTGCAGTCAATCAGTAGATGTTTAACTGTCAGAACTACATTACATCTACAAATCACTGTTACCATAGCTGTCGGTGGAGACCGTCGTCACTGGCTGATGGTCGAGTACTGCTGGCATTGTGCTATAGATGCAATGGACCATCTTCATTGCCTGACAAAAATTTGTACTTGTAAAAGAAATTCAACTTTTTGATGGGCTTCAAGGTGGTGCCTTTGCATCTATAGCACAATGCCAGCTGTGCTCAATCATCAGCCAGTGACAACGCTATTCTGCCACGACAGCTATGACAACAGTATCATTTATACTGGCGGTTCTAACCCTTTATTTCAATTATCTACAAATCAATTTGTCTTGTTTCTTCATCATGTATGAGTGTGTTAGTCATTTATGTCCAATTCATGACATTGTAAGTATGACTTAATCTCTTCTTGTTTTAAAGCTCACTTGATAAACCTGGCGAGTTCGATTTCCGTATGGGCAATAAGTATTTATTTAGAGATGAACTCATTAAATAAAATCCTTAGCCCCACCCTGGCTAGATAAGGTAACCTGTATACAACAGGAACCAATTAGTTATAGTAGCATAAAGTGGACGTAAATAAATGACATTTAATATTTGTTTATTTCAAATATTAAATGTCATTTATTATTAATGTTTTGAACTTAATTTAAAATAATTCAAATGCATCAGTTGGAAAAATGTAGAGTAAAATTTATAGATGTATCCCTAAGTCGATTTCATTCGAAAGAGGGAGACAACTTGACGTTATTAGGGCCCTAAATACGGAATTTCAACATTGTAAGGCTTTTCATTTTTAAGTTACGAGAGATATGCACAGATGTCACTCCGAAACTAGGTCAAAATGAATTGGGGGACAGATAGACGGGATAATATTCACATCAAGATCAAAGGACAATTGAAGAAATGTATCGGAAATCGCCCCAAGAGTACAACCTCCACTGCTGACCTCGATTCCATTAAAGGAAATATGCTGTAGCAGCTGTTTAGTGTCACAAGTGCAACCTTCCCTAACGGCTATTTACCCGCCACAGGTAGTCAGTGTTGCCCTAAAAAATAAAAGAATTAATTAATTAGGATAAATATACCGGGCTACACTGCGGTAACCAGACAATAGACTACCCTTTTTCAGTGTATAACCAACCTTTCTCGTGTGCACGTCCTCTCTGCTAATGAACAATATTAACAGTTTTAAATTGATTTTTTATGGGGTTTTTTTATTAGAAGTGTTTTCATATTTATTATTTAATTTATCATTATTTTACAATATAGTGCGTTATTTTAATTTTGGAGCATTTATTATATTTTTATACCTCGTGCTCTAAAGTGGTGACCCCGACGTGATGGACACTCAGATGGGGGAAAACGTAAAGAAGTCTGCAACAGGCGAAACTACCGAAGTTGCCGCTTGTGGAGCAGGGCCGAGCATCCGAATACCAAATTTCTGGAAAGCCGACCCAGAACTCTGGTTCTGCCAGGCCGAAGCCGTTTACGCCACCTCCAAGGGAATCTCATCTCGAATTAAATTTCAGTTGGTGGTAGCGAACCTCGAATTCGATATTCTCAAGGAGGTGCCGGATATCCTGAAGAACCCCCCTGCCGAACCATGTGAAACTCTTAAGACTCGACTTCTGCACCGGTACGCGGAATCTGAAAACCTCAGAATTCGCCGTCTTTTGGAGGAGAGGCGCCTGGCTGAGGGAGAAAGACCGTCCCAGCTTCTCAACGAGCTGAAACGTCTCGGAGGTACCTCCGTGTCCACGGACCTTTTACGAACAATGTGGCTGAGGGCACTACCGACCGCATGCAAGCAACATTAGCTGTGACCACTGAGTCCTCAGTGGATAAATTGGCAGAAATCGCCGACAGAATTGCCGAGGTGTACGAACCAGCCATTCACGAGGTACGCACACAACCCGCCTCACACCGACCCTCTCAACTAGCTCACCTGGAGGAAACGATCCAGCAGCTATGCCGAGACGTGAAGGAGCTTAAAAGCCAATTGGCGCGAGGGCGACGAGAAGGATCACACTCCCGGGGCCGGACCCGGTCACCAAACCGTAATCGAGAATGGTGCTATTTCCATCAAACCTGCCGCGAGAAGGCCCGGAAATGCCGGCAACCCTGCACGTGGAAGCCTACTCCAACGAACCAGGGAAACTAATAGCAGCGGCCGAGATGGCGGACTCCGTCGCTGATGCCAATCACCGTCGATTGGGTTTTTTTAATTAAAAGTGTTTTCATATTTATTATTTAATTTATCATTATTTTCCAATATAGTGCGTTATTTAAATTTTGGAGCATTTATTATATTTTTATACCTCGTGCTCTAAAATGCTAATTGAAACAAGATGTTTGTATTAGTTTTGTATCATTTCATCCCAATTATTTAAGATGTATAAACACGAAATTCATACGTAGTATGAATGAATTAGAAAAATACATATCATTTTATAGCAGTTCGTAGGCTCATCAAAATTTAGCCGAAATGAATTTATTTTGTTTTTGAATGGCAAAGATTGGCAGGCCCTTTATAAATATCTATGTGTTGCACAGAGATATAGGAAGTTACTAGTAGTTCAGTATAATGGATAAGTTTTTCTATTTATTATTTTTTTTTCTTTTATTTGTAAATAAATATTAATAATTAGTTTATTTTTTTTTATTTTTAAAAATAGAATTCTTATAAAAGATTATTTGTTTTATTTAGAATATTGTAATTTTATGTTAATGCTATATTTATATATCTAAATAGCAATAATCAATGGTGTTGATTAATAATTTAGTGAATAATGGCCGAACTCAACAGACGGACTTATGAGTCCATGTTTATGTATGTTATATATAGTAGAAGGTTCAATATCAACCATATAGGACATGAGAATATTTGATGAACCTTTAATAAAATCGCAATCATAAGTATGGTTTATAAATAAGTCGGACACTTTAAGGGGATATGCAAAATTGATGGAACTCAGTCATTAAGATTATGGTTGTTTATGGGAGATTAACAGTAATTGTGTAGAGAGGCATACATTGCTTGCAATATGATTACACAACAAGCGTCCAATGAATATAGAATTATGTGATAACCCTTGTACTGAGGGAGATTAACAGTAATTGTGTAGAGAGGCATACATTGCTTGCAATATGATTACACAACAAGCGTCCAATGAATATAGAATTATGTGATAACCCTTGTACTGAGGGAGATTAACAGTAATTGTGTAGAGAGGCATACATTGCTTGCAATATGATTACACAACAAGCATCCAATGAATATAGAATTATGTGATAACCCTTGTACTGAGGGAGATTAACAGTAATTGTGTAGAGAGGCATACATTGCTTGCAATATGATTACACAACAAGCATCCAATGAATATAGAATTATGTGATAACCCTTGTACTGAGGGAGATTAACAGTAATTGTGTAGAGAGGCATACATTGCTTGCAATATGATTACACAACAAGCATCCAATGAATATAGAATTATGTGATAACCCTTGTACTGAGGGAGATTAACAGTAATTGTGTAGAGAGGCATACATTGCTTGCAATATGATTACACAACAAGCATCCAATGAATATAGAATTATGTGATAACCCTTGTACTGAGGGAGATTAACAGTAATTGTGTAGAGAGGCATACATTGCTTGCAATATGATTACACAACAAGCATCCAATGAATATAGAATTATGTGATAACCCTTGTACTGAGGGAGATTAACAGTAATTGTGTAGAGAGGCATACATTGCTTGCAATATGATTACACAACAAGCATCCAATGAATATAGAATTATGTGATAACCCTTGTACTGAAAGAGATTAACAGTAATTGTGTAGAGAGGCATACATTGCTTGCAATATGATTACACAACAAGCATCCAATGAATATAGAATTATGTGATAACCCTTGTACTGAGGGAGATTAACAGTAATTGTGTAGAGAGGCATACATTGCTTGCAATATGATTACACAACAAGCATCCAATGAATATAGAATTATGTGATAACCCTTGTACTGAGGGAGATTAACAGTAATTGTGTAGAGAGGCATACATTGCTTGCAATATGATTACACAACAAGCATCCAATGAATATAGAATTATGTGATAACCCTTGTACTGAGGGAGATTAACAGTAATTGTGTAGAGAGGCATACATTGCTTGCAATATGATTACACAACAAGCATCCAATGAATATAGAATTATGTGATAACCCTTGTACTGAGGGAGATTAACAGTAATTGTGTAGAGAGGCATACATTGCTTGCAATATGATTACACAACAAGCATCCAATGAATATAGAATTATGTGATAACCCTTGTACTGAGGGAGATTAACAGTAATTGTGTAGAGAGGCATACATTGCTTGCAATATGATTACACAACAAGCATCCAATGAATATAGAATTATGTGATAACCCTTGTACTGAGGGAGATTAACAGTAATTGTGTAGAGAGGCATACATTGCTTGCAATATGATTACACAACAAGCATCCAATGAATATAGAATTATGTGATAACCCTTGTACTGAGGGAGATTAACAGTAATTGTGTAGAGAGGCATACATTGCTTGCAATATGATTACACAACAAGCATCCAATGAATATAGAATTATGTGATAACCCTTGTACTGAGGGAGATTAACAGTAATTGTGTAGAGAGGCATACATTGCTTGCAATATGATTACACAACAAGCATCCAATGAATATAGAATTATGTGATAACCCTTGTACTGAGGGAGATTAACAGTAATTGTGTAGAGAGGCATACATTGCTTGCAATATGATTACACAACAAGCATCCAATGAATATAGAATTATGTGATAACCCTTGTACTGAGGGAGATTAACAGTAATTGTGTAGAGAGGCATACATTGCTTGCAATATGATTACACAACAAGCATCCAATGAATATAGAATTATGTGATAACCCTTGTACTGAGGGAGATTAACAGTAATTGTGTAGAGAGGCATACATTGCTTGCAATATGATTACACAACAAGCATCCAATGAATATAGAATTATGTGATAACCCTTGTACTGAGGGAGATTAACAGTAATTGTGTAGAGAGGCATACATTGCTTGCAATATGATTACACAACAAGCATCCAATGAATATAGAATTATGTGATAACCCTTGTACTGAGGGAGATTAACAGTAATTGTGTAGAGAGGCATACATTGCTTGCAATATGATTACACAACAAGCATCCAATGAATATAGAATTATGTGATAACCCTTGTACTGAGGGAGATTAACAGTAATTGTGTAGAGAGGCATACATTGCTTGCAATATGATTACACAACAAGCATCCAATGAATATAGAATTATGTGATAACCCTTGTACTGAGGGAGATTAACAGTAATTGTGTAGAGAGGCATACATTGCTTGCAATATGATTACACAACAAGCATCCAATGAATATAGAATTATGTGATAACCCTTGTACTGAGGGAGATTAACAGTAATTGTGTAGAGAGGCATACATTGCTTGCAATATGATTACACAACAAGCATCCAATGAATATAGAATTATGTGATAACCCTTGTACTGAGGGAGATTAACAGTAATTGTGTAGAGAGGCATACATTGCTTGCAATATGATTACACAACAAGCATCCAATGAATATAGAATTATGTGATAACCCTTGTACTGAGGGAGATTAACAGTAATTGTGTAGAGAGGCATACATTGCTTGCAATATGATTACACAACAAGCATCCAATGAATATAGAATTATGTGATAACCCTTGTACTGAGGGAGATTAACAGTAATTGTGTAGAGAGGCATACATTGCTTGCAATATGATTACACAACAAGCATCCAATGAATATAGAATTATGTGATAACCCTTGTACTGAGGGAGATTAACAGTAATTGTGTAGAGAGGCATACATTGCTTGCAATATGATTACACAACAAGCATCCAATGAATATAGAATTATGTGATAACCCTTGTACTGAGGGAGATTAACAGTAATTGTGTAGAGAGGCATACATTGCTTGCAATATGATTACACAACAAGCATCCAATGAATATAGAATTATGTGATAACCCTTGTACTGAGGGAGATTAACAGTAATTGTGTAGAGAGGCATACATTGCTTGCAATATGATTACACAACAAGCATCCAATGAATATAGAATTATGTGATAACCCTTGTACTGAGGGAGATTAACAGTAATTGTGTAGAGAGGCATACATTGCTTGCAATATGATTACACAACAAGCATCCAATGAATATAGAATTATGTGATAACCCTTGTACTGAGGGAGATTAACAGTAATTGTGTAGAGAGGCATACATTGCTTGCAATATGATTACACAACAAGCATCCAATGAATATAGAATTATGTGATAACCCTTGTACTGAGGGAGATTAACAGTAATTGTGTAGAGAGGCATACATTGCTTGCAATATGATTACACAACAAGCATCGAATGATTATAGAATTATGTGATAACCCTTGTACGGAGGGAGATTAACAGTAATTGTGTAGAGAGGCATACATTGCTTGCAATATGATTACACAACAAGCATCCAATGAATATAGAATTATGTGATAACCCTTGTACTGAGGGAGATTAACAGTAATTGTGTAGAGAGGCATACATTGCTTGCAATATGATTACACAACAAGCATCCAATGAATATAGAATTATGTGATAACCCTTGGGGAGGGGAGGGGAGTGCAAGGTACCCCTCCCCTCCTTCCGAGAGTTGATGAAAAAGAAATTGAGAATCAGCCTGGACCCAGCACTTCAAGACGTCGGTGTGCTTTTTGTGAAAAATCAAGAGATCGTAAGGGTACATCAAACTGCGCTCATTGTAATCGCAGCCTATGTGCTGAGCATAGGCTAAGTATTTGTTCTGGATGCATTTCCAGAGTCTCACCTGAAGAAGATGAAGAAATAGAAGATTGTTAGATTGTTCTGAGTTTGAAGTATTAGTGAACTTTCATTACTAAGAGTTTATTCCCTTTTTTTGATTTTTTATCCCTCATATTTTCTTATTCTTTTTTCCGTAGAGTATTTTTTTATATATATTTTTTCTGTATGAGTTTAAACTATTTATTTTGATCTGGAAAGTTTTTGACTGTTCTGAGTAGGAAAAATTATTGCTGGACTGCCGGATGAAATGGAAGACTGATAACTTACTGAAAATTATTTAATCACTAAGATTTTATTAAATTTTCTCGTCTTTTATAGCTGGATTTTTTTTATTTTTTCCCTTCTAGGAGTTTACTCGTTTAATTTTTATCTTTTATCCTATACGGATTCCAAAGGTCTGGAACTCTACGTTCCTACTAATTTAAGTATAGTTCCTACTAATGTAAGTTATTGTATTTTTATCATATTATGTATATTGCTAAATAAAATAAATTTTTCAAACTATACTTTCTTTTTTTATATAAAAAAACAACAACTGGAATATTTTTGTTAAAATGAAAAAAATGTGCTATAAATATGACTGGGTCACCCATGACCCAGCTTGCCTGCAATGTAATTTTCATATTCCTTGTCTGTGAAGGGTTAAATATAGGCTACTTTCTCCTACCAAGCAAGATGGCATGGTGGCGAGGAAATATGGTTGCATTATGGTCGAAAAGTCTTGTTCCATAGAGGCCACTGCTCACTCACCAATTCACGAAGCCACATTGCAAGTTTGCGTCAGGAGTCAATTAGATATTGGTATTGTGTCGTCCATATTGATAGAAATTACTATTATAATCCTTGTTAGTTGAGTTTTAGGGAAAAGGCCCCGAGAAAATGAGAATACTAGCAGCTAACCAGCCATAAACTCTCACACTATCTATACAAATAAGAAAAGTGCGTCACGCAGGGGCTGCTAAAACTAAGCAGATTTCCCACGTGAAGTTATACAATAGAGAAATCTGCCTAATAACAACAGTAGTAGGAAGGAATCTCTACACCTATACACGAGGGACGAACCGTTGCGGAAGCGCGGCCGATCTAACACTCGGCGGAAAGTCCCGAACAAGGCCGACTCCTGCCGACCACACACACAATACAAATGCAAATATTTTGGTCAATATTCAAGATACAGAATAAATCTGTAGAACAATATTTGTAGTAAATGTAATTTGCAATAAAATTAATTCTATACGAATTTTCGATCCGACGCATAATAACGGGGAAATGTCGAATTTTGAAAAACCCCCCCTCCCAATGGTCCGATTTCAGCCATTAACGAACTTGATCTTTGTTTTTACATAATACGCTTAAATATAAAGTTTGGTAACGATCACACAAAAATTGCGACCGCAAGAGAGTTAACAGACAAATACATATATATATATATATATATATATATATATATATATATATATATATATATATATATATATATATAATTTTGAACGAACCTCATTTTCGTCATCTCCTCGATAGGATCAATGGACATGTGAGGAAACTTTCTAAAACTCGCGTCATGAGTACGACCTCAATAGCAGATTTCCCTTAAGGGAAATCTGCTAAAACGGTGTAGGGGGGATGAGTAAATTAAGCAGATTTCTCAAGTCCTTGAGATACATTCAAATGCCAGGAAAAAGCTGACCTGCCAGCTTAGTTGCTGAAGAACAGAGCTAGGCAAATTCGACTGTTCTTATTGTGACCTCCTGCCAGCTCAGTTGCTGAAGAACAGAGTTTGGCAAATTCGATTGTACTTATTGTGACCTCCTGCCATCCTAGTTGCTGCAAATCAGAGTTTGGCAAATTCGATTGTACTTATTGTGACCTCCTGCCATCCTAGTTGCTGCAAATCAGGGTTTGGCAAATTCGATTGTACTTATTGTGACCTCCTGCCATCCTAGTTGCTGCAAATCAGAGTTTGGCAAATTCGATTGTACTTATTGTGACCTCCTGCCAGCTCAGTTGCTGAAGAACAGAGCTAGGCAAATTCGACTGTTCTTATTGTGACCTCCTGCCAGCTCAGTTGCTGAAGAACAGAGCTAGGCAAATTCGACTGTTCTTATTGTGACCTCCTGCCAGCTCAGTTGCTGAAGAACAGAGCTAGGCAAATTCGACTGTTCTTATTGTGACCTCCTGCCAGCTCAGTTGCTGAAGAACAGAGCTAGTCAAATTCGATTGTACTTATTGTGACCTCCTGCCAGCTCAGTTGCTGAAGAACAGAGCTAGGCAAATTCGATTGTACTTATTGTGACCTCCTGCCAGCTCAGTTGCTGAAGAACAGAGCTAGGCAAATTCGACTGTTCTTATTGTGACCTCCTGCCAGCTCAGTTGCTGAAGAACAGAGCTAGGCAAATTCGACTGTTCTTATTGTGACCTCCTGCCAGCTCAGTTGCTGAAGAACAGAGCTAGGCAAATTCGACTGTTCTTATTGTGACCTCCTGCCAGCTTAGTTGGTGTGCGCGTGCACGTATGACGGGTTTAACTGGATTTTGATTACATAATTTCATTATAAGAGGTTTTAGGTGTATTGAAAGGAGTCGACCCAGTATATGCAGCAACTTTAAAAGATTTAAATAAAAAAACTAGACGAAAAAATAAATAATCTCAGTATGGGAATTACCGTTAATCCCAGATTTACATGCAAAAAGGCAGTAGAGAGAGCGAGAGAGAGACTACTTTCGAAGCTGGTTTCTGTCCCATTTTAAAAGGAGTGAGGAAGGCATAAGGAATGTCGAAAGTGAATTGTGTTTATTCCATATTTGTGGAACAGTACCGCTTTGCATTTCCAGGTTAACAACCTTCTCTTGCAACCTAATTACCCATCGGCCATTGAGTCCTTCAAGAACCTGGACTAGATTCATCAAATAGCAGATACACTCATCAATCCCTCTGCTGCCTATCTCTTACCCTTCCCCTACTTCATCATATTGAACTATACACCATCAGCAAGTCGCCAGTACGAGGCTCCGTTGCTCAACTCCGTCTAATCCCAACCACACCGCCTTAGCTGTTAGGGAATAACATACTAGGTTAAGATACCTGGCCTTGCTCGGGATATGTTAATAATAAAAGTACTTGTTATGTAAAGCATCACT
The DNA here is from genome assembly GCA_019009955.1 of Riptortus pedestris. Lineage (NCBI taxonomy): Eukaryota > Metazoa > Arthropoda > Insecta > Hemiptera > Alydidae > Riptortus > Riptortus pedestris. Next base: position 6,945,980 of record CM032231.1, on the reverse strand, counting down.
ATCCGAAACATTTTTATGTATCCCGTCTCCTGTGTGTCTTTTTTCAAAACATCAAGGACCATATAATTCATAATCATGGATAAATATTCTGTATTCCCAGCAATTTATTATTATAAAATTCTTTCCCGAACCCCCCCCCCCCAAAGTACAGCGATGGCAGCTATTTTAAGTACTAAATGACCATTAATAAAAACATTCATTTCTATGTCTCGAAAATAAACTTTATATCCATAGTGGTGCATATTACGAGTATATTCAGTAAAGCATAACATATCATATTAACAGCAATACATTACTAAAGGTCTAAGCATGAAATCACATGTAAGCATAAACCAGCTTGAGGTCGAAAGTGGCGGGTCAGAAGTGTCTAGAACATTATCTGTGCGTTCCTGCCAAAATACGGCTGGCCCAAACCTGTCTATAAACTTGGAATTGTATAATTTATCCTGTTAGAATAAAATAATTTCTTCTCACTTCGAATCCTCCTAATATTAAATAACAACAAATTAATGCACACACTAAAAACATTAAAGTAATAGTAACGAGAAGCTAATAGCTTAAATAGCTCGATGTGATGTGAAACTGTTTTGCCAACCAACCTACCACTCATTTCCTCAATTCTATTTACATTAAAATATGATAATAATTCTGTTTAATTAATATTCAGTTTTTAATTAAATAAAGTATTAAATACATTTAAGGGAAACAGACAATTTTGGCTGATTTGCAACCTGTTAAAGGCGTTAAAAACTTAAAATAGAGCTGAAAGGTTCAATAAAAGTAAAAGTGTGATAACTAATAGAAGTGAGGTACCAGGTACCAAATTCAATAAATTCATGCATGGGAAAGAATTGTTGTCTATATAATATTCTGTTTCAATTTATTCCTTTTTGCCATATTATATGATACAAATGTACATGACAAGAGCTACTCTAAATAATGAAGTAAACAACTTTTGTTGTGTGTATTTTTGTTGGAAAACGAATAAGAATTAATATGTTACGCTTATTTGTTTCAGGTCTCCATAACAATACTCTCTCCTGTTAACTACAGCCGACTGCTAACCCAGGTACTGAGTTTGAGCAGATTTCACTTAAGAGAAATCTGCTATTGAGGTCGTATTCATGACGCGATTTTTTACATATATCCACAAACGGCCATCGATCCTACCTATGAGATGACGAAAATGAGGTCCGTTATTATATATATATATATATATATATATATATATATATATATATATATATATATATATTTGTCTGCTACCGTTCCAGCGGTCGCTATTAGCAGATTTTCCTTAAGGGAAGATCAGCAATTGAGGTCGTACATATGACGCGATATTCAACAAACAATCTTTCAAATATCCATCGATCCTACCCAGGAGATGACAAAAATGAGGTCCGTTCAAAACTATGGATATATTTGTCTTTTAACACTTTGGCGGTCGCAATTTTGGTTTAATCGTTAACAAAATAGTTATTTAATCGTTTTATGCAAAAAGAAAGATCAAGATTTAATGGCTGAAATCGGACCAGTGGGAGGTGGGAAATCTGCTTAGTTTACGCAGCCCCTGCGTGACGGACTTTTTTTTTGTTTTGTCCTTACCAAACTCGATATTTAAACACGTTTATTTAAAACTAAAGGTCAAGTTCGTTAAAGGCTTGATTTCGAAGTATCTCTGTTATTAATATTCTACAAATATTATGTTCATGTTTGCTCTTTATTGAATATTAACCGAGATATTTCTACATTATCCTTTTTGGCCATCAGTAACTCTTACTCATGTCATATTAACAATAAGCTGGTATATCATAAACCTCTTCAGTCCGAGCTTAAATACCAAATACTATCTTCATTGGACGTATACTATGTGAGCTACTTGCAAATAAGTTATAATTGATGTCTCATCCATTAAGATTTTTCGTTATTTACTCCAATACGATTGTTTGATCTATATCATACTCGATATTTAGCTGTTTGAGCAAACACGGAAGATCGTATATTTATTGGCTGTAAATGGGTCCCTTATTATGAGTCAGATCGTAAAATGTGATATAACCAATCAGGTTAAACTATCGATTTTCTAATATTGTTGTTGTATACATATTTTGGTAACTCAAGTATTAATCGACTTATTCGTCCTTTCTTGTTTTCTGCGGTCAGTAACCCCCCAACACTCCCTTCTACTCATCGGCATTTTAGCGGATTTCCCTTAAGGGAAATCTGCTATTGAGGTTGTACTCATGACGCAATTTTCGACTTTTTTCTTCAAATGTCCAATCGATCCTACCTAGGAGATGACGAAAATGCGGTACGTTCAAAACTGTATATATATATATATATATATGTGTGTGTGTGTGTGTTTGCCTGTTACCGCTATAGCGGTCGCAATTTTTGTTTGATCGTTACCAAACGCGATATTTAGTCGTTTTATGTAAAAAGAAAGATCAAGTTCGTTAACGGCTAAAACCGGACCACTGGGAGGGGGGGTTTAGAGGGGAGGATTTTCGAAAAATCGAAATATCTCCGTTACTGTACGTCGGATCGAAATTTTTGCAGAATCAATCTTATTGAAAATTTAATTTACTATAAATATTGTTATATACATTTATTCTCTATCTTGAATATTAACTGAGATATTTGCATTTTTATTAAGTCTAGGCGGCTAACGGACGTGAGTGACTTTCCCGCCAAAAACTAGTTCGGCCGTTTCCTTGATTGTTCGGCTCTCGTGAAATTTCTCTATTCTTTAAAACTTCACATGGGAAATCTGCTTGGTTTACGCAGCCCCTGCGTGACGGACTTTTTTACATATGAATAGAGGATACGTGGTTATATGAGATCACAAGAGTGTTATACCAGCACTTGAGAAATTTGATTAGTTTGCGCAGTTCCTGCGTGACGGACTTTATTAGTTCTGTTTCATGGATTCCTTCATTAGCAGATTTCCCCAAAGGGAAATCAGCTATTGTTACCTATAGTCATTGTGTGTAGTGCGTCGTCAAATAATTTGTGGTGATAAAAACTTTAAAGTTTGTGTATTTAATTTTGCATTCCAAAAGTACTCTAATAATTATTTTTGTACTAAACGTAACAATATGATGATACTGACTGTTTGGCAAGTTGTATCGATATATCGAGGAGCAGTTCGCCTACCGTCGCTACATCGCCCGTCTTCCATTCGCCTTGTGGCACTGACACATCTGCAACATTTAGACAGGGGAATATATTAACAAATCAATAATAATAATACACAAATTCCTTATAATCAGCTACAATATAAACTAAGCCCTGGCCTCCATCTCTATTGGTCAATCACTAATTTTCTACGATATTTTTTTTTCTCATAGTAACCCTATGAGGAGTTATTTATTTGAATACAACTTCCATTGCCACATGGCATATTACATGCATGATTATGTTTAAATACATTTTTATTTTACAATATATACACGTTAATCAACTATCTAATAAAACTAATAATAATAAAATAAAACATTAAAATACGTAAGATAATTACAAATGAAATTAATAAATGAAATGAAAAAAAAAAACAAATCTATTAAAGTTAAACTCAACCGATGATTAATTTACGAGTCTATGTAAGGTAAATATATTGAATTATAATTCCCATTATATAATTATTATTTTAATTTCCAATATTGTAGCAATTATTATCTTGTAATTGCTAGGATATGGAAACACTTTAGATCAACTAGCTTGAATGATTTATTTACTATGCATTTATTCACTACTAGCATGTTTCGCTTAAGAGGAATTAGGTAATAAGGTTGTACTCATTTCAGATGTTTTGGAGGGAAAAAAAATGTATACAAATACGCATCGACCCCCAGACATGACGAAAATCAGTTAGCGGTGTATGTATATATATATATATATATATGTATATATATATATATATATATATAAATATATATATATATATATATATATATATATATATATATATATATATATATGTATAATTGTTACCTCTGTCTGTACATTGATTTTTTTTTCAAAATTTCACAATACTTTTTCGTTTCACATGTCATAGACACGATATCTGCAATTTGTTTCTTTCGTGTATGTTTGATTGTTTGTTTATTTGTACCGTTTATATATTTACCGCATGAAGGGAAAGGAACATTTATTCATACGTGATTTGGAAGATAGAATACTTACGATTATGAATTATATGGTCCATTACGTTATAAAAAAAACTACATGCACAGGCGACTATTCGTTTTAGCAAAACTTTACTGTGTACAATATTTTTACATTTCCCCGTCCCAGGGTTTATTAACTGAATATCCTGTTCCTAATTCGAACCTTTAGAATCTTTTAGTATTTAAAAAATAAAATAAAATAATCTCCTTATCAATCGGTCTGCTCCGTTCGGACAACGGATCGTAGACAATATTAATAATAATCATGGATAGCATTCGTCATTATTAAATAACAATACTGAGGTAGCTTTGATCAGGAAATATTGTATTTAGACTGAATAATGGGTTTAAATGTTATTCATTGCAATTCTATAATAAACCCTTTATATTTAGATTTCCTGCAGGTGTATTTGCTTTTACTCAATTTTACAGATTTCTGGAAACATGGCCAACCATGAACTATTGCTGTCTGTCAGGCTACATTTTAAACCCTATTCGTTGTTCAAAATATCATGGCCGAAAAATATTATAGTGTATAGCAGTTTTTCATCATAAACTATGTAATATTAACATTTTATGTTCTCCAAAGTGGTCCAAAGTGTAAAAAATGTATATATATTATTTATTTAAGAACCGTTATTAAACATTTTCTATTGTATGCCCGGAGGAAAAACAACATTCATAATTTTTCATAGTAGGGATGTTAATAAATTTCAGGCATTACTGAATGTGTTCACTTTCTTAACACTTTCAATCCCTTTAAAAATGTTTTATTAAATGATTTATGATAATTTAAGAAATATACATTTCTGAGGATAATACATCAGTATATGTAGTGCAAGTCATTATCATGTAAAGTTTAATGAGTTCACAGTTACTTTCTATTTGTTTTAATATTACACACCAATTATTTATTTATTTAAATGAGTTCCGCAACGCCGGCATTTAATCATTAGCGAAATGCAAAAAAAAAAAAAAAGAAAAAAAAACAAGAAATGGAAAAAGAGTGAATTATGGCAAACGGTGATTTTTGAAACGGGTTATTGGCATGCCAGGATCATGTATGAAGCAAACGATATTGTATATGGAAACATCAGGGGGATGAAAATAATATAAATGCAAATGTAACTATAGAAGGGGGAAGATTAAATAAATAAAAATAATAAGGAAAAGCGATAACCAAAAAAAAAAGAAAAGAATAAATGAAAAATAGGAAAAGGGGAGCCAAAAAAAAAAATAAATAAATAAAATCAAAGTGTATACACTCCTGCTAATGTAGGAAATAAGTGAAGAGTAATGTGTGGAAATTGTAGATTATACTGTGTTGTACATGTTAATATCTTTTAGATGTTTAATGACTGCGTCTATGTAATTACTGTTTCGGTCAAAAGTTCCTGTAAGTGATGTGGAATATCTGAATCTTCGTCGACCGTCAGTCAATAGTTGATGTACAGTTAAAGTTTTGTTACAATGTCTACAAGTCGGTGTGTCCTTGTTTGTCATTAAGTGTCCGTGCGTCAGCAAGGAATGGCCAATGCGTAGTCTGGTCAGCACAACTTCCTCTCTTCGTCTGCTCCTGTTGCTTGATGGCCATTCCTTAACTGTTTGTTCTTTTTTTCTTAGTTTATTGTCGTTTGTGTTATGCCAAGATTGCTGCCACTGCTGTTGTAGTGCCTTAGTGCATTCGGCTAATATGTCTTGGTGGTCTGTACAGTTTATGTCAATGTCTGGTTTGTCTACAGTACACTGTCGATGTCTACTTTCCTTAATGTTTGTATGTCCAGGTAACTATAAAAGTCCGTCACGCAGGGGCTGCGTAAACTAAGCAGATTTCCCACGTAAAGTTATACAATAGAGAAATCTCCATACGAGTGCCGATCAGTTACAGACACGGCCAAACTAGATTTTGGCGGGAACCATAGCTCGTCCGTTATACTTATAAAAATGCAAATATCTCGGTTAATATTCAAGACAGAGAATAAATGTATATAATAATGTTTATAGTCCATTTAATTCGCAATAAGATTGGTTCTACACAAATTTTCTATCCGACGTATAGTAATGGAGATATTTCGAAATTTCGAAAATCCCCCCTCTATGCCCCCCTCCCACTTGTCCGATTTCAACCGTTAACGAACTTGATCTTCCTTTTTACATGAAACGATTAAATACCGAGTTTGGTGATGATTAAACAAAAATTGCGGCCGCTAGAGTGTTAACAGACGAATATATATATATATATATATATATATATATATATATATATATATATATATATATATATATATATAGTTTTGAACGGACCTCATTTTCGTCATCTCCTGGGTAGGATCGATGGACATTTGAAGAAATTTTTCGAAAATCGCGTCATGAGTACGACCTCAATAGCTGATTTCCCTTAAGGGAAATCTGCTAAAAGACTAATGTGTGTGTTGCTAGAGTTTAGTCGGTGAAATTGTTCAAATATTTTGATAGCCAAAGGATTTATCGAGTAGATGTTGTTGAGTGTATGTAATGAGCTTAATGAATCTGTGCACAGTACTATTTCATTTTGGCAGCTTTGGGCTCTTGACAAGGCTAATAGGATGGCCTGCAGCTCAGCTGTATAAGAGCTAGATGTTTAGTTTAGTTGTAGTTTATAGCGTATATCCATCATTACTTTTGTTATGCAATACAAGTGTATACGAGAAGCATTATTCTATATCTCAGTGTTCATGTGTGTTGAGTCTATAACGTTCTGGCTATATAACTTTCGAGGGCTTTGCAGAATAAACGTAAAAAAAAATAACATTAATCAAAAGAAAATCACTTCCCTCTCATTTCATCTTCATTATTTAGAACAATTTGGACAATTAAAATAATAAGTATTATTATTAATATTCATCATTTTATATTCATCATTTTATCAATCAGCTATTGAGGTCGTACACATGACGCGACTTTCGAAAAATTTCTTCAAATGTCCATCCATCCTCCCCAGTAGATGACGAAAATGAGGTCTGTTCAAAATTCTTTCTTCTTCAGGGCTGTAAAAATACTGGTGCTACTTTATAATATTGCACATTGTTGTTAAAGTAGAGTGTAACAGGAGGTGTATATGCTATTTTTACTTTTCAAGACTAATAGTACTTCAAAACAACTATACATATTGGACTAGAGTTACTGGTTACAATAACCTTCCCTGGTCTGTTTACATTGAGCACGGCCACAGCCTTATGTTTTAGCAGATTTCCCTTAAGGGAAATCAGCTATTGAGGTCGTACTCATGACGCGAGTTTCGAAAAATTTCTTCAAATGTCCATCGATCCTACCCAGGAGATGACGAAAATGAGGTCCGTTCAAAATTTTATATATATATATATATATATATATATATATATATATATTTGTCTGTTAACGCTCTAGCGGTCGCAATTTTTGTTTGATCGTTACCAAACTCGGAATTTAGTCGTTTTATGTAAAAAGGAAGATCAAGTTCGTTAATGGCTGAAATCGGACCAGTGGGAGGGGGGGTTTAGAGGGGGGATTTTCGGAAAATTCGAAATATCTCCGTTATTATGCGTCGGATCGAAACATTGTATAAAATCAATCTTATTGCAAATTTACTATAAATATTGTTCTACACATTTATTCCCTATCTTGAATATTAACCGAGATATTTGCATTTTTATTAAATTTGAGCCGATAACGGATTTTTGAATTTCCCGCCAAAACCTAGTTCGGCCCTTAGCCGTAACTGTTCGGCTCTTGTATGGAGGTTTCTCTATTGTATTACTTCACGTGGGAAATCTGCTTAGTTTACGCAGCCCCTGCGTGACGGACTTTTTGTATATCTACAGTATATTGTCTTCTGTTTGTCAAACTATATCAAAATTATTATTCTAGCTATTATATTATGTTGGAACTGTTGTTATGTGTTATTATAACTAATGTTATGCTTTATTAAAGCTATATTCGTGTTATATGAAAGTTATTATGTTATTGCTATTCTATTATGTTACAACTTTTATTCTTATGTGTTATTACAAAATATAACAATAATTGTACCTCCAAAAAAACAACAACACCATATATAAACATAACCTGGTCGAAAACGTCAACAAAATTTTATATATATATATATATATATATATATATATATATATATACATACATTTGTCTGCTGCCGCTCTAGCGGTATCAATATTTCTTTGATCGTTACCAAACTCAATATTTAAAAGTTTTATGTAAAAAAACAGATCAAGTTCGTTAATGGCTGAAATCGGACCATTGGGTGGGGGGGTTTGGAGGGGGTGATTTTCGGGAAATATCTCCGTTACTATACGTCGGATCAAAAAGTTGTATTGAATCAATCTTATAGCAAATTAAATTTACTATAAATATTGTTCTATACATCTATTCTCTATCTTGAATATTAACCGAGATATTTGCATTTTTATTAAGCTTAACGGAGAGATGCGATCGGCCAACTTCGGTTGTAGTCGTGAGTTTCCGGCAAAAGCTAATTTGGCCGTTTCCGTAACTGTTCGGCTCTCGTGAAATTTCTCCATTGTAAACTTCACGTGGGAAGTCTGCTTAATTTACGCAGCCACTGCGTGACGGACTTTATGAGAATCAGCGACTAGCGGTCGTAATTATTGTTTAATAATCACCAATCACAATATTTTATCGTTCTATGTAAAACTAAAGATGAAGTTAATGGCTGAAATCTGACTAGTGGGAGGGGGGAGGGGTTAAGAGGGTCAAAATTTCTATTTCGATTTTCTGTTGATGCACTACAAGTGTTGATGTATAGCTACGTTTTCTCGTAACTCAAATATCAAGCGAGATATTCGTTCTTTCTTATTATCATTAAACAACTTATAGAACTTTGACTTGGAAATAGAAAATATATGGTGAAATGACATTACTAGTGTATCGTTCTTGTAATAAAAGTAAAAGAAAATGTATTCATATGAAAATGTATGTTGAAGAGTGTGGCGATTAGATTTTTACAAATTCGGTTTTATATTACCAATGTGAGTCTCAAGATAATTAATTAATTCTTCTACTAGTTTTTCTGATTTGGACGTCATGGTAAACATGTTTATTAGAAAATATTTTGAGCACTTATGGATTAAATTTAAATATTATATTTTTAATGAAGATCTGAGACCTGAAGAGGTGGAAATTTTGCCATAAAAATGTAGGGCTATATTATAGAGATATTTAAAGGAGAAGAAGTTAGTTTGTGACCAATGCAACATTAATTAAATATCATTCTGCAGGAATCATGTAATCTTCAATAGGATTCAATCAAGTGGAAAGTTGACTTATGTTGTCAATGAGTTTCAAGAATTGGTCGTTGGTAATGAAAGCAGTGTGTTAATTGTTGGGATGACTCGATGGATTTGAGAAGTCGATGAATTGCATTAAAATTGGTTGCCTGAGTATGCCAAGGACGGGTTTCTTGAAATGACTGGAGATGGAGGTCTGACCTCGCCGAAGATGCAGCCAATTCACTGAAAGTTCTATTAGTTTCGCTCGAAGCTATCATTGTCGGCTTTACGAAACTCCTAGAGAAGGACAGACTTGCGCCGAACGCCTTATTCGGCTTGGGGCAAAAACTGAATTTCACGATGAGTGCTAACTATCCAGCATCTCTGCCGTGAGTCAGGGCCGCCTCTGCAATATTGCCAAATACTTCCACGATCTTCTTCATTCCTTCAAGTTGCAAACGCTTTTCCGGTCCACATTCATTCCGGACCATATTCAAGAGAATAAATTATATAACAATTAGAGCTATCAAGGTCTTGGGGTATTGGCCGTGTCTTCATGATGTTTCCGGTATCGACCGGAGTCTTGCCTTCCTGGTGGTGTCTTCGTATACTTGGTCCGGTGCCGGCCCACTAGTGACTTCTGCTTTGTTAGTCGTTCTGGGTTGAATTGCTGGTTTCCAAAGTTTACTCAGTCTGTAGTCAGAAGGAAATACACCGGACAAGACCCCAATATATACCTGAGAAGGAATAGAACTGTTCAGTCTCAGAGAAAGCCCTGAGGAAGCTAGAAGCATGTCTAGCGAAACGTCGGCAAACATCATGAAGACACGGTCAATACCCGAAGACCTTGATAGTTCTAATGATAAGGACCGTGCAAGTCTAAGAGTACACTTGTATATAACAATATTTATAGTAAATTTAATTTGCAATAAGATTTATTTTATACAATTGTTTGATGAGGGACTTCATTTTCGTCATCCCCTGGATCGATGGACATTTGAAGAAATTTTTCCAAAATCGCGTCATGAGTACTGCCTCAATAGCTTTTCGATCCGACGAATAGTAACGGACATATTTTGAATTTTCGAAAATCCTCCCGTACAACCCCCCCCACCGCGTCATGAGTACGACCTCAATAGCTGATTTCCCTTAAGGCAAATCTGCTATAACGGAGGGTTTGTGGCCTTGTAACTGCTACTGTTCCAGGGAACTGTGACTTCCTATAAATAGCGGGGTTCGAGTCGTAACTTCACTAATGGGTCTACGAAATCCAGGCTTACTTTTCCTCACGACGAGTAACTTATCAGATTTAACGCTTGTTCTAGGAGAAGTCATTCACTCTTGTTATATATTCTCCCCAATAAACCTAGTAGATCCAGCGATCAGTGGACACAAGATGCAGAAATGTTAGCGGAGTTAATATATAAGGAGGAGTATAGAGATGAACACTAAATGCAGTTATTCTCGTCATGTACTATACAATATTGGTGTAGATTTGTCTAAAATCTCACCATAAGTACAAGCACAACATCTCCTGAGTAAATCTGAAGTCATCTCCCGTGCAGAACCTTAATGAGTTCGAAGATAGTTTCAAAAATGCAGTCAAATGTGTACAGGTCCTTGTCCAGGCAACCATTCTTGACGATGGCTAGTGACGTGCAATGATCAAGCCCATATTCATGGTTGGTCTGTTATGGGCAAGTCCAGTCCCATCATTATGTAACGGCATCATTAAATGATACTATGCATTTGAACGAGGAAGTAGAACGTTAATTTAGTGAATTAGTCAGAGATAATTGTTATGAGAAAGCAGTTTCGGATTTCAAGTGACAGCTTGTTAATCAGAACCCGACATTCCGGTTCGCACCATCCAACACACATCTACCTAACGTAACTTTCAGAAAGAAAAAAAACAACAAAAAAAGTAGGAGTAAAAGTGTTAGGATTTGTTATGTCCTGGGTGTGGTTGTTTGTAATCGACAATCACATACAGAGAATATAACAATGATAATTTATTTATGATATCTCTCAATAAATGAAATAAATCATAAACTAAAAGTCGACATGTATTTTTCGGATGACTTCATTAATTAATAAAAATAACAGATGAAAAAAAAATGTTATTTATTAACGTAAGCTTTATGCTATTTTGAGTAATTTGAACGAGTGTACCTCGATGATGAGACTAAGGATTATTTATCAAAATACATTATTGGCCTAGGCTGTTATGTACAACAGGTGGCGCTGCTGTGCGTCGGTGCACCCTCGCTTTCTGGCAGGGGATGCAGACCTTCGGCCACTTGCAGAATGTATTATATAAATATAAATGTAATTCAATAATTTGTAATGAATTTAATTGACATAAAATTAGAAAATTGTTTATAGAAAAAAATGCTTTTATGATAACATGAAATAAAAACATTTCAAATCATTTGAGGGAGGAAGTGTAAGGATGTAGTTTTGCAAGTTGAGCCAGACTATAACTGTCATCATGACATGAGTTCCGGCTTCCAAAACGTTTGTAAGAAAAGACGCCATTCGTGAATATAGTATCAATAGTTAAGTTGTTCTGTTTGTAAATAGCTGTGGATTGTGAGCTAGTCACGAGTTTGAGGTCACAGCCTGTGTCTTCTAACCTCATCTTCTATTTCCCCCCTCCAATCAAATATACCTCTTTGTCCCGCCGTTATCTGCGTCTTCTTTCATTCACTCCTATAACAATGTCGAAGGGAGACTCGCATCTTTTCAATCATTCTTCCAAAGATACCAAAGAGGTATTGTAGGTGGAAGTCATTAATCTTCTCAGATCTAAACTAGAAACGAATGTCAACGCCTCATTATATTGTATTTAGTGAACTCAGGGCCCACCACTTACGGAGCACTGGTTTGCTCAATATTCCGACGCAATTAAGGAAAACATTTGAAAATAAACTCAAAAATTAATCAATATTTGCTGTGACATAATGGTGAATGTAGCAAACCAATGAGTAGAATATATTGAAAAGGAACTAATTTCAATAAGCTACGTTTGATATTGTTTCATCAGGTAATATTATTGAAAGGTTGACATTGATTGATCAACGAGATAGACATTTGAATAGAAAGTGATCGCTATTAATCACTGGAGAAGAGATAATCAGTTCTATATTTGATTTCCTGTCAGCCATTGTTCCGAGGTAAACAGGGCAATTCAATCTAACGGGCTTATTTAAAACATTGTCCTTTAATAAATGAACATATATTTTTTTGAGGAAACAATTTTAGTTTAGTACCAGAGGATATAGGTGGAAGCAGCAGCAAGGTACGCAATAATAAATACACTATTGATATTTTTTAAGTAAGAATGTTTCTCAAAACTCAACCTCCCCCCCCCCTGACGCAAATGAGTGCTTTTCAATTTGAGAAAGTAAATTACACACACACACAAACATACTAAACCGAATTGAACAAAACTCGGTTTTGAAAATTCAAAATATCTCCGTTACTATAAGTCGGGTCGAAAAAGTGTATAGAATAAATCTTAGTGTAAATTAAATGTACAATAAATATAGTTTGCATTTATTATCTATCTTGAATATTAACCGAGATATTTGCATTTTTCAGTTTTCAGCCTTCAGTAAACCCCCGCTTCTACTCGTGTTACATAAAAAATATTCTGTTATAATATAAACCACATTATTCGAGGCTTAAATACCAAATATTGGTTTCAAGGGAGCTTTATTATACCAGATACATGGAAATATATTCTGATTTCCCCCCCTCAAATGTTTGGACTACTTAAATTTGATTGATTGAGATAAGAATTATTCTGATTCATTTACAATTACAGTATAAGTTATAGTAAATAGTTTTAAATCAAAATAATACGTTAAATCCAAATATATTTCAATAATTATTTCCTTTCCTGTGGGAAGTTGGCAGAACTGGTTGTTTACATTTTAGACGCTTCCCGTTGGGAGGTAGTTTGTATTTATATATTAATCTATTGTATAACTCCACGCGGGAAATCTGCTTAATTTACGCAGCCCTTCCGTCACGGACTTTTTTTCATTTCACACCTCCCTTATAACCCCCCCCCCACTCCTGTTCGTAGCTAGAAACTGTAATATACCTTATAATCATGGAAGAGTTAATCATAATTCACATTCGGAGGTTTGTTAAGTTCTATTGAATTGTTAGCACCTAATACAATTTTTGATTTCCGCTTTAGTTTTTAGTGTATATCTCATCTATTGCTATACGACCAAAGTTTATATAACAAAATTTACTTTAAATAACAAAATAAATAACTTCTGTTATGTGCATGTTTGGTAAAAAGCCAATAGGAAATGAATTTCATTTCTGCCCTCCGTTATAAGCCGTTGATCTCTGAGAATAGTAGTATAGCCTAAAGTCTAAGTTGTATTATTCTGAGTTGGTATTCTGGCAGATAGAAGTGACTTCTAATGTAGGTACGATGAAAAACTTGACTGTCCAGCTCCAGGAGCCATCAGATCAACATCCAAGACCTTGGGGCACTGACGATGATGCACAGCATCGAAAGCGCTCTGCCGTTTTAATAAATTGTCATAGTGGAAGCGTAGCCAATTTTTTCATCCTACCTACATAAGATGTATTAGCACCAGCTTCTAGAAATTCGGTCCTGTACCTTAGGCTTAAATAGGAAACTGACACCAAAGCCAAAAATAGTTGATGTCGTTTCAATTCCACGCGAAACGAAGAAGTAATGTGAAATTTCGAGAAGAAATCACTGCACAAATAGAAGTTACATTTTAAATTCAATTCGAATTGTCGTAATTCCCTCTGTCTAAAGCTCATCTTCTATTGGTCCGATTTCTGTCACGAACTTGATTTTTAGTTACATAAAATATGTTTAAATATCCAGTTTGGTAACGTTCAAACAAAAATTGCGATTGCTAAAGGGTTAACAGTAATATATATATATATATATATATATATATATATATATATATATATATATATACAGTTTTGATCAGACCTCATGTTCGTTATCTTCTGGTAATGATCGATGGACATTTGAAAAATATTTTGGCAAATGGCGTCAATCCTTCAACCTCAATTTCCTTTTCCTAACCTCTATAGATTAGATGTAGAAACGTGAGAGTAAGTGCAGACATCCCTAACCTGATTTGTAGGATAACAATCTCACAACTGGTACAGTTTAAGTGAAAGCTGCTCTGAGCATTGTTTTGTAAGTTATGTTGAAATAAAAATTAGCATATTTTGTTTCTTTGTGTAATCCTTTCTAGTACTAACTAGAGTAGGGATGGATTGCTTAACATAGATGTTCCTTGCTTTGCAGAAAATAACTCTCTAATATTATACTTCTGGACAGCGCCACTTCCAATGAGTTGCCTGACCCCAATACTTTGAAGAACTCAAATATAGTGCTTGAATTATGCACAAGATAGAACCTGAGATTGCACCATTAAAATATCACTGCTACAAAACACAATATGTTTTAGCATTAATTTGGATCAAATTGGCAATTTGATCTCCCCCCTTTAATGCAATAGTAAGCAGCATGCTATCCTGTCATTTCATCTGAATGCCTACGATCTTTTGTTAAGCATCTCAAATTAATTCTTTAATAATTATTAGAACGAGTGGTACAAATAATAATTCGAAGATTGAGGAAGATAGCTGTGTAAGTCTGTATTTTTCTAATAGAAAGCGTTTCACAATAGAAAAATTATAAAAAAACGTGCTTAACTAAACAAGTACGTATTATTATTATTATTATTATTTATTAACGTCCACTTTTTGCAACTCAGGCTAATTGGGACGGGTTATATACAGGTGACCACCCTTTTCTAGCCAGGGTGGGACTTAGGACGTTATTTAATGAATTTCGTCACTAAATAATTCCCTTTGCCCAGGCAAGAATCGAACTCGCCACTCTAGGTTTGCCATATGAGATTAAGGTCAACGCTTTAACTCACATGGCTAACCTGAGCCCCTAAAGTACGTATTAATATAATTATTGTATTATATAATAAAATATTATATTAAGTATTATGGTAAATTATAGTTCGCAATGTGAGTTAAGGCGTTAATCACACTTGGCAATCGTTGAGTTGTGAGTTCGAGGAGAATGGCTTTACTGAAGGCTGATAACTATAAACGTCCGGGGCTGCGTAAACTGAACAGATTTTCAACGTGAAGTTTTAGAATAGAGAAATTTCCCAAGAGCTGTCACTGAAACGGCCGAACTAGCTTTTGCCGGAAACTCACGGCTACAACCGTAGTCATTTATAGTAAATTTAATTTTCAATAAGATTGGTTCTATACAAATTTTCGATCCAACGTATAGTAACGGAGATATTTCGAAATGTCGAAAATCCTCCACTCTAAACCTCCCCCCCCCCCTCCGACTGGTCTGATTTCAGCCGTTAACGAACTTGATCTTTATTTTTACATAAAACAATTACACTACATTCCTAACACACACACACACACACACACACACACACTTGACGTGTTTCCCGGTTGTTGATAGCAATAAATTAACATAGTTTTCCGTGTAAATATAAAGATTGACTTAAGCTATCCCGTTGATTTTATCACATAACGTGTCTTGTAATTTATACAATAAGATAAGCATCAATAATATTTGTGTGATATTATTGTTTTAATTACCTCTAGACCGTCCCAATTAGGTTGTTAGAAGAAGGAGAACATTAATAAATAATAATAATAATTAATATTTAACTCGTGAAGAATGGAATAGAAGTTATTTGGACGAATATTGACGAACTTATTATTAATGAGGTAAAATAGAATGTAGCTCCATGTCAATATATAATGGTTACATCAGCCTAGCATTCAGAGAAAAAATATGATAAAATCATGCTGAGGCATTATCCAGAATGAGATGAATTCGGAAGTAATTAGCTAACTGTGCTACAGTCACCGTGGGTTGAAATAAAACTGCCTTCCACAAAAATTCATTAAAGTGCCCTATGCTAGAAGATCATAAAATGGTGTATGATTAAAATGTTCACTCCCTAAAGAAATGGACACAAAATTTTACGATTTTACACTCTCATGTGAGTAGTATTTACAGGCTACACCTGGCAATTGATCTCGTGAACAGAAAATTTAGAGACTCGTTACTACTACTAGTAGGCAGATTTCTCTATTGTAAAACTTTAGGTGGGAAATCTGCTTAGTTTTAATTTAGCGTGACGGACTTTCTTGATTACAGTAGTTCCTTCATATAAAATTGGTTTGAAAATGATTCCGATCAAAGGACCTTTTGGTTCGAAACAGATCATATTATAATAATACTCTTTCCATTGGGAGTCCGGGGTTGAACTTCCATTTGGATGTCTTCCAATTACTGGAAAAAAAAAATTATTTATCACTCCTTCCAGGCCTCCAATCTCTATGCCCGCCTTAGATAAAGGCAGTTCAATTAATAATCATGATATGTAAATTTTAATAAATACTTCATTCATTTAAACAATGATTAAAACATTTGCTAAGTTAAAAAAAAAAATAATCAATATCTGGACTTACGTATTCTCTTTCTAGCTTCAAGATAGGCCTGATTGACTGCATCGTAAGTAATGCATACGCCTGATCCACCATGGCCACTGTAACAAAAATGTCACTGCAATTTATCTTTTGATTATAGAAAACAGCTGTTATCAAATTACACGGGATCTAAATAAAATACCGCCATAAAATGTCATGACCATCGAAATGGTTCAGGTTCAGTTAATTGAGCCAACTCAATATGTTCTATTAATGATGTGGTTCGGTAATCACTGATTCAAGTGATACTTGGCCTCAAAAGTTGAAATAAAATCGGCTAGATGAGTTGGAAATAAGAGCACAATCACCAATTGTTGGTCACAAGAACGAATCAAATGTGTCAACTCTACAAAAAGTCCGTGACGCAGGGGCTGCGTGAGCTAAGCAGATTTCCCACGTGCTGCTATAACTCTTGAGGTCTTATGTCACCTTGTATTCTCTATTTATATGTAAGACCCCGATGAGTAGAAGGAGGGGGGGGGGGGGTTATTGGTAGAAGAAAACAAAAATGTATGAATAACTCGCTTAATACCTGCGTCACCCAAAAATGCATAGAAGGACAATTCTAAAAAATGAAAAAGTTTAACAAGATTGGTTCTATAACCACCATATAACCTCCTTCCTCCTTTTATGATCCGACTCATAATAACAAATATACTTTCCTAATCCCCCCTCTCTATATCACCACTATTCCAAGATCGATTTATGCCAATAACAAATATGATCATTATTGTTGACTGAAACTGCAAAATATCCAGTATAGTATAGATCAAATATACATTTTCGAGTAAACAAAGAAAAATTGATAACTTCATCATGACATATTTGCGTGGCGTATGACATAAGTAGGAATGTAATAAATATATATATATATATATATATATATATATATATATATATATATACATGTGCGCGCGCACACTCACACACACACATTTATACCTATATTACATTCAGTGTTTGTTTGTAACCATTTTTGTTGTTAATCTTGTAGTATGTTAGTTATGTAGGAATGACTAAATCATTTAATTCCTTTATGTCTACATGAATTTTTTTAGCAGATTTCCCTTAAGGGAAATCAGCTATTTAGGTCGTACTCATGACGCGAGTTTCGAAAAAAATTTCTTCAAATGTCCATCGATCCTACCCAGGAGATGACGAAAATGAGGTCCATTCAAAATTTTATATATATATATATTTATATCTATACACACACACACATATATATATTCTGTTAACGCTCTAGCGGTCGCAATTTTTGTTTGATCGTTACCAAACTCGGAATTTAATCGTTTTATGTAAAAAGGAAGATGAAGTTCGTTAATGGCTGAAATCGGTTTAGTGGGAGGGGGGGTTTAGAGGGGGGAATTTCGGAAAATTCAAAATATCTCCGTTATTATGCGTCGGATCGAAAAATTGTATAGAATCAATCTTATTACAAATTACATTTACTATAAATATTGTTCTATACATTTATTCCCTATCTTGAATATTAACCGAGATATTTGCATTTTTATTAAATTTGGGCCGGTAACGGATTTTTGAGTTTCCAAAACCTAGTTCGGCCTTTTGCCGTAAGTGTTGGGCTCTTGTATGGAGATTTCTCTATTGTATTACTTCACAATCTGCTTGTGGGAAATCTGCTTAGTTTACGCAGCCCCTGCGTGACGGACTTTATTATTAGCCAATTTCTTTGAGTTCAGTAATTATTTCAATATTTTAGTTTCTTTATTTATACCATAATTTCTTTTAGCCTTAGCAGCTGAGCGTTTGTTGATACAAATGCATTTGCCCTGCTCCAGCGTTCTAGACCTCTCTATGGCTGACCTTGCTCCGTGCGTTTTGATTTACAAATGAATTTAAGCCATCCTTGTAGCTGATAAATATATGTATTTAATTGCGGCCTGGGAAAGGAAGAAGAGAAGGGACTAGGAAACCTTGGATGTGTTTCGTCACCGATTGGTACAGGGTAGCATCTCTTTCCCCGCTTACATCATCAGCATACTCCATGCTCATCCCTTACAACATGCTCTCACACAACTGCACCAATAACCTCACAAAATGTTGCTATTATTTTAAGCAATACTTGCTAGTTCTTCGAGTAACCTCATTCTGGGCCTAGTACTCCTCTTCATCGTACCCGGTACTCCGTATACTTTCCTCGGTAGCCACTGTCTCCGCCTCTGCTCTATCCAGCACAGTCTGTACTTTGCAGTACAGCCGGCGAAATCTAATAAATCTTTATATATACAATTCTACTGTATGTCAGGGGCTCAGGTTAGCCATGTGAGTTAAAGCGTTGACTTTAATCTCACATGGCAAACCTAGAGTGGCGAGTTCGATTCCAGCCTGGGCAAATAGGAATTTATTTAGTGACGGAATTCACAAAATAAAATCCTGAGTCCCACCCAGGCTACAAAAGGGTGGTAACCTGTAGATAACCTGTCCCAATTAGCCTAAGTTGCAAAAAGTGGACGTTAATAAATAATTTAAATTTTACTGTATGTCACTGAACTCCTCCTAAACGGCTGGACCGATTTGAATGATTTTTTTTGTTCGCGTTCGGGTGACGCTCTGGTTGGTTTAGATTCACAAATCAGCCCGGCAGATGGAGCAGGAGTGTGGGTTGTAAGGGAGGCCTAAAATTAAAAATAGCGATATTTCGTTTCCTATTGGTCTTTTGCCAAATGTGCACAAGGTAAAAGTTGTTTATTTTGTTATTTAAAGTAACTTTTGTTATATTCACTTTTGTCGTATAACAAAGTATAAACAAAATATACACTAAAAAATTCAAGTGGGAGCCAACAATTTTTTTTTTTTTATTTTACGTCCACTTTATGCTACTAGGCTAATCGGGGCGGGTTATCTACAGGTTACCATCCTTTTCTAGCCAAAGTGGGACTAAGGAGTTTATTTAACGAGTCCGTCATTAAATAAATTTCCACTGCCCAGGGCGGGATTCGAACCCGCCACTCTAGGTCTGCCAGGCGAGATTAGGACCAACTCGGCCCCTGCTAACAATTTTATTGGGCACTAACGATTGAAAAAAACTTAACAAAACTATATGTAAATTAGCATTAATTCTTCCATGATTATAAGCTATATTACATTTTTTAGGTTCGAACGGGAGTGGGGGTCATAAGGGAGGCATAAATAAAACATTCGCGATATTTCATTTTCTATTTGTTTTTAGGCAATCGTGCACATAACAAAAGTGTTTTTTTTGGGTTATAAAATTCGCTTTTGTTTTAAACATATTAAATTTAATATACTAATCGCTTGAAATATCATAACGTCTGTCGGGCCCGCTAGTATATATATATATATATATATATATATATATTATATATATATATATAATATATATATCTATATATATATAAAATTGTAACCTCTGTCTGTACATTGATTTTTTTCGCGAAATTTCACGATAACTTTTCGTTTCACATATCATAGACACCATAACTGCATTTTGTTTCTTTGGTGTCTGTTTGTTTGTTTATTTGTTTGTTTGTTTGTTTGTTACCTTTTCACGCATAAACGGCTGAACCGAATTTTATGAAACTTGATATGTGTATTACTACTAACCCAACTTAGAATTTAGGCTATATTAATATTCTCTGAGACGAACAGGAGTGGGGGTTATAAGGGAGGCCTGAAATTAACAATAGCGATATTTCGTTTCCTATTGGTTTCTTGGCAAATATGCATATAACAAAAGTTGTTTATTTTGTTATTTAGAGTAACTTTTGTTATGTACACTTTTTTCGTATACCGAACTATAAAGGTGTTATACGCTAAACATTATAGAGGGAGTCAACAATTTTATTTGGCAGAAAGACTCAACCGAACTAAATAAAACTCGGTATGTGTATTAGCACTAACGCCTTCCTTATAATAAGCCATACAAACATTTCTAGGGACGGACAGGAGTGGGGGTTATAAGGGACGCCTGAAATTAAAAATAGTGATATTCCGTTTCCTATTGGTGTTTCGGCAAATATGCACATAACAAAAGTTGTTTATTTTGTTATTTAGAGAAACTTTTGTTATATACACTATCGTCGAATACCGAATTATAAAGGCGTTATACGCTAAAAATTATTGCGGGTGTCAAGAATATTATTTGGCACAAAAGAGTCCACCGAAGTAAATAAAACTCGGTATGTGTATTATCTCTGACACCTTAATTATCATAAGCCATACCAATATTTCTAGGGACGGGCAGGAGTGGGGGTTATAAGGGAGGCCTGAAATTAAAAATAGCGATATTTCTTTTTCTACTGGTTTTTCTGCAAATATGCACATGACAAAAGTTGTTTATTTTGTTATTTAAAGTAACTTTGGTTATATTCACTTTTGCTGTATAACATAAACGAGATATGCGTTAAAAACTAGAGCGGAAGCCAACAATTTTGTTGAGCACAAACGATTGAACCGAATTTAACAAAACTTGATATGCCAATTAGCATTAATTCTTCCATGATTATAAGCTACATTAAAATGTTTAGGTTCAAACGGGAGTGGGGGTTTTAAGACAGGCCTGAGATAAAAATTCGCAATTTTCATCTTCTATTTTTTTTTCGGCTAACGTGCACATAGCAAAAGTTGTTTACTTTTGTTATTTAAAGTAACTTTTGTTGTATTCACTTTTGCCGTAAATGAAGCTAACACGGCATATACGCTAAATCCATAGCGGGAGTCAATAATTTTATTAGTGCTTATTTAAGTGTTTTTAATAAATGCATATTATGACAAAAGATGTTATGTTTTAGTCTTAAATGATAGTTGCAAGTATGATTCGGATTAGTGAGCTTATAAATCTCCGTCGCCTCCTCATTTATTTATTTATTTTCCCTATAACTTTGTTATTTATTTCTAATAGAATATAAACTGTAAGAGCATTTCTGGTATTTAATATATAATCGATATGAATGTTTAAAGTATTACTAGGTTTCAGGCAGGGGGGCTCTCTTCCCCTCATCTAGCTTTTTGAACATAAATGAAATTATGTTTGGGGATCTATTATTTAGTTCCATCAGGGAGATAAATTATTAAAATAATATTCTGAAGCAATATTCTAAGGAAAACAACGATGATAACGCTCCTGCGAGAGCGGAAATGGACGGGAGGTAATTGAGTTTAGTTATTTCCTGTGGAATGCTGCCACGACGGGAAGTGATTTCCACTGAGGCTTACTAATACGAATATAATCTTATGTATAAAACTATGCTAAAACTATATGTGCTTGGTTTGATTTTTGGCAGGAAATATGTTCATTATAGAAGATATTTAATTGTGATAAATGCTACCCATGATTATGGTTTGAATTATTCAAAACCCGTGAGTCAAAAAGTCGTGAGGGATAAATTAGGAACCCATTTTCATATATTCTTCAAAACTAAAATTTCTATTCTATTAACCCTGAAAGTTACACTTTAGGATTGGCTGTTTTGAAAAAACAATACATCGTGGAGGGAAGTGCAATTGTACACAATGAAGTCTTGCTATAAAAATACAATCATTAGTCAGTCAGCAATGATTTCCCGGGCATCGCCGGGTACCTTAGCTAGTATATATATATATATATATATATATATATATATATATATATATATATATATATATAGATATATAAACCTGTTGGTCTGATAATTGCAGATTTCGATTCAAGCCAGCTATTGAGGTTGTACATGTGAGGCAATTTTCAAAAATATTGCACACAAACATTTTCCAAGTGAAGTAATCAATTATCATTTTACGTTCTATGCTCCAAATCAGTCCCATATTTAACCCTATCATGAAAACTAGTGACCATATTCCACCATGTCAAAAAAGAGGCAATATAGAAATCATTACCATAAACGTATTAAATATTTAATGTTCTATTATCGTAATTATTACATTGTTGTCGTAACTCGAACAGTGTTTTTCTTTTGTTGATTTTTGTACTTTCAGCACATTTGCCTTGAGGGAAATCAGCAATAAGGTTGTACTCGTAACGATGACACATTTCATCAAATGTCCGTCGATCCCACCTAGTAGATGACGAAAATGAGATCCTTTAAAAATTATATATATAAATATATATATATATATATATATATATATATATATATATATATATATATATATATATATATATATATATATATGCGTATATTATATGGGACATGCGCACTTCTTCTGTAGCAGCGTCAGTCTCGTTATTTAATAGCCACATCCCGCATATATATATATATATATATATATATATATATATATATATATATATATATATATATATATATATATATAGATGAACCCTGTTTTCCAAAATGTAGGATTGGTAGGTATTTGGAAATAATTATTATTATTAATGTTGGTAATGCGTTTTTTATCAATCGATCTATCTGCTCACACGCACAAAAAAACATTAACGACGACTATAAATTGATATTATTTCCGAAAATAACAGTTTCCTTCTCAAGGGGGTAACTTTGCTAAGGGTAAGAAATGATTTTTTTTTTCGAGGAAAACTTGCACATAACAAAAGTTATTTATTTTTTTATTTGCGGTATTTTTTGATACATACAATTTTGTCGAAAACAAATAATAAAAGAGAAACACACAAAATACAATAGCAAGAGACAACAATTTTATAGGGCACAAACGACTGTACTTATCAGAAATCACTATTTACATTAAATTATTAACTATATTATTATTCTGAACTAACAGAAGCGTGGGACTTGTGCGATGTTTCAGTTAGGTTTTTCGGAAAATAATTACATGGCAAAAGCTGTCCTTTCTGTTGGTAAATAACTTTTGTCGCATACAATTTTTCAGGAATAACAATCTATAAACAAGGTATGCTCAAAAAACTACAAACAACAAGGTTGCAGCAAACATTTCTTGTGGTGTGTGAGAGATTGATACGAATTGAACATAAACACTATCTCCCTTAGATTATAATACTTTTCATCCGGAAGCTGTAAGGGAGCCTCTAATGCATAAATATCCATAATGCATTTCCGGTTAATTTCTGGACAATACATTATTGTCGTATAAAATAGTATAAACGAGATATGAGGATAAATGCAAAGCTAAAGTCAATAATTGTTAAGAATTTAAGCTTCAGACATACAAAACCTCTTTTTTAAAAAACATGAAGAGGTGTTATTATTAGCTACATAAAACAGCATTATTGTGCAAATAACTAGTAGAAATTTGTATTCTGAAATGAGTCTTAATAACGATGAATTTATATTTAATGTGGCTCATGATGAAGAGAAGAGATTGACTCGAAATCGCTCTAGCTTTATTATTGCACACTGTTGATCAATTCTATTTGGTTTGGAAAAAACTAGATAGGTAAAACAAACGTTAATATTAAAAAGGCCAACTATGCCACGAATAACAGCTGAGCTGTATCGAGATGGTTGCTATTCACATTGAAGAGGTTGGCAGAGGTCGATGAAAGGAAACCAATTCCTGGCGCAGTTATGTGTCAAGGATGGGATGCATTACTATCGCCGATACTCAATGTGTTGATGCAATTGCTGCTAATATACTCTCTATGGCATATATTAATAGGCCTATTACGTTTTAAATACGTTGGCGCAACACTTATCAACGATCAAATAGTCCTTTTTACCACGAATGGCAGATGAAACGAGAGAGAGAGAGAGAGAGAGAGAGAGAGAGAGAGATTTTGCTAATGGGAGAAACACATAAACAGCACTAAACACATAATGTATTTTGTCTCAATATAGCATTGCCAATTAAAGTTTAATAGTAATAGGAAGTAAGTGATTTGAATAACTTGAAGATATCGGAGGATATAAGATAATATATATTGCAGAATTACACTATGAATAATCATATTGACTCTAAACACATAATGTATTTTGTCTCAATATAGCTGATATAAATTATTCTCAAAAATAGTATTGTTAGATTTGTTATTACTAAATCATATGTTCACTAAAATCTGATCTTTATTAACAATGTTCTATTGTGTTAATTAAAGCCTAGCTCAGGTATAACAAAGCTTTTTATTTCACTAGCATTGCCAATTAAAGTTTAATAGTAATAGGAAGTAAGTGATTTGAATAACTTGAAGATATCGGAGGATTTAAGATAATATATATTGCAGAATTAAAGAGATTGATTCCCCTCAATCACCGCTATCGCACGCTGTACAAATTCAGCTATACGATACGAAGTATGGGCTCTTTTCATTTTATGCCTCCACTAGCTCAGATACCCGGCTTCGCTCGGGAATTCATTTGAGGCTGAATGGTGATAGTATTTTTTTTTTGGCAAGGCTTTACTTTGCACAATATTTTGACATTTACCCGTCCCAGTGTTTAGGGTTAATACCCGTCGTTTCTGTGGTTTGTTAATAATAAAATTATTCTTTTATGTAAGATTTCCCTGTCCTTCATATTGTCATATTTTCCATTTCCTCTACATTATGCATAGATTTGAATTATTAAGGACAAAATATTAAAATATTTGAATTTTTCACGGTGAGGTACCTGGTAGTTCATATAGAAAAACAATTGTTTAGCAAATTTCTCTAAATAACAAAATAAACAACTTTTGTTATGTGCATATTTGCCAAAACCAGAATAGGAAACGAAATATCACTATTTTTAGTTTCACTCCTCCCTTATAACCCCCCACTCCTGCCCGTCCCTAGATATGTTAGTATGGCTTATTATAAGAAAGGCATTAGTGCTAATACACATACCGAGTGTTTTATTTATTTCGGTTGGGTCTTTTGTCCCAAATAAAATTGTTCACTTCCGCTATAGATTTTAGCGAATATCTCGTTTATAATTTGGTATACAAAAAAAGTGTATATAAAAAAAAAGTTACTCTAAATAACAAAATAAACAACTTTTGTTATGTTTGTATTTGCCGAAAAACCAATAGGAAACGAAATATCCCTTTTTTTAATTTCTGGCTTCCCTTATAACCCCCACTCCTGTTCGTGTCAGAGGATATTAATATAGCCTAAAGTCTAAGTTGGGTTAGTAGTAATATACATACCAAGTTTCATAAAATTCGGTTCTGGCGTTTATGCGTGAAAAGGTAACAAACAAACAGACACGAAAGAAACAAAATGCAGTTATGGTGTCTATGACATGTGAAACGAAAAATTATCGTGAAATTTCGCAAAAAAAATCAATGTACAGACAGAGGTTACAATTTTATATATATATAGATTACCACCCTCTTTCCTATTCGTCCCTAAAAGTATTAATTAGCGACCCTAAAGCGACCTTTACGACAGATTTAAATATTTCATGTAATACTTACATTCAGAGTTACAAGTATAAAGACTTTTCGATGGCAAGTTTTTGTGTTAACTGAAACATTCACAAATTAGAACAAACAGTTCTTGGGATGCAGAGGTGACATGATTTGATTTGAACTACGTACAAAATGAATAAAGTTATATAGATGAAATATTAGCTTTTCCCTACGGGGAAATTCACCAAAAGTACGTACTATATTATGTATAAGACAGTAAAATATTATACCTCCCGTAAAAGGTATTTTCTACATTTTCACTTTTGCACATAATATGCTATTGATGGATTTTTAAAATAACCTAAGCTGTAAACAAATTGCATTATACTTAATATTATATAAGTTATTGTGACTCGTGCTGTTAACATAACAGCTCTGGTTGGTCATTAAATATGTAGAATATATGGAAACATAAGGATGGTAGTTGATAGCGTTGCAGGCAGTGGACGGCATGAAATGTGTACAGGAGTGTTACTACAGCTCACCATCTGACTTGCCTCAGGAAATCGTTGAATTAAGCAGATGCTGCCGAGATGAGGGCTGGTGGATGCGGAAGCAGAAACTGGCGCAGTCACCTTATTAACTAATCAATCTTGTCTGGAGTCTTTTCAAGAAATTTCCCTCAGTTACTGACCCTCCTAATCCATTGCTAACAATAGCTTCAAGGACTACGGCCATTGTAGCTCTCGCCTCTTCACGAGTCTGAATTACTCACATCACTACAGAACTACTGGATAACCTGCTGGTTGTGGCGAATAACAACAGTAATTTCACACAGGCCAAGCTGAACATTGGAATAATCCAAAGAATAAAAACGCTTTCCAGTAAGTATGGCCTAATAAACTATACGATTTGGAATATTCTTCTATGGCTATAAAGAAGAAAAAATCAATTTTGGTTTTTGTTTCAGAAAATGTAATGCACTTCAAACGTTTTATTGCAGTTATTTTTGATTAAATACTTCCTACAGAAAATAATAAAAGGTTTATTTGGAAAACCACTATTTTGAGCAATTACCAATGAAAGGAAGCGCCACAGAGTGGTCCTAATCCCAGCCATCATGGTGCCAGAAATAGAAAAAGTCATTTTTTTTAAAAAAAAAATCACCAATCTAGTCTATATATCTGCAGGAGGCCCTCTACTCACCGGTAATATAATTTTTGAATTTAGTGGCTCGTCGTGGCACTATACTAGCTACTACTAATACTAGCTATTCTTTTCATCTATATAATTTGTTGCAACTTGAAACAACATTATTATTTTTATTAACGTTCTCTTTTTGCTACTATGGCTAACTGGGAAAGGTTAACTGCAGGCTACCATTATTTTCTAGCCAGGGTGGGACTAAGGAACAACATTAAATGCAGCATCAAATGGAACCTTAAAGAGTGCTGCATAATTATTTTTAATAGAATGAGAAAAATGTAAATACAGTATTTTATTTTATTAAATCTGCTAAAATTTAGGAAGCTTTTTATTATGTCCGATACCAGCTGACTTGTACCAGGCTACAGCATATTTCTGTAAGAATCAATCAGTGCAATATTCATTTGCATGCATTTGCAGCCTTCTTGGCAAATCCCGTACCTGTCGGCTGAACCTTTCATCCCTTGTTCTACCTGTCACGAAGTAACCCTTTGCGAATTACCTTCCAAATGCTTCAGTTGAGTGATAGTATTGGTTTTCCTGACTAGTGAAACTGAAGAGTTTCTGTTCAAGAAAACCTTCTACTCCAAGAAAAAAATCAGGTTAGGTTTATTTGCTTTCTTTATTCTTATTTTTTATATATTTTCTAAACGTTTAGGTATTTGTGATTAATAATAACAACGAGTACTATGTAAATCAAATGGAACTAATTTTACTGTAATCTATTCCTATTACTAATACGAAATTATATGAGGGAGGTAACGTTCTTCTGAAATCAGGTGGTAATTGAAAGTTTTTTTTATTTGTTTTTTAATTAGGATTGAAGAATGCCATCGGGAAGAGGCTTGGTAATTTAATCAAAGAATCTTATTCCTCTGTTTCATATTATCAAAAATATATCAAGAAGATTAAGATCGGTTGAAGAACACAAAATGAAACGGTTGAATGTCTTTTATAATTTGTATATGGAAAAGTTGGAAGAATTCCTATCGCTCGAATAGATTTGAACGAGCTTATAAGGAATAAGAGAAGATTATATTTCAGAACCATTATCAGAAAGACGTGGTCCCCAAGAGAAACATTCGATGAAGCGACAGAAAGGACAACAAAGAAAATTGTGAAGGAAGAAGCTGACCAATTTCCAACTGCTCAAGCAGGTAGAATGCTATCCAGTAGACTAAGTAAAAAAGGTAACCTTGCTGAGTCGGCTTGCGGTAAACATTTTACAAGTGAAAGTACTAGATCTTCGAGAAACATGTATCATAAGTTAATAAGAAAAAACAGTTGGATTAATTTTCTTCGAAGGAGGAATTATCTCTTCTTGTTGAATCTAAATTACCAAAGAGATTAACATTTTTTTACGAATCGCTGAAAAAAAGGCCATCACGCAGGGGGTGCGTAAACTAAGCAGATTTTCCAAGTGAAGTTTTCAATAGAGAAATTTCACGAGAGCCGAACAGTTACTGAAACGGCCGAACTAGCTAGCCGGAAACTCATGACTACATCCGAAGTTAGCCGATCTCATCATGTCCGTTACGCTCAATAAAATGAAAATATCTCGGTTAATATTCAAGATAGAGAATAAATGTATATATGGTCTCTTGATTAACATATTTGGTATTTAAGTTTCGAATAATGTGGTTTATTAAATAATAGAATACTGTTTATGTAATATGAGCAGAAGTGGGGGCTTGCTGAACGCTGAAAAACGCAAATATCTCGGTTAATATTCAAGAGAGAGAATAAATGTGTATGACAATAATGATAGTACATTTAATTTGCAATAAGAATGGTTCTATACAATCTTTCGATCCGACGTATAGTAACGGAGATATTTCGAAATTTCAAAAATCCCCCTCTAAAACCCCCTCCTCCCTTTGGTCCAATTTCAGCTATTAACGAACATGATCTTTATTTTTACATAAAACATTAAAATGTCGAGTTTGGTAACGATCAAGGAAAAATTGCGACCGCTGGAGCGTTAACAGACAAATATATATATATATATATATATATATATATATAATTTTGAACGGACCCCATTTTCGTCATCTGGGTAGAATCGATGGACATTTAAAGAAAATCTTTGAAAATCACGTCATGAATACGATTTCAATAGCTGATTTCCCTTTAGGGAAATCTGCTAATAGCGGTGCAGATGAAGTTAAATAAGTAAGTGAAAGAAGACCAAAGGACATAATACTTTCTTTCTATGTTGAAAGAAGAAAATTACCCTGGCTATTCGAATTAATTAATTAATAATTATAATTTGAGGATAATGTAAACCTATTTACTCTTCAGGCTAAATGTTAAAATCTTGCACTTAGTATGAGTAAAATATTTCGATAATTATGCCCGAGGAATTGTTGTTAAAACCAGTGTAATTTTGAACTGACCTCATTTCCATCATCTCCTGGGTAGGGTCGATGGACATTTGAAGAAAAATTTTGAAAATGGCGCCAGGAGTACGACCTCAATAACTGATTTCCCTTGAGGGAAATCTGCTAAAATGACTTCATTTTACAAAAAAAAAAAAAAAAAAAACGGTATAGTTATTCTCTCTTTGGAAGTAGAATCGTTTATGAGTAATTGGAGACTGGAAGTAGGGCAACAAAGAAATAAGTTTCCATTTGACTGCAAATGAGTTTGGGAGAGACGGTAGGAGAACTAGAAAGAGGCAAAGTTGATATATTTATGGGAGGCGATGTAATGCAGCTAGAAAGGAGCAGCTGGACAGAAAGTTGGTGCAGAAAGGTCATGATCCTAGAAAGCCGGACACAAGAACCGGCTTGGGCCACCCAATACTCCTCATACAATAAAAAATATTAGTTCCGCTTCCTACCTCATTCATATTCAATGGCTAAAATAAATATAAAAAGTCCGTCACGCAGGGGCGGCGTTAACTAAGCAGATTTCCCACGTAAAGTTATTCTATT
This sequence comes from Riptortus pedestris, assembly GCA_019009955.1. Lineage (NCBI taxonomy): Eukaryota > Metazoa > Arthropoda > Insecta > Hemiptera > Alydidae > Riptortus > Riptortus pedestris. Next base: position 6,915,608 of record CM032231.1, on the reverse strand, counting down.
GAAAAATCTTCATACGAGTGCCGAACAGTTACGGAAACTGCCAAACTTCGGCGGAAACGAATAGAAGCGACCGTAGCTCACCCGTTACACTTAATAAAGTCCGTCACGCAGGGGCTGCTTAAACTAAGCAGATTTCCTATGTGAAGTATAGCAATAGAGAAATCTGCATACTGGTAACACAACACCACCATAAGTAAATACAAACGGTAATGAGAAATCTTTCAGTTAATTTTAATAAACTCCCAACTGAAACGGCTTTTGAATTGTAAGAATAATTTATATTTTAATAACTCAAATTTTAGTCGTCCAAGAACTAAAGAGGGGGGGGGGCGGATGAACAGAACGTATTTGCATAAATCTCACAAAGTAACGAAGGTTAGGTAAGGTTAGATACAACAGGTTAGGTTAGAAGCTTCCGCCAGAGCCGACTTACGAAAACGGCCGAACTAACCCGAACAACACCCGACCACAGACTTCATAAAAATGCAAATATCTCGGTTAATATTCAACATAGAGAATAAACGTATATAACAATATTTATAGTAAATTTAATTTGCAATAAGATTAGTTCTATACACATTTTCGATCCGATGCATAATAACGGAGATATTTCGGATTTTCGAAAATCCCCCCTCTGGTACGATTTCAGCCATTAATGAACTGGATCTGTCTTTTTACATAAAACGGTTAAATATCGAGTTTCGTAACGATCAAAATTGCGACCGCTAGAGCGTTAACAGACAAATATATATATATAATTTTGAACGGACCTCATTTTCGTCATCTCCTGGGTAGGATCGATGGACATGAGAAGAAATTTTTCGAAACTCGCGTCATGAGTACGACCTCAATAGCTGATTTCCCTTAAGGGAAATCTGCTAAAAACTGCAAATATAGGTTAATATTCAAGATAGAGAATACATGTATATAACATTATTTATAGTAAATTTAATTTGCAATAAAATTGGTCCTATACATTATTTTGATCCGACGTATGGTAACGGAGATATTTCGAATTATCGAAAATCCTCCCCTCTAAACCCCCCCTCCTACTGTTCCAATTTCAGCCATTAACGAACTTGATCTGTCTTTTTACATAAAACGTTTAAATATCGAGTTTGGTAACGATCAAACAAAACTTGCGACCGCAGATGCCCCTTACGGGAAATCTGCTAATTTGAACTATTGGTCTTTCTGTTCCTCTGTTTTTAGCAGATTTCCCTTAAGGGAAATCAGCTATTGAGGTCGTACTCATGACGCGAGTTTCGAACAATTTCTTCAAATGTCCATCGATCCTACCCAGGAGATGACGAAAATGAGGTCCGTTCAAAATTATATATATATATATATATATATATATATATATATATATCTATATGTATATATATATATATATATATATATATATATATATATATATATATATATATATATATATATATATTTGTCTGTTAACGCTCTAGCGGTCGCAATTTTTGTTTAATCGTTACCAAACTCGGAATTTAATCGTTTTATGTAAAAAGGAAGATCAAGTTCGTTAATGGCTAAAATCGGACCAGTGGGAGGAGGGGGTTTAGAGGGGAGGTTTTTCGAAAATTCGAAATATCTCCGTTACCATTCGTCGGATCAAACAATTGTATAGACCAATCTAATTGCAAATTAAATTTACTATACATATAGTTCTATACATTTATTCTGTATCTTTAATATTAACCGAGATATTTGGATTTGTATTGTGAGTGTGGAGAGTTTCCGCCGAGCGCACTAGCGCTAGTGTGGCCGTTTCACTAACTATTCGTCCTCGTGAGAATAGGTTATTACTAGGCAGATTTCTCTATTGTAAAACTTCACGTGGGAAATCTGCTTAGTTTACGCAGCCCCTGCGTGACGGACTTTCTTGTAAATTGCTTTTCCTCTATGACTGCTAAAATATTTTTATTCATTTATTCAAGTTGTTGAAATGGCTTCAAGACCAGCTGACATCCAAAGGTGGGCCAAACCAACAGAAGATTGCCTCTGTTTGCAACAACCTGCTGACATCCAAAGGTGGGCCAAACCAACAGAAGATTGCCTCTGTTTGCAACAACCTGCTGACATCCAAAGGTGGGCCAAACCAACAGAAGATTGCCTCTGTTTGCAACAACCTGCTGACATCCAAAGGTGGGCCAAACCAACAGAGCATTGCCTCTGTTTGCAACAACCTGCTGACATCCAAAGGTGGGCCAAACCAACAGAAGATTGCCTCTGTTTGCAACAACCTGCTGACATCCAAAGGTGGGCCAAACCAACAGATCATTGCCTCTGTTTGCAACAACCTGCTGACATCCAAAGGTGGGCCAAACCAACAGAGCATTGCCTCTGTTTGCAACAACCTGCTGACATCCAAAGGTGGGCCAAACCAACAGAAGATTGCCTCTGTTTGCAACAACCTGCTGACATCCAAAGGTGGGCCAAACCAACAGAAGATTGCCTCTGTTTGCAACAACCTGCTGACATCCAAAGGTGGGCCAAACCAACAGAAGATTGCCTCTGTTTGCAACAACCTGCTGACATCCAAAGGTGGGCCAAACCAACAGAAGATTGCCTCTGTTTGCAACACCCTGCTGACATCCAAAGGTGGGCCAAACCAACAGAAGATTGCCTCTGTTTGCAACAACCTGCTGACATCCAAAGGTGGGCCAAACCAACAGATCATTGCCTCTGTTTGCAACAACCTGCTGACATCCAAAGGTGGGCCAAACCAACAGAAGATTGCCTCTGTTTGCAACAACCTGCTGACATCCAAAGGTGGGCCAAACCAACAGAAGATTGCCTCTGTTTGCAACAACCTGCTGACATCCAAAGGTGGGCCAAACCAACAGAAGATTGCCTCTGTTTGCAACACCCTGCTGACATCCAAAGGTGGGCCAAACCAACAGAAGATTGCCTCTGTTTGCAACAACCTGCTGACATCCAAAGGTGGGCCAAACCAACAGAAGATTGCCTCTGTTTGCAACAACCTGCTGACATCCAAAGGTGGGCCAAACCAACAGAGCATTGCCTCTGTTTGCAACAACCTGCTGACATCCAAAGGTGGGCCAAACCAACAGAAGATTGCCTCTGTTTGCAACAACCTGCTGACATCCAAAGGTGGGCCAAACCAACAGAAGATTGCCTCTGTTTGCAACAACCTGCTGACATCCAAAGGTGGGCCAAACCAACAGAAGATTGCCTCTGTTTGCAACAACCTGCTGACATCCAAAGGTGGGCCAAACCAACAGAGCATTGCCTCTGTTTGCAACAACCTGCTGACATCCAAAGGTGGGCCAAACCAACAGAAGATTGCCTCTGTTTGCAACAACCTGCTGACATCCAAAGGTGGGCCAAACCAACAGAAGATTGCCTCTGTTTGCAACAACCTGCTGACATCCAAAGGTGGGCCAAACCAACAGAGCATTGCCTCTGTTTGCAACAACCTGCTGACATCCAAAGGTGGGCCAAACCAACAGAAGATTGCCTCTGTTTGCAACAACCTGCTGACATCCAAAGGTGGGCCAAACCAACAGAAGATTGCCTCTGTTTGCAACAACCTGCTGACATCCAAAGGTGGGCCAAACCAACAGAAGATTGCCTCTGTTTGCAACACCCTGCTGACATCCAAAGGTGGGCCAAACCAATAGAAGATTGCCTCTGTTTGCAACAACCTGCTGACATTTAGCTCCAAACCCGTCTCGGCTACTGCAGTTAAAGTCTCCGGCTGTCTTCATAATGTGCCGTTCTGCAGCTTAGATATGGAGCCATTGCCAAACATTATGAATGTTATTTCTTCTTCAGAAAACAAGAAAGCGACAAAAAAAACCGACGTTGCATCACATTCGTGTTGGTAGAGTGCCAGAAATATAAACTGAAACTTTCGGAACACATCCTCATTGTCATTCTCTCTCTCCAGGAATCATATAATACGAAAGTAAACCTCCCCCCCCCCTTTCACGCAGCAACCGTTTCTGAGAAGCAGGAGGAGTTGTTCTCATTGGCTAAATGTAAAATAAATGACTCTCATGTCAATGAGAAATAATCCGAGGATCAAACCTACCCAACATTCTGGACACGATTCGTCAGACAAATCGTACCTTAATAACTGTATCGGCAAACTATTAAAATTAAAGAAATAATCAAATTTATGAAATAAAATAAATAATTAGTAAGGCAGTCGCTGTTTATTTCCCACGGGAAGGACGGATTTACCTATTGGCCCTTTGTCTTATAATAAGAAAGATCGATTGAAATTTAGACTCCAAATGTGGTGTTCAGTAACCAACATGGTTGAGATTAACCCTTTTGCGGGCAGGTAGTGGAGGGTGAAAGACGAGGGGCGCTAGCCCGAAAGTTTATAGACCTTTTTATGTCGAGCAAGAAAGGTCCTCTACAAATCATCTGTAGCTATAAAAGGTAGGAGAAATTTGTAACTTTTATTTTCACCATCCTCCAACCGACTCAAAACCCCTCATGAGGAGATACATAACCAAATGTTACAACAGTTTTCGTGTTAAATACAACATTTTAAGTCTGGTCTTTTATTATTTATGCGACATATATACGCACAATCAGTTGCATTGGTTACAACCTCAAGCCTGACAAAACGTCTGTGGAAATGTAATGCACAATACTAAGGAGAATAAGAAATGAAAGTGGACCATAGTGCACACATATCACAAAAAAGATATATATGTTCAATATAAAGAGAGGAGAAAAATAATAGAATAATAGAAGTATACTTCAGACTTAATATTAGTCACTTGGACTAATTTGAAGATTATGACGAAAGCCTGATATGGAGTGGTTGGAGTTGTAATGTAACATACATGACGTATAGACATCAAAGGAGATGAATAGGAACACATTACTGATGTCGATCAGGAATGCTTTCACGTGGAGGTAGCTGCTACGCACAGCATCCCCGCATTCCGGGATTGCAGATCTTAAGAGTTACAAAGGCAACAATTTCCGCATGGAGCAAATAATGTTATGGCAGCTTATTGTAGTAAAGGACTAGCATACAGATACTGCAGAAGTTTGCAACTAAAACTTCCAGAATTATAATTGAAAGTCCGTCACGCAGGGGCTGTGTGAACTAAACAGATTTCCCTCGTGCTGGTATAACGCACTACTGATATACTCTCACCACACATTTAATATTTCTAAGTAAAAAAGTCCGTCACGCAGGGGCTGCGTAAACTAAGCAGATTTCCCACGTGAAGTTTTACAATAGAGAAATTTCACGAGAGCCGAGCCAGTCAAAGAAACAGCCGAACTAGCTTTTGGCGGGAAAGTAACTCCGTTAGGCTCCGAGATTAAATTAAAAACAATTCAATTTCAAAAAACAACAAGAACACAAAAGATGGACTTACCTTTAATGATAGCAGCGCTCTGAACACTTATTACACCAACACTAAATAGTACCACAGAATATCTATTATTTGTAAGACTTAATACTGTTGTGATTATTAAGTAAACAAATAAAGGGCAAGTCAAATGGTAAGAACCTTCCTGATAGCAAACAGTCTGAGTTCTAAACAAACAGGTTAGCCAGCTTTTACCGGAAATAAAAGCAATTACGGAAATATATTTGAATATAAGTTATAAATTTTATTCATATAACTATTTATTATATCTAGTACTGTAATTAATAATAGACCAGAATAATTTTAATCACAACCATTATATATTTAGGAATCCGGGAAGAAAATAGAAAGGGGGGGGGCAAAATACGATTCAGACGGTTATGAGATTTTCACATGATTAAGGAACAAGCAGGTTAGCCAGCGAAGGTTTACAATAGATAAATATACATACAGGTAACACTTCCGTGAATATTAGTGAATAATTACAAACGGCAATGAGAAATCTTTCAGTGAATTTACAATATAAGTTAATAGTCCCTACAACGTAATACGGCTGGATTGTGAACAAACAGGTTAGCCAACCTTGTAGTGCAGTATCGATAGATAGACCGGAAAAACAAACAATTAAAGATATATATCTGAATATAAAATATTAATTTTATTGGAAACTATTTATTATAGTTAGTGGAGTAATTTGAAATAATCAAAATAATTTCTATCTCAATCACTCAGATATTTGTAGTCCAAGAAAAAAAAGGAGGGTGGGGGGTTCAACAGAAAGTATTTGTTTGTACCTCGTAAAATAAAGCTTTGTTGAAAACAATATTTTGTATTTAACCTAATAATGAGGTCGTTCATTAAATATCAGCTTATTATTAATATGTCCCTAGTAGGAGTGGGGGTATACTGAAAGCGGAACTCATTACAAAAAATACAAATATCTCGGTTAATACTCATTATACGGTAATATAATATAATAATATAACAATATTTATAGAAAATGTAATTTGAAATAAGATTGATGTTATACAATTTTTCGATCCGACGTATAGTAACGGAGATATTTCGAATTTTCGAAAATCCTATCCCTCTAAACCCCCCCTCCCACTGGTCCGATTTCAGCCATTAACGAAATTGATCTTTCTTTTTACATAAAACGACTAAATTTCGAGTTTTGTAACGATCAAACAAACATTGCGACCACTAGAGCGGTAACAGACAAATATATATATATATATATATATATATATATATATATATATATATATACATATATATAAAATTGTAACCTCTGTCTGTACATTGATTTTTTTCGCGAAATTTCACGATAACTTTTCGTTTCACATGTCATAGACACCATAACTGCATTTTGTTTCTTTCGTGTATGTTTGTTTATTTGTTTGTTTGTTACCTTTTCACGCATAAACGGCTGAACCGAATTTTATAAAACTTGGTATGTATATTACTACTAACACAACTTAGACTTTAGGCTATATTAATATCCTCTGAGACGAACAGGAGTGGGGGTTATAAGGGAAGCCTGAAATTAAAAATAGCGATATTTCGATTCCTATTGGTTTTCGGCAAATATAAACATAACAAAAGTTGTTTATTTTGTTATTTAGAGTAACTTTTGTTATAAACACTTTTTTCGTAGACTGAATTATAAACGAGATATACGCAAAAACCTATAACGAATGTGAACAATTTTATTTGAGACGAAAGATCCAACCGAAATGAATAAAACTCGGTATGTGTATTAGCACTAATGCTTTCATTATAATAAGTCATACTAACATTTCTAGGAACGGGCAGGAGTGGGGGTTGTAAGGGAGGCCTGAATTTAAAATAGCGGTATTTCGTTTTCTATTCCTTTTTCGGCAAATATGAACCAAACAAAAGTTGTTTATTTTGTTATTTAGAGTAACTTTTGTAATATTCATTTTTGACTTTTAACGAAGTATAAACGAGATATATACTATAAACTAAAGCGGGAGTCAATATTTTATTGGGCGCTAACGATTGAACCGAACTTAACAAAACTCGGTATGTCAATTAGCATTAATTCTCCCCTGATTATAAGCTATATTAAAATTTTTAGGTTCCAACGGGAGTGGGAGTTATAAGGGAGGCCTGAAGTAAAAATTCACGTTATTTCATTTTCTATTTGTTTTTCGGCAAAGGTGCACATAACAAAAGTTGTTTACTTTGTTATTTAGAGCAACTTTTGTTTAATTCACTTATGTCGTAAAATGAAGTAAATACGGGATATAAGCTAAATCTATAGCGGGAGTCGACGATTTTATTAGTACTTATTTAAGTGTTTTTAATATAGGCATATTATGAGAAATGATGTTAAGTTTTAGTTTTATCTATTTCGGTTATTTAATTCTGATTCGGATTAGTGAGGTTATAAATCCCCCCCTTCTCTTCATTTATTCATTTTCCCTAGAAAATAAATTTGTTATTTATTTCCAATAGACATTTAAACTATAAGAGCATTTCCATTATTTAATTTGTATAATGTATTATTTAAAAAAAAAATCGTGCTCAAGTTCCTCAAGGAGTGATAGGGGAAGTAGTAGGGAATCAAACTCTTTGATTTTGGTTATATACTATCTTATTTCCGGTATCTTCATGTTATTGAAACAAATATGTACTATCATAACAATTAAACGTTAATGTTATTATGAAAAAAGACAAAATGCTCTTAAACTCGATATGATTGGTTAAAGTATTACTTAGGTTGCAGGGACGGCTACGATCTCTTCCCCTCGACTAGCTTTTTGAATATAATTGAAATTATTTTTAGGGTAACACTATTATTTAATTCCATCAGGTAGATAAATTATTAGAATAATATTTTGAATTAATAATTTAAGGAGAAGAGTGTTGATAGCTCTAATGTGAGAGCGGAAATAGACGGAGGCTAATAGAGTTAATTGAGTTTACTAATTTCCTGTGAAATGCTGGGCATTACGGGAAGTGATTACCACTGAGATCTACTATTATGAATATAACCTTACGTGCTAAACTATGCTTAAACTATATGTGCTCGGATTGGTTTTTGACAGGAAATAAGTTTCATTATAGACGATATTTAATTGTAATAAATACTATCCATGATTATGGTTTGAAGTAGGTGAGTTAAAAAGTGGCAAGGGATAGATTAGGAACACATTTTTATTTATTCTTCAAATATAAAATTTCTCATTTATAAGTCGCCTGCCTGACCCGACGCGCCGTGTAGTTGTGTAGTTGTAAACATTGAAGCCTTGCCCAAAAAAATACTATCATCATTCACCCTTAAATGATTTCCCGAGCGAAGCCGGGTACCTTAGCTAGTATATATATATATATATATATATATATATATATATATATATATATATACTAGCTCAGATATATATATATATACTAGCTCAGATACCCGGCTTCGCCCGGGAATTGATTTGAGGCTGAATGGTTATGGTATCTTTTTTGCAAGACTTTACTTTGCACACTATTTTGACATTTACCCGTCCCAGTGTTTAGGGTTTATACTCGTTGTTGGCATTTGTTTATACTAAAATTAATTTTTTATGTATGACTTCACTGTCCTCCATATTGTCATATTTCCCGTTCCCTGTGCATTATGCATAGATTTCAGTTATTAAGGACAAAATATTAACGTAGATTTGAATTAACTTTACCAGGTGAGGAACCTGATAGTTCAAATTGGAATGAATTGTTGAGCATATCAATATTTCTACGCCAATTACTTGCTCCACGCATTGTTCCTGGAGAAATGTATAAAAAAAAGTTAATCTAAATAACAAAGTAAACAACTTTTGTTATATGCATGTTTGTCGAAAAACAAATAGACAATGAAATATCGAGAATTTCTATTTCAGGCCTCCCTTATAACCCCCACTCCCATTGTAACCTAAACATTTTAATATAGCTTATAATCATGGAAGAATTAATGCTAATTGACATACCGAGTTTTGTTAAGTTCGGTTCAACCGTTAGCGCCCAATAAAATAGTTGACTCCCGCTTTAGTTTACAGCGTATAACTCATTTATGCTTCCGTATACGGCAAACGTGTATATAACAAAAGTTACTCTAAATAACAAAGTAAACAACTTTTGTTATGTGCACATTTGCTAAAAAAGCAATAGGAAACGAAATATCGCTATTTTTAATTTCAGGCCTCCCTTATAACCCCCACTCCTGCCCGTCCCTAGAAATGTTAGTATGACTTATTATAAATAAATCGTTAGTATTAATTCACATAGCGAGTTTGGTTTAGTTCGGTTGAGTCTTTTGTGCCAAATAAAATTGTGGACTCCCGCTATAGTTTTTAGAGTATAACTCATTTATACTTCCGTATACGGCAAAAGTGCATATAACAAAAGTTACTTTAAATTACAAAATAAACAACTATTGTTATGTGCATATTTGCTGAAAAAAAAAATAGGAAACGAAATATCGCTATTTTTAATTTCAGGCCTCCCTTATAACCCCCACTCCTGTTCGTCATAGAGAGTATTAATATAGCCTAAAGTCTAAGTTGGGCTAGTAGTAATATACATACCAAGTTTCATAAAATTCGATTCAGCCGTTTATGCGTGAAAAGGTAACAAACAAACAAACAAACAAACAGACACGAAAGAAACAAAATGTAGTTATGGTGTCTATGACATGTGAAACGAAAAGTTATCGTGAAATTTTGCGAAAAAAATCAATGTACAGACAGAGGTTACAATTTTATATATATACTAGCTCAGATACCCGGCTTCGCCCGGGAATTGATTTGAGGCTGAATGGTGATGGTATTTTTTTGGCAAGGCTTTACTTAGTGCAATATTTTGACATTTACCCGTCCCAGTGTTTAGGGTTAATACCCGTCGTTGGCATTTGTTAATAATAAAATTAATTTTTTATGTAAGTCTTCACTGTCCTCCAAATTGTCATATTTCCCGTCACCTGTGCATTATGCATAGATTTCAGCTATTAAGGACAAAATTGATTTGAATTAATTATTCCAGCTGAGGTACCTGATAGTTCAAATAGGAATGAATTGTTGAGCATATCAATATTTCTACGTAAATTACTTGCTCCGCACATTGTTCCTGGAGAATCGTATAAAAAAAAAAAGTTAATCTAAATAACAAAGTAAACAACTTTTGTTATGTGCATGTTTGTCGAAAAACAAATAGACAATGAAATATCGCGAATTTTTATTTCAGGTCTCCCTTATAACCGCCACTCCCGTTCTAACCTAAACATTTTAATATAGCTTATAATCATGGAAGAATTAATGCTAATTGACATACCGAGTTTTGTTAAGTTCGGTTCAATCGTTAGCGCCCAATAAAATAGTTGACTCCCTCTATAGGTTTTAGCGTATATCTCGTTTATAATTCAATATAAGAGAAAAGTGTATATGATAAAAGTTACTTTAAATAACAAAATAAACCACTTTTGTTATGTTCATATTTGCCGAAAAACCAATAGGAAACGAAATATCGCTATTTTTAATTTCTGGCTTCCCTAATAACCCCCACTCCTGCCCGTCCCTAGAAATGCTGGTTTGGCTTGTTATAATAAAAGCGTTAGTGCTAATACAGATACCGAGTTTCATTTAGTTCGGTTGAGTCGTTTGTGCCAAATAAAATTGTTCACTTCCGCTATAAGTTTTAGCGTATATCTCGTTTATAATACGTTATACGAAAAAAGTGTATATAACAAAAGTTACTCTAAATAACAAACTAAACAACTCTTGTTATGTTCATACTTGCCGAAAAACCAATAGGAAACGAAATATCGCTATTTTTAATTTCAGGCCTCCCCTACAACCCCCACTCCTGTTCATCTCAGAGACTTTTAATATAGTCTAAAGTCTAAGTTGGGTTAGTTGTAATATACATACCAAGTTTCATAAAATTCGGTTCAGCCGTTTATGCGTGAAAAGGTAACAAACAAACAAACAAACAAACATACACGAAAGAAACAAAATGCAGTTATGGTGTCTATGACATGTGAAAGGAAAAGTTATCGTGAAATTTCGAGAAAAAAATCAATGTACAGACAGAGGTTACAATTTTATATATATATAGATATAGATACATATTTACAGTTTTGAACGGACCTCATTTTCGTCATCTACTAAGTAGGATCGATGGACATTTGAAGAAAAATGTCGAAAATTCCGTCATGAGTACAACCTCAATAGCTGATTTCCCTGAAGGGAAATCTGCTAAAAATCGATGACTAGTGAGGAGAGGGGAGGTTACTGAAGGCTCAAAACAAGGGAGGGATTTATTAACTTTTACAAATCGATTTATTATAACCAAGATATTTTAAATGTTCTAATCCCCCCCCCCTCTTAACCACTGCTATTCCAAGTCCAAATTCAACAACTAAAAAATTGACATGATCTTTACTGTTAACTGAAACGGTTAATTATCCAGTGTGGTATGGATAAAATAAACAAATGATGACGTCATCGCATAACGAATTTTCATGGTTCACGTAACAGGTTGACAATACAAGGGGAACATATTTTAAAATATCTAGGACTTCACATTGACAGGAAATTGAAATGGAACTATCATATTACTAACTTACAAACAAGACTGCTTTCAATAATAAATGGACTCTCGATGGCTGCTAGAGTGTCTTGGGGTTTTAAATCCGACGCTCTGACCACAATATACAAAGGGGCGTTTGTCCCCATATTGACGTATGGAATTGAAATATGGGGCCATGCCTTGGGCGTGAAAAGAAATGTCAAACAATTAGAAAGAGTGCAAAGGCTAATTGCTATAAAAATTCTCGAATGATATCGTACTTTATCATATGAGGCTTCATGTGTATTAGCAGACACTATGCCAATTTACATCAAAGCTGAGCAAATGATAAGGCAACATATGTTATTGAAATTGAATGAAATCCCACAAGACTTTACATTACAAAATATTACATCATACGAAATAGAAAAAGACGAGAGACATACTTACTGGTTACACCCAAAAGATTACATTAGACCATTAGACAACTTAGACGTGTACATATCATATATACACTGACGGAAGTAAAAACAAGTACGGCGTTGGGTGTGAATACATCATTTTAAAAGACGGCAATATTATACAGAGAGGACAATACAGACTGTCACCACTATGTACAAACAATCAAGCAGAAAACCTTGCAATTACTGAGGCACTCAAAACACTGCAGGACATTTCAAGTGACAGAGAGACTAGTATAATCTATACGGACAGCAAAATTAACATAGACCGCATTTACAATAACGAAAACCATAACGAACAGACTGAACAGATCAGAAGACTAATTACTCTATGTAGACAGAAGTATGTAATAGTGGCAATAGCATGGATAAAAGGACATTGGGGAAATTTAGGAAACGACACAGCAGACCAACTTGCAAATACAGCTTCATAAGACGAATCAATACCTATTACATACTCTAAACTGACCATTAAAACTCTTTTGATGGACGAATCTTATAAGAAATAGGAGGAAGGATGTAGAGAAACTACGAAAGGTCGACAATTACATAAGTGCACACCAACTATATATTAGAGACTTTAAATAATACTTAGCAATTCCAAGCAAATACAATTTATATCAGGACATGGACGTACAAAAACCCATTGTACAAATTTAATCTAACTAATACAAATACATGCAAATGTGACAATGAGACTGAACAGATATATGACCACCTCTTATATGACTGTACATTACTTGACGGTCCAAGGACAAACTCATCAAGTATATTACTTTACAAAACGGAACTTGGCTGAAAAAAAAAAAAAAAAAAAAATATAAACTATCCATCTGACAGAAACATATTTAACTTATATATAAGAAAAAAACTAATAAAAAAAGAAGATATTGCCATAAAATTGTATAAAACAATTAACTAACTGTGAAATAGTTATCATGTAATATACAAAGGATAACGTCCTGGAAGTGTGGCTATTTTTCCTCACTTACAGCGTTATTCGTGTATTAGTTCTGAGATTATCTGGTAGAATGCGCATATCACATCGTTCCCACACGAACACTTCTAAATCAATAATTTAAATAATACAAAACTCTTAGCGATAATAATGCAAATAAAGACACAAAAAACCAATATCACTATTCAATAAGATTAAGAAGCTTTGGGTAATAAATAACAATGGCTAAAGATGTAAACCTCTCGCTGCTGTAAACTGATTTATTTAGATGACATATTTAAACTCCAAAGAGACATTCATCATGTTGATAAGGACTGGCACGCCCTTTAAAGTGATTGATCCGATCACCCTCCTGTACTTGGAAAACATCACGTTATCACGGCGAAGGTACTGATAGCCAGCCACACCTACACAATCACAGGCCTGTATAGAAGACCCAGAGCAGATCCTGAGTTATTCTATGTCATAAACCTGGCCCAGAGCGACCGGAACCATATCATCCTTGGAGATCTGAACGCCTTCTTGGAATAATCGTTCAGCCAACAAACCCGGCGTGGCGGTTGCGAAGTCTCACTTCACCGTCGTGCACCCCAATGCCCACACTTTTAGATGGAAATACGGTACGTCTACTATAGACCTAATGCTCACCCGAATCCCGCACATAGTGACAAGGTGCCTAGCCTTGGACTTTGTCACTAGTGACCACCGTCCAGTACTTTACGTGCTGCACGGTCGCCCTCCCATACCCACAGCAACGTCCTTCTCGTACCATAAGGCGGACTGGAAATGTTACAAGTCCCTTATGTACGACACAACCCCGGCATACTCGGTTATCAGAGATGCCCCCACCCTTGAAGCTAAGCTAGAGGAATTCACCAACATCATTCTCGCAGCAGCAGATGCGTCGATCCCAAAGTTTGTGAAAACTCCCCCAGGACTGAAGAAACCCCCAGCACACGTCCTCGAGCTGATTAAGCAGAGGAACCGCATCAAGAACTCCTGGTACCGTACCAGGAATCCCTCCCTCCGCCCCGCCCTCAACTCCTTGACCACCCAAATCCGCTCCCTCATGAGGCAGTGGAAGACGGCGCAGTGGCAAGAAACCATCCGCCTGACGCATGGAGACCATAAAAAGCTCTGGAAGCTGGTGAAGTCTCGGGTCACCAAAAGGCGATCCGTACTTCTCCAGTCTGACAACGCAGTTATGAGTCCCACAGACCAGGCTGAGGTGTTGGCAGCTCATATAGCTGCGACAGATCAGTCCAGGTATCGTCAGGATGATGAGGCGCCTCGGACGGACCATGGAGATAACTTCATGTTCTCCTCTCCGAGGCAGCTCAATGCCATACTGCGTCGCACCAAGGGAGGTAAATCCCCTGGTCTGGACGGAGTACAGTATATACTCCTACGCCAGCATCCACGTAAGGCCTTATCCTATCTGAACCACCTCCTCAACTCCTGCCTCCGACTCCGCCACTTCCCTTCCAAATGGAAACATGCCATCGTTGTACCTCTCCTCAAACCCCGAAAAGATGGCATGTCCCCCGGTGATTACCGTCCCATCAGCCTCCTCTCACATATCTCCAAAGTATTGGAGAAAGTCATCCATAAATACTTTGTAGATTTCTGTGAGGAGGCTTCCCTCATTCCCAACGAGCAGACAGGTTTCCGTCCCCGTCATTGCACCCTCCACCCCCTATCCCGCCTCTACACCAACACCTGCAACAACCTCCGCCGGAATATTGTCACGGCGATGATATCCGTTGACTGCACTCAGGCCTTCGACTCCGTCGACCACCCCAAACTCCTCAACATCCTCCAAAGACATGGCTGTCCCCCTCAACTCCTAGCCATGCTTAAATCTTTCCTTCACGGCCGCACCTTCCAAGTGAGGGTCGGCGAATCCTTGTCCAAATCCTACCCTCTCAAAGTCGGAGTCCCCCAGGGCTTCGTACTATCCCCATCCTTATTCACGGCGTACACCGCCCAGGTGCTGAGTCGACGGTTTCCAGAGACTGAGACTGCTGCATACGCGGACGACGTGGCAATAATCAGCACCTCCATGAACCCCTCCCGTGCCCTCTCCCTCGCCGAAACCGCTTGTCAGGCCATCTCCGATGACCTAAAATCCCTCAACATCACAGTCAACCCTCCAAAACCGATGCCCTAATATTTCCCTTCCATAAACAAGCCACCCACGCCACCATCCCCACATCCTTCACCCTAGACGGATCCTCCATATCGCCTTCCCGATCGATATGCTACCTAGGTATCCATCTCGATCGCCACCTCACTTTCTCTACCCACATCCGCTC
Organism: Riptortus pedestris; assembly: GCA_019009955.1. Classification (NCBI taxonomy): domain Eukaryota; kingdom Metazoa; phylum Arthropoda; class Insecta; order Hemiptera; family Alydidae; genus Riptortus; species Riptortus pedestris. The sequence continues at coordinate 6,899,938 of CM032231.1, read as the reverse complement.
CCAAATCCAAACCCTCAAAAGAAAATACCGCTCCCTGAACCAGCTCCTCTACTCTCCCACCCTCAGTCTCCGTCTCAAGCTCCTGATCCTGAAAGGCGTCATCCAAACCTCCCTGCTGTACGGCGCTCCCATTCTCCGCTACCTCACCAAAACCTCCCTCCAATCCCTTCAATCCTACCAGAATGGCATCGTCCGTACTATAGTACAGCATACGTCCCTTCAGCGGGTGAAGAACGATGTCATTCATTCCACACTTTCCCTAGAGCCCATCTCCCACTCCATTGCAAAGCGACACGTAAAATTCTTTGATTCCCTATCCCAAATCGACAATCCCCTCTACTCCAACCTCACCCCTCCCCGGCAACCGACGAATTGGCAAAGGGCCGACGTTGACGAGCCCCTTGTCGATCTCGTTCGGCTCACCGAACCTCCACCTCCCCCATAGACTTCGTCCTGGGAACCACCACCCATAAATTTTGTGCAAACAACATAGATTAGATCTAGGATAGGTTAGTTTATTTTTATTTTTACCTAGGTTAATTAGGTTAGGCTCTGACGCGCATCCCCGAGACCTGCTTACAAGCCCAACAAAAATTTTTACCATCCCCTCTTTCAGACACCAAAATTCACTTTATTCCTTAGGATAGGATATTATTTAGGTTAGTTTTAGTTATTAGGTTTTCTCCTCCTGGAAACACACTCTGGCCGGGTCACGGCTACTTTCATCTTTCTCTCTTCTTATCTTCTCTCCTACTATCCCCATTCCTTCTTCTTTAGTTTTCTCCTGTCCGTACAACCATCCCGGTACCGCCCGTTACCGGGCTCCTTACAACCGCTCTATTTTCATCCAAACCTAATTTACCATACTCCCTTAAAATAGAGCGTTCTTCGTTCAGTAGAAGGGGAACTGTCATTACCCCAACAGGTCTGACAGGCCTGAGGAAACCGACCAAGGATTCATTATTTAAATAACAGTTCATTACAATGACATTAAACAAGCCCTTCGTCCTTAGACCGGAGACCGAGTGATCCTTGGGCGTTCGTAGGTGAACAATTGTCAGAGAAGAGGTCGGGAAATTGTCGTTGACGTCGGCCGAGGGAGAGCGGCGTAAAGAGAGGAGTTTTAGGAGTCGATTTTGGAGGGTCCGTACAGGGCGGCGGTACGCATCGGTGGCTACCTAGACCGCACGCTCGAGCTGAAAAATGACGCTTCGAAAAGAAAATAAGATGATAGGACGGGCGTTTCACGCCCCAATACCAAAAGACGGGGAGAGAGGGTGAGCTAAACGTATGTGCATATACCTCACAAAGTAGACGTTCAATGAAAACAATATTTGGTATTTAACCTTGGAATGTAGTGGTTCATGATATAACAGCTTATTGTTAATATGTCATGAGCAGGAGTGGGGATTTACTTATTGCCGAAAACTAAATTAAGGAAATATCTTGGTTAATATGTAATATAGAGAAAACATGTACATAGCAACATTTATAGTACATTACATTTTCAATAAGTTTGAAGCTTACAATTTTTTGATCCGGCGTATAATAACGTAGATATTTTGAATTTTGGAAATTCCGCCAAATAAATCCCACTGGTCCGATTTCAACCGTTAACAAACTTGATCTTTCTTTTTACATAAAACGATTAAGTATCAAGTTTGGCAACAATCAAACAAAAATTGCGACCGCTAGACAAATATGTATTTATATAAATCATTTTGAACGAATCTCATTTTCATCATTTCATGGGTATGATTAATGGACATTTGAAGATTAGCCAATCTTAAGGGAAATCAGCTAAAATATTTTAATTTAATTGTCTTTTCGATTTGATGGATACATAATGAAATAACATATTATTATATTACTGTAATTAATTGTTTATGTATGATAATATGTTGTAACTCACAGTGGTCCTCCCCTTAAGCTGTTGAGGTTGAAGTCGAAGGCACTGTTCCTCCCGGGTCCATCGAGACGGAGGGCACAATCATTGCCGTTTGTAATGGCCCACGCAGGAACTCCCGCCCAAAGAAATAACCTGTCAACAACACACAATATTTATGTAGCTAATCATAATCATATATAATAGGATAATGGCATAACAATAGTCATCATAATCATATTACCATATGGTAATCACAATCACCTGTACTAAGGGGATTATCATTTAAAAATAATTTGATGACCATATATAATTGGATAATTACACAGTCAAATTTATTAATATAAATCATATTTATTTGTAATGAGATTCAATGATATTACAATTTTATCAAGACAAACAAAATCAAGAATAATATAATAATAATACACCAATATTTATTAAGGTAATAATCATCATGTGTACAATAGAGGAAATCTTTATGTATATACTTCTACTGTACATGTGTATGTCACTGAACTCCTCCTAAACGGCTGGACCGATTTGAATGAATTTTTTTGTACGCGTTTGGGTGACGCCTTGGATGGTTTAGCGTCACAAATCAGCCCGGCAGATGGAGCAGGAGTGGGGGTCATGAGGGAGGCCTAAAATTAAAAATAGCCAAATTTCGTTTCCTAATGTTTTTTCGGCAAATATGCACAGGTTAAGAGTTGTTTATGTTGTTATTTAGAGTAACATTTGTTATATTCACTTTTATCGTATATCAAAGTATAAACGAGATATACACTAAAAAAGTGTGGGAAAAAAGTGGGAGCCAACAATTTTATTGGCCACCAACGATTGAACCGAGCTCAACAAAACTCGGTACGTTAAAAGAAAAGGAAAAATGAGAGAAGGAAAAGAAGACGTTGTAGTTCTATGATTATTTGGTAGAATGCGCAGTACACGTCTTTAGGCCAATAATTGAAATAAATCAAAACCCTCAATAATAATAATGCAAATACATAAATATAAATAAAGAAAAGAAAATAATTGAGATATTCAAATCAGATTAAAATAAATTTGGATAATAAATACAGTGTCTGAAAGTGAAAATCATTCGCTGCTGCAAGCAGCTTTATTTAGATGACATACTTAAACTCTAAGGACATACATTAGACAACCCACCCGGTATCACCAGCTACCGAGTCACCCACCTTTTACGAGTTCCATTACACCCACACCCAATTACCACCTCCCTTATAATGGAACGTAGTTCAGTAGAAGGGGAACTATCTCTTCTCCCCCCGGTAGGTCACACCACCTTAATAACATCAATTCAAGAAGCGCTGGGTCTCCGATAAAAAAAAAAAAATAAAATAAAAAAACCATACATTAGATAAACATTAACATTTCATTACATTTCCAATACCTCGCCCTTCGAGCGGAGACCGAGGTGGCGCTTGGGCGTTCATAGGGGAGGATTGCCGGAGAAGGGGGCGAAATCGGCGTGGGCTTAGGCCCAACGGGAGAGGGGGGAGGGCGGCGGAAAGTGAGGAGTTTTAGGAGAGTCGTTTTTGGAGGGTCCGTACAGGTCGGCGGAGTGCGGTACGGGAAATTGCCTCGGTGGCGACCTACGTACGCTCGAGCAGAAAAATGACGCTTCGAAAATAAAAAATGAGGCGATAGAACGAGAGTTTGGCGGGTCGCAAGAAAAAGTATACTTTCGAGTTCGATCGTCATTTATCGGGACGGCAGTCGCGTTTGAGGCGTCGAACGAAATGGTATGTATCCGAGTTTTTCCCCCGATCAGTAAAGCTATACTCGGAACGGCCAGAGAAAAAGCGAATTTAACGCGTCGCGGTGGAGGTTGGGAATAAAAAATTTCGGAGGGGTTTATCTCGCCGGGAGTGGGAGCTACCTCGAATCCGACAATTTTTCAAAGCAAAAAGCGACCATGACGAACAAAACGGTACCTGGATTTCGAAAATCCACCGACCGGTTCGGGCTACACAATTCTCGAAGAAAATGGTTTGTCGCTTTAAATAATAGAATAACAACAATTTTATTGGGCACGAAGGATTGAACATTGACTAAGGATTAACAAAACTCGGTATGTGAATTATCATTTATTCTTCCATGATTATAAGCTATTTAAATTTTTTTGGTTCGAAAGGGAGTTTGGGATAATCGGACCAGTGGGGGGGGGGGCTCTAACCCCCCCCCCACTGGTCCGATTTCAGCCATTAACGAACTTGATCTTTCTTTTTACATAAAACGATTAAATATCGAGTTTGGTAGCGATCAAACAAAAATCGCACCGCTAGAGCGTTAACAAATACATATATATATATATATATATATATATATATATATATATATATATAGATAGATAGATAGATTGATAGATAAATAGATAGATAGATAGATAGATAGATAGATAGATAAATAGATAGATAGATAGATAGATAGATAAGTACATAGATAATATAATTTTGAACGGGCCTCATTTAAGTCATATCCTGAGTAGGATCGATGGACATTTGGAGAACTTTTTCGAAAAGAGCGTCATGAGTACGACTGCAATAGCTCATTTCCCTTAAGAGACATCTGCTAAAAAGATCTGTTAAACATAAATATCTTTTTTACAAGGCTTTCAATCACAGCAATTATTATATAAATGGACATTGTCACATGGGAAGTCAGTTCTGACGTTATTTCCAAATGAAGATGATGATGGTAAGGATAGAAAGTGCAATGGAGGTGGAACCGATGTTGATTGTTCGGAGAGATGTGAAAGCAGAGGTTCTATATAATAGGCAGTCAAGATACAGGCGATTCATTAAATAATTTCCGGGTAAAGTAACCACTCGTCATAAAGTTAGTACACTTGTAGCGAATAGCACATAGAATGAATATGAAGTCTAGCCTTGTTTAATTTTACAGGGGCTGCGTAAACTGAGCAGACTTCCCAACTACTGGTAAACACACCACTGATCTCATCTCACCACATATTCGATATTTATTTGGGGAAGAAACCAATGAATAGAGGGGTGGAGCTGGGTCTTATTGGAGGCAAAGAAAAAAGTACAAATAACTCGCCAAATACTTTTTCACCATACTAGGATGTAATCACCTGTTTTACACCCCTAATTTGCGGTCCGAAAGCTACACTTCGCCGCCCTAGGGCCGAAAATGAATATTTCGCCCTAGGGCCGCAAAATCAGCTGTTTATTATTTTAATTCATTCATTTCATTATATACATTATATTAGTTTGTTTTGCTCGTATTATTGCTAACTTTTTTTAGCATTTTGAAATATATCAGTTGTATTAAATGAAACACACATATGTCCATCTCTCTTTATTAACTTACATAATAACATAACGTAAAACAATCCATACATTAAACATTCATCATGTCCCCATAACCACAAGATAACCTTCTAAAAAAGAGGTACACTTAACCAAAAGAAAATCTTGTTTTTGATTAATGTTATATCTTATTAATATTTATTGTAGTATGGTGAAAAATAGCGTTCGTGCCTCGGGCCAAAGTGCTTTTGCCGGCCCTCGAACTTTTCATGACCTCGACTACGTCTCGGTCAAAAAATATCTCGTGCCGGCAAACGCCCACTTTCGGCCCTTGGTACGAAATATACTATTTCACCATACTACGATGTAATCACCTGTTTTACACACCTAATTTGCGGTCCGAAAGCTACACTTGGCCGCCCTAGGGCCGAAAATGAATATTTCGCCCTAGGGCCGCAAAATCAGCTGTTTATTATTTTAACTCATTCATTTCATTATATACATTATATTAGTTTGTTTTGCTCGTATTGTTGTTTAGTTTTACGACTGTTTAGTAAAGTGAATGAGTCATCGACTTCGACATCAAATATCGATTTTGGAATTATTGATTATGAAAATCAGTCTCTCTTTACAATTGATGATTTATTTGAAGATTGTCAAGAGGATATTTTAATCAGAAACAATCCAACTACGAGTAAAAGTGTGAATGTGTCAAACAAAAAACAAGTAATAGAATCTTCAAAGGGTATTATGTTTTCAAACAACCAAAATTGTACTTTTAACATTTCTATAAATCAAAAATAAACGAACTAACTTTTTTTAGCATTTTGAAATATATCAGTTGTATTAAATGAAACACACATATGTTCATCTCTCTTTATTAACTTACATAATAACATACCGTAACCTTCTAACAAAGAGGTACACTTAACCAAAAGAAAATCTTGTTTTTGATTAATGTTATATCGTATTAATATTTATTGTAGTATGGTGAAAAATAGCGTTCGTGCCTCGGGCCGAAAGTGGGCGTTTGCCGGCCCTCGAACTTTTCATGACCTCGACTACGCGTCGGTCAAAAAATATCTCGTACCGGCAAACGCCCACTTTCGGCCCTTGGTACGAAATATACTATAGCGTCGACCTTTAGCTCACATGGTAAACCTAGAGCAGCGAGTTCGACTCCAACCCTGGGCAATAGAAGTTTATTTAGTGACGGAATTCACTAAATAAAATCCTTAGTCCCACCCTGGCTAGAAAAGGGACACGTAGATAACCTCTCCCAATGAGCCTTAGATGCAAACAGTGGACGTTAATAAATAATTCAATTTTTTAAATACTTAAGCTACGAAAAAATGCATAGAATAACAATTGTGCAACATCAGTTCTATAACATTTTACGATCCGACTCATAATAACGGAGATATCTTGACTTTTCGATTTCTACCCTCCTCCAAACCACTAACCAATCCAAGCCCGATTTCAGGCAATAGCAAATGAGATCTTTAGTGTATAATCGGTTAAACATCGAGTATGGGATAGATCAAATAAACATTTTCGAGTAAATAAAGAAAAAGCTCAATTTATGTCATCATCACACAACATATTTGCATGATTCTCACAAAGTGAAAGTTGAAACCATATTCGTTATTTAAGCTTAGAATGAAGTGGATCATGTTATATCACTTATTGTTAATAAATCATTAGCAGGAGTGGGACTTTACTGAAGACTGAAAACTAAAAAATGTAAATGTCTCGATTAATAATCAAGATACTGGAAACAAATTTAAATTTGAGATAAGATTGGCCCACATACTTTTTCGATCCGACCTATAATGACGGAGATATTTCAAATTTTTGAAATTCTTCACCTACAAACCGATAAAATATCGAGTTTGTGAACGATAGAATAGAAATTGCGACAAATAATGTATACACTATTTGCAAATGCATTTTGGGATATTAATTATAAATTCATTGTGAATATATCTGACAATGAGTTCTTAAAGAATGAACTAACTGAGGCCTGCAACAGTCTCGATGTAACAAGGACACCTTAGCTAGTCCTGCAACAGTCTCGATGTAACAAGGACACCTTAGCTAGTCCTGCAACAGTCTCGGTGTAACAAGGACACCTTAGCTAGTCCTGCAACAGTCTCGGTGTAACAAGGACACCTTAGCTAGTCCTGCAACAGTCTCGGTGTAACAAGGACACCTTAGCTAGTCCTACAAAAGTCTCGATGTAACAAGGACACCCTAGCTGGTCCTGCATCAGCCTCGGTGTAACAAGGACACGTTAGCTAGTCCTGCAACAGTCTCGGTGTAACAAGGACACCTTAGCTAGTCCTGCAACAGTCTCGGTGTAACAAGGACACCTTAGCTAGTCCTGCAACAGTCTCGGTGTAACAAGGACACCTTAGCTAGTCCTGCAACAGTCTCGGTGTAACAAGGACACCTTAACTAGTCCTGCAACAGTCTCGGTGTAACAAGGACACCTTAGCTAGTCCTGCAACAGTCTCGGTGTAACAAGGACACCTTAGCTAGTCCTACAAAAGTCCCGATGTAACAAGGACACCCTAGCTGGTCCTGCATCAGTCTCGGTGTAACAAGGACACCTTAGCTAGTCCTGCAAAAGTCTCGATGTAACAAGGACACCCTAGCTGGTCCTGCATCAGTCTCGGTGTAACAAGGACACCTTAGCTAGTCCTGCAACAGTCTCGGTGTAACAAGGACACCTTAGCTAGTCCTGCAACAGTCTCGGTGTAACAAGGACACCTTAGCTAGTCCTGCAACAGTCTCGGTGTAACAAGGACACCGTAGCTAGTCCTGCAACAGTCTCGGTGTAACAAGGACACCTTAGCTAGTCCTACAAAAGTCTCGATGTAACAAGGACACCCTAGCTGGTCCTGCATCAGTCTCGGTGTAACAAGGACACCTTAGCTAGTCCTGCAACAGTCTCGGTGTAACAAGGACACCTTAGCTAGTCCTGCAACAGTCTCGGTGTAACAAGGACACCTTAGCTAGTCCTGCAACAGTCTCGGTGTAACAAGGACACCTTAGCTAGTCCTGCAACAGTCTCGGTGTAACAAGGACACCTTAGCTAGTCCTGCAACAGTCTCGGTGTAACAAGGACACCTTAGCTAGTCCTGCATCAGTCTCGGTGTAACAAGGACACCTTAGCTAGTCCTGCAACAGTCTCGGTGTAACAAGGACACCTTAGCTAGTCCTGCAACAGTCTCGGTGTAACAAGGACACCTTAGCTAGTCCTGCAACAGTCTCGGTGTAACAAGGACACCTTAGCTAGTCCTGCAACAGTCTCGGTGTAACAAGGACACCTTAGCTAGTCCTGCAACAGTCTCGGTGTAACAAGGACACCTTAGCTAGTCCTACAAAAGTCTCGATGTAACAAGGACACCCTAGCTGGTCCTGCATCAGTCTCGGTGTAACAAGGACACCTTAGCTAGTCCTGCAAAAGTTACACCGAACAAGGACACCTTAGCTAGGCCATGTGACCCCCCTACAACACGACCTCACGAACTCTTTCACAACATTCGTCTCCAATATCCACCTAATTGGCACATTTGCCAACATGTAATACCGTCCTCATTCACATCGGCGTGTTCCATCCTTGACGGCCTTACTCAAAAGAAAGTCGTGAAGTGATAAAGCTCCCACCCCTTATTTCTACAAACGAAATAACCTAGGAGAACCTACATTAACGTCGCTTGGAAAAACTAGAGATGTAAACTTGTAGATAAACTAAACCAATGGATGGGATAAAATCTGGCGTAATATCAAACCTTCCTACAACACGAATGTTTCAAATTTTGGAGACTTTCTATAATTCGAAATTATGAAGAAAATAGAATAAGGACAGTGCAATAGGAAAAATTTGGTTTTTAGTGTATATTCTACCTTTAGAGTATAAGGCTTGCAGTTAGGTTACCTAATGGAACTGCATTAAGAAGGGGTCGGCAAGGGAAGTCATCTAATAAAATTTTCAATATCTCGTGTCCTTTTTCTTGGAAAAAATGATATATATATATATATATATATATATATATATATATATATATATATATATTTGTCTGTTACCGCTCTAGCGGTCGCAATTTTTGTTTGATCGTTACCAAACTCGATATTTAGTCGTTTTATGTAAAAAGAAAGTTCGTTAACGGCTGAAACCGGACCAGTGGGAGAGGGGTTTAGAGGGGAGGATTTTCGAAAATTCGAAATATCTCCGTTACTATACGTCGGATCGAAAACTTGTACAGATTCAATCTTATTGCAAATTAAATTTACTATAAATATTTTCATATACATTTATTCTCTATCTTGAATATTAATCGAGATATTTGCGTTTTTATTAAATCTGGGTGGCTAACGGATGGGTGACTTTCTTGCCAAAAGCTAGTTCGACCGTTTCCTTAACTGCTGAAATTTCTCTATTGTAAAACATCACGTGGGAAATCTGCTTAGTTTACGCAGCCCCTGTGTGACGGACTTTTTAGGTTCATAATAACCATTATTACTTAATTTATTAATTTTGTATTCATAATGATACATAATCTGTTCATCAATATACTTTAATATTAAATTTATCATATTAAACGAACACTGTTAATAAAACCAGAAATAACTGGGTAGATCTCCGCTGCACTCTCATCCCTCCCCTCCCAGCGTTCATACTTAAAATGATGTATTTATAATTAAAATATGCCTACAAAAATTTATTATGGGGCTCGGGTTGGCCGTGCGAGTTAGGGCGTTGGTCCTAATCACCCGTGGCAGACCTAGAGTGGCGGGTTCGAATCCCGCCCTGGGCAGTGGAAATTTATTTGATGACGGACTCATTAAATAAACTCCTTAGGCCCACCCTGGCTAGAAAAGGATGGTAACCTGTAGATAACCCATCCCGATTAACCAGGATGCATAAAGTGGACGTAAAATAAAATAAAATAAAATAAAATTATTATTATATTTAAAACTGCCATCAAAACGGGTGTGTGCCCATTTTCTGTAAGAACTAAATAGTTTGGGATTGATCTTGGCCAATGAAATATGTGTTTGAAAAATATTACCTCTGGCTACTCAATAGAAGTATATTGAGAGAGCGAGAGAGAGAGAGAGAGAGAGAGAGAGAGAGAGAGAGAGAGAGAGAGAGAGAGAGAGAGAGAGAGAGAGAGAGAGAGAGAGAGAGAGAGAGAGTCAGAGTGTGTGTGTGTGTGTGTGTGTGTGTGTGTGTGAGAGAGAGAGAGAGAGAGATAGATAGATAGATAGATAGATGCATTTATTGTCATAGGACCAATGGTCCTCTCTTACAGACAATATGTTTACTATAAACTGGTTACTACTACTATAAATCAAACTAAACTACTTATATATTAAATTAAAACTTATCCAAAAAACATAAAGATACTATATCATACTATATATTATAAAACTAATGTACAAACATAAAACTAAAAATACAAATAAAACTAATGTACAAACATAAAACTAAAAATACAAATAAAACTAATGTACAAACATGAAACTAAATATACAAATAAAACTAATGTACGAACAGAAACTAAAAATATAAATAAAACAAATATACGAATGTCATTATGGTGAACTATGCTACACAGAGAGAGAGAGAGAGAGAGAGAGAGAGAGAGAGAGAGAGAGAGAGAGAGAGAGAGAGAGAGAGAGAGATTCTCGATTGGCGAGCCATTTAACAGGTTCAACAATAAACTGTAACATTGAGAAGAATTTCTTCAGACCCAGTGGGGGCAGAGTCAGGGGGCTTCAGAAAATTACGATTGATCCTGATGGAGGTTTTTGATTAGAGAGACAATGATGAAGTGAGATATAAGAACCGAAACGAGCAGCTGGAGAGAGGCTACGTGAGAGAGAGTCTGCGAAAGCTCTGTTTGAACTGGGAGACAGGGAAAACTGGGATTCATTGAAGAAACAGAAGGCTGCTCCTATAGGAAAGGGGCCCCTTCAATGCAACTCGTGAATCATCGTACTCAATCACAAGTCACAATCAACGGGGGAGCACGTCACATCCACGATGGCTAGCTACCAATAATAGTATACCGAATATCAGATTAGAATGAAAATGTAACGCTTTATGAAAAAAAAACTGTCTAAATTGAGTATGAAAAAGTCCAACGGCCAAACTAGCTTTTGGCGGGAACGAATAGAAGCGACCATAACTCGTCCGTTACCCTTAATAAAAATGCAAATAACTCAGTTAATAATCAAGAAAGATAATAAATGTATATAACAATATTTATAGTCAATTTAATTTGCAATAAGATTGGTTCTATACAATGCTTCGATCCGACGTATAATACCGGAGATATTTCGAATTTTCGACATTTGAAGAAAATTTTCGAAAATCTCGTCATGAGTACGACCTCAATAACTGATTTCTCTTAAGGGAAATCTGCTAAAAGTATTGTAAATATGCCAAATACATTCATATTAAATTAATGAAATATGAAATTATGATCCTGGAAAATTAAATATTGGCATCATCACCGTTGAATACATTGATGGACTAAACATCCTGTAATTATTTCATAATAAACGGAGATTTTTATTTGGTAGTGTTGCTCATGTAATTACTGTGAATTGAGGAAACATTTATATATAGTTGAGAAGATGGTCGTTAAGGTACGAAACGGGATGTCAGGGCTATCCTTTCTCCTTCAATTCGGGAATTCCAAGGCAAAGGAAAGAATACGACTACTGTTATAGCAAATTTCAACATCACTTACATATATCCAGCACCAGGTTAAAGTTTTGAACATGTATTTCATGTATTTGTTTAAATGTGTTGGGTATTCAAAGTTTTATTAGCAGATTTCCCTTAAGGGAAATCAGCTATTGAGGTTGTACTCATGATGCGATTTTCGAAATTTTTCTTCAAATGTCCATCGATCCTACCCAGGAGATGACGAAAATGAGGTCCGTTCAAAACTGTATATATATATATATATATATATATATATATATATATATATATATATGTCTGTTACCGCTCTAGCGGTCGCAATTTTTGTTTGATCGTTACCAAACTCGATATTTAGTCGTTTTATGTAAAAAGAAAGATCAAGTTCGTTAACGGCTGAAATCGGACAAGTAGGAGGGGGGGGTTTAGAGGGGAGGATTTTCGAAAAATCGAAATATCTCCGTTACTATACGTCGGATCAAAAAATTGTACAAAATTAATCTTATAGGAAATTAAATTTACTATAAATATTGTTATATACATTTATTCCCTATCTTGAATATTAACCGAGAAATTTGCATTTTTATGAAATTTGGGCCGATAACGGATTTTTGAATTTTCCGCGAAAAGCTAGTTCCTCCCTTTGCCGTAACCGTTTGGCTCTCCTATGGAGATTTCTCTATTGTATAACTTCACGTGGGAAATCTGCTTAGTTTACGCAGCCCCTGCGTGACGGACTTTTTTTAACTGTAAATTAGGAGATAATGTCAATCACCTCTGATGTGGGACATACATATACAAATAAAATAAAATAAAACAATTTTTATTTATTCTAAGCGACAAAGAGCTTTCGGAACACTCACTTCATCATCAGTGTCCTTTCATAGAGAACTTGTTTCGATCATTGTCGATAAGGAATCGTTGCTTTACACAGATTTCCCTCATTGGAAATCAGCAATTGAGGTCGTACTCACGACGCGATTTTCAAAATTTTTCTTCAAATGTCCATCGATCCTACCCAGGATATAACGAAAATGAGTTCCGTTCAAAATTATATATATATGTGTGTGTGTGTGTGTGTGTGTGTGTGTGTGTGTGTGTCTTTTAACGGTCTGGCGTTCGCAATTTTTGCTTGATCGTTACCAAACTCGATGTTTAAACGTTTTATGTAAAAATAAAGATCAAGTTAAAAAATATAAACTATAAAGATCAAGAGGATTTTCGAAAATACAAAATAACTCTGTTAATGTACGCCGGATCGAAAATTTGTATAGAATCAATCTTATTGAAAATTAAATGTACTATAAATATTGTTATATAAATTTATTCTCTATCTTGAATTTTAACCGAGATATTGGCATTTTTATTAACTGTGTGCGATAACGGACGAGATGAGATCGGCTACCTTCGGTTCTAGTCGTGAGCTTCCGCCAAAAGCTAGTTCGGCCGTTTCCGTAACTGTTCGGCTCTCGTGAAATTTCTCTATTGTAAAACTTCACTTGGGAAATCTGCTTAGTTTACGCAGCCCCTGCGTGACGGACGTTTTTCTAAATTATATGCTATTTTGGGCGTTTAGTCAAAAAATGGGTTTCATTCTCTTTCATCAAGTGATCTTTTCTTTCCAAAACACTTGAGTTTATATTGTTTTAAAATTCTCTTTGAAAGAATCGTAATAGTGTTACAATAAATCCTTTGTTTTTGACGACTCACGAATCATGGAATAATTCCAAAAAGTTGAATTTAAATGGATTAAATGCATATGTCGATAATTATATTCTTTTTCAGAAATGAATATGAGTTAACTTTGCCGCCTAATTGATACAAGTCTAGAAAGAAATTGATCTCAACAAGTGTGTGAGTCAGTCTGATTAATGGAAACTGATAATCTCCTTCGTGAGCGTATATTTACAATGTCAGACATTACGTCAGGTCAGCCAAGGAGGTATAATACTCACGATAATATTCCATACCATGTAATTACAATGTCACACATTACGTCCCGCCAGCCAAGGAGGTATAATACTCACGATAATATTCCATACCATGTAATTACAATGTCACACATTACGTCCCGCCAGCCAAGGAGGTATAATACTCACGATAATATTCCATACCATGTAATTACAATGTCACACATTACGTCCCGCCAGCCAAGGAGGTATAATACTCACGATAATATTCCATACCATGTAATTACAATGTCACACATTACGTCCCGCCAGCCAAGGAGGTATAATACTCACGATAATATTCCATACCATGTAATTACAATGTCACACATTACGTCCCGCCAGCCAAGGAGGTATAATACTCACGATAATATTCCATACCATGTAATTACAATGTCACACATTACGTCCCGCCAGCCAAGGAGGTATAATACTCACGATAATATTCCATACCATGTAATTACAATGTCACACATTACGTCCCGCCAGCCAAGGAGGTATAATACTCACGATAATATTCCATACCATGTAATTACAATGTCACACATTACGTCCCGCCAGCCAAGGAGGTATAATACTCACGATAATATTCCATACCATGTAATTACAATGTCACACATTACGTCCCGCCAGCCAAGGAGGTATAATACTCACGATAATATTCCATACCATGTAATTACAATGTCACACATTACGTCCCGCCAGCCAAGGAGGTATAATACTCACGATAATATTCCATACCATGTAATTACAATGTCACACATTACGTCCCGCCAGCCAAGGAGGTATAATACTCACGATAATATTCCATACCATGTAATTACAATTTGAGCTTCGTTCAGCAGATTTACATTCCAAGAAATTAGTACTTTATGCGCAATTATTATTATTGATTATTAACATGTATTTATCCGAAAATATTTATTTCTTCTATACCACACTTGATATTTAACTTACTTTACAGTAGTAGAATAGGGGGAGGGGGGGGGGTTATGAGGGTGAATTTAGAAAATTCAAAAGATTGCCGTAATTATGAGTCGAATCGCAAAACGTTATAGAATCAATCTTTTTAAGCTATTCATACTCTACAATTGTTGTCCCATGCATTTTCGCATAACTCAAGTATTAATTTATAAGTAATAAGTATTTATTATTGTTTTCTGCATTTAGTTACCCCTCCCCCCTAACCATTTCACTCATCTTTTTTAGCTTATTTCCCTTAAGGGAACATCTGCTATTGAGGTCGTACTCATGAGGCGATTTTCGAAACATTTCTTCAAATGTCCATCGATCCTACCCAGGAGATTACGAAAATGAGGTCCGTTCAAAATTATATATATATGTATTTGTCTGTTAACGGTCGAAAATTTTGTTTGATCGATATCAAACTCGATATTTAAAGGTTTTATGCAAAAAGACAGATCAAGTTCGTTAATGGATGAAATCGGACCCGTGGGAGGGGGGGTTTAGAGGGTGGATTTTCGAAAATTCGAAATATCTCCGTTACCATAGGTCGGATCAAAAAATCATATTGAACCAATCTTATTGAAAATTAAATTTACTAAAAGTATTGCTGTATATATTTATTCTCTATCTGGAATATTAACCGAGATATTTGCATATTTATTAAATGGGGGCGGATAACGCACGATTGAGTTTCCCGCCAAAAGTTCGGCCGTTTCCGTAACTGATCATCTCTCTTATGGAGATTTCTCACGTAACTTCACGTGGGAAATCTGCTTAGTTTACGCAGCCCCTGCGTGACGGACTTTTTTTAATAGAAATAGAGAATATGCGGTCTCATGTGGTCACTTCTTTATAGTGTGCGAACTTCTTTTTCGCCTATTTAATCAATACACTAATTTGTGACATTCTGAATGTGTGACATTTGGTGGAATGAATTATAGATTTCACTTAGAGCTGTCCATTATTTAGATAGCGGGTCTTGTTTGAGCAGCTGTCACTAAATGTGTTAAGGGCATCACTGAGTGTTTAAGTGACGCGGCGAGATGAAACGAATATTATGGTAATTTGTCGAGATGCCACTAGCCGCTATTACCAACAACTCTGCACAATTTCAAACACTATTCATGTTGTACTCATGACACGATTTCCAAAGAAGTTCATCAAATGTCCATCTATCTTACCTCAAAGTCAAAATTATATATATTTGCTCGTTACCAAACTCGATATTTAATCGTTTTCGTCTGCAAAGAAAGATCAAGTTCGTTCTATGGCAAAAATCTGGCCAGTTAGGGGGGGGGGTCGAGGGAAATTTTGAAAATTTGATATATCTCCTTTATTATAAGTTAAAATGAAAAATTGTACATAACCAATCTTAATGCAAATAGAATCAATCACCCATAAATTTTGTTATAAACATATTTTCTCAAATAAACATTTTTGATTTAGAAAATAAAATCTAAACTGATCACGCAACGAATTTGTATGTATCTAGTATAAAAATGGTCTCAATATTGGGTATATAGGTTTACTTAATATGGAAACTAAAAAATCTATTTATCTCTGCTAACGTTCAAGATACTTACTTATATAAAACTTGTATGTAATGAATGACATTTAAAGGTACATTAATTTTCAATAAGATTGGTTATTGGTACAATTTGTGATGTATGATAGATTAAATTTTTAACCCCCCCCCCCAAAACCCCTCTCCCACTGGTCCAATTTCTGGCATTTGCGAACTTGATTTTCGTTTTTAAAAAAAATGACTAATTATGGATTTTGATAACGCTCAAAAAGAAATTGATAGAGCATTAACAGATATATATATATATATATATATATATATATATATATATATATATATATATA
Organism: Riptortus pedestris; assembly: GCA_019009955.1. Lineage (NCBI taxonomy): Eukaryota > Metazoa > Arthropoda > Insecta > Hemiptera > Alydidae > Riptortus > Riptortus pedestris. The sequence goes on along the minus strand of CM032231.1, from coordinate 6,883,255 downwards.
TATATATATATATATATACATATACTTATGTAAGTGTATAATTTTTAAACGTATCTCATTTTCGTCATCCACTGGGCAGAATCGATGGACATTTGATCTATTTATACATACAATAATCTCATTTCGCAACTGGGGCGATTTAGTGACGAATCAGTTATTTAACATATAACATTATTATATTTACGTACCGGTTATTTAACATATAACATTATTATATTTACGTACCGGTTATTTAACATATAACATTATTATATTTACGTACCGGTTATTTAACATATAACATTATTATATTTACGTACCGGTTATTTAACATGTAACATTATTATATTTACGTACCGGTTATTTAACATATAACATTATTATATTTACATATCGGTTATTTAACATATAACATTATTATATTTACATATCGGTTATTTAACATATAACATTATTATATTTACATATCGGTTATTTAACATATGACATTATTATATTCACATATCGGTTATTTAACATATAACATTATTATATTCACATATCGGTTATTTAACATATGACATTATTATATTCACATATCGGTTATTTAACATATGACATTATTATATTCACATATCGGTTATTTAACATATGACATTATTATATTCACATATCGGTAATTTAACTTATAACATTATTATATTCACATATCGGTTATTTAACATATAACATTATTATATTCACATATCGGTTATTTAACATATAACATTATTATATTTACATACCGGTTATTTAACATATAACATTATTATATTTACATACCGGTTATTTAACATATAACATTATTATATTTACATACCGGTTATTTAACATATAACATTATTATATTTACATACCGGTTATTTAACATATAACATTATTATATTTACATACCGGTTATTTAACATATAACATTATTATATTTACATACCGGTTATTTAACATTTAACATTATTATATTTACATACCGGTTATTTAACATATAACATTATTATATTTACATACCGGTTATTTAACATATAACATTATTATATTTACATACCGGTCATTTAACATATAACATTATTATATTTACATATCAGTCATTTAACATATAACATTATTATATTTACGTAAGTATGCTCATTTCTGAAAATATTTTCAGTATTGCCCAACATTATAATTTTTTGAAAATGTTGTTGTTTCAAGTAATGTAATACGCGGTTTATATACAGGCTACGGTCAGTAAGTATATGTTTTATAGAAAGTCTACAGTTACAGTGTTGGCAGTAGGGTTCGTCTTCTCCAGTGAGTAAGTCGTGAATGGCCAATTCTTAACCTCGTTAAAACTACTTCTTCTCTTCTAATTAGCCTTTTTGAGGAAGGCCAAATGACCTTCTTGGACATTTGAGGAAATCGCATTGCGTACAGGCTCAATAGTTGTTTTCCCTTTTTAGGGAACACATATTATCCCTAGAATGGTAGTGAACGTAAAAATTACTTATGATCTGGTTTGAACTGTTATCAAAGGGCCGTTAACGACCCCACCACCCCCACCCCTCAGCTATGAGCCCTCCAGACAGTTCCGCCTTGACCTCCACCAAGTGCAGCTAAGTGAACCTTCCCACTCATCCAATACTATTTTTTGAAATAAAAACGACACGTAATATTTACGTATCAATACTAATAACCGCAAGTTTTTGGCACGTAAAATTTACGTATCGCTACTAATAACCGGTTTTCATGCCATAACTTAGTTAATATTATTCTCCATTTATTTTCTTATTTATTTTTATATTCTGATTTATTTTCTTTTAATGTTTTTAACTTTTATTTTTGAATATAAAAAAGACAAAGATGTATAGAAAGATTATAAATAATAATAATAATAATAATCTGTTTATAGTTTCGGAAAAATGGAGAAAAAATATTCAATGGATGAAGAAATCAGGAATTTGTTGGAAGAACTCTCCGATGAGTCAGATGGGGAAAATGACTATTATGAAATAGATGGATATGGATACGACAGCGATGATGATCCGGAGTATTCTCCAAGTGATGAGGAATAGTAAAAAATAGTCGCAAACATTAACAAATTTGGAATAATTTCACCAATTACTAGTTGCACACGTAAAATTTACGTATCAGTACCATTAAGTGGGAAATAATATCACTACCGTTCTAGGGTTATATATACATCTAAATATTTTCATATTTCCTATGCTTTAGAAATTGGCAAATTGGAGTAAGCCTATAGATAAATAAGCAGAATATATTACAACCCTTGTTTGATTTCATTGAAGGGGTAGTTTACCTTCTGAAAAGCATCAGTAGGAGATGGCGTGAGAGATGAGTGGCTAGTGAAATGTGCATCTATCAGCATCAGCCATCACAGCGAGTCTCATCAAACCTTCATCATTATCATCACGAGACTCTTCACCATAAAGTGCCACGGGCTTCGAGCAGCCCAATCAACCAGTCATCATTTACCATCACAGCACAAATAAATACCAAATTCTCACTTAAAGAGTCTTCTTGAAAGAAATTTCACCCTTATATATTTCAACTGAATAGCTGATTTTGGAGTCCAATCTTTGCAACTGTAGTAATATTAAAAAGTCCGTCACGCAGGGGCTGCGTAAACTAAGCAGATTTCCCACGTGAAGTTTTACAATAGAGAAATCTGCCTAATAACAACTGTAGTAGTAAGAAACCTCTAAACCTAAAACATTATTTAGGGCGTAATAACCCAGTAGTTTCTAGCCCCAAAAAACAGTTAACCTAACCTCTAAACCTATTCACGAGGGACGAATAGTTATGGAAATGGCCACCAGAGCTCTCGGCGGAAAGTCCAAACATAGCCTACTGGCGACCACACGCAGAATACAAATGCAAATATCTCGGTTAATATTCAAGATACAGAATAAATGTATATAACATTATTTATAGTACATTTAATTTGCAATAAGATTGGTTCTATACAATTTTACGATCCGATGCATAATAACGGAGATATTTCGAATTTTTGAAAATCTCCCCTCTAAACCCCCCCTCCCACTGGTCCGATTTCAGCCGTTAACGAACTTGATCTTCCTTTTTACATGAAACGATTAAATACCGAGTTTGGTGACGATTAGACAAAAATTGCGACCGCTAGAGTGTTAACAGACAAATATATATATATATAGTTTTGAACGGACCTCATTTTCGTCATCTCCTGGGTAGGATCGATGGCCATTTGAAGAAATTTTTCGAAAATCGCGTCATGAGTACGACCTCAATAGCTGATTTCCCTTAGGGGAAATCTGCTAAATGAATGATGTAGCCTTCCCCATTAAATGTTGTACATTTGACGAACGGTTTCACAACAACATTTCCATCTTAAGGCTTAAATACAAGCCAACAATTTAACCTCATGAATACATCTATACACACATTTTTACATCTATAACCATTTTAATTAACCGCCTTTACTTAATCGACTGAATTATCTTATATTTAAAACAAATTAATAAATATCTCTATATGAATCTTTGAAATTCTGAACTGAAATTTGAGTTATTAAAATATAAATTATTCTTACAATTCAGAAGCCGTTTCAGTTGGGTATTTATTTTAATTAACTGAAAGATTTCTCTATATCTAATCAAGGTGGTATTGTGTTACCAGTATGCAGATTTCTCTATTGTAAAACTTCACAGGGGAAATCTGCTTAGTTTACGCAGCCCCTGCGTGACGGACTTTTTGCAACTGTGGCTAATTGGGGCGTGTTGTCTACAGGTTACCACTGTTTTATAGCCGGACGGGACTAAGGAGTTTACTTAGTGTGTATATCACTAAATGTACTCGTTTCGACTGTACATATTCTAAAATTTCTTTTTCTTAAGTGTTTTCGTAAATAGCGAAAAACGAATACTCCGTATTTAGGAAGTGTAACCGGTTCTTCAGCGCCTCATTCATTCCTATTGAACCATTCTAATACTCGCCACATTTAGCTCTAGTTACAGTAGCCTTAGCGAGAGGCAATAATCTGCTAGAATTTAAAGCTGGTAGAGACTGTAGCCATGACGAAACTAGCCCAGACGGAGCAGCTGAAAGAAAGGCCTGCTTAGCATAGAGATTGTGACGAAAGCAATAAGAGAAGCAGAGTATATAGATCCGCCAGTCATGTTTGGTGGAAAACCAGGAGTTGCGCAAGGTGGTCTCTAACACCCGCTACTATTCACTCTTGGCTCAGTCACGACTTCTTTTATCGTTCTTTATTTCGTCAGTAATTGCCTTGTTGGTTCGCTCAGCCTGCTCTTCTCCATACACAGAACAGTAACTCCTCTCTACACACATCCTTCATGTATTTTTACAAATTAATTGTTATTTATCTTTTAATAGCAATCCAAATCAAAGAAAAAAAGTCTGATTGGGACACCACGTAAAAATAAATATATAAAATGTTTTACGCCACTTTATTCCAAATTATTTGTTTCAAAGCGGCATAAGATATTTTTTAAATGAGTCTTAAAATATATATATATGTGTATATAGACAGCTTTAATGATAAACAAAAAAGGTCGAAGTTTTGTATGTCTAACAGGTACGAAAAACTTGATTTTATTTTAATTTTCACCCAAAATTATCAGTTAATCGATTTCAATCGACAGCGAAGTGGCACATCCGGAAGTCATAGGATTCGTAACTAATAAATTTCAACAATCTACGGCAAACCGTTTTCGATTTGTGCCAAATACTTGCTGACGTCACACAGAACTACGGAGGAACAAATCGAGTAATTACGTTTAAATAAGAATAAGGAATTATCCGCCATTACAATACTTGCAGCACTCCGTACAAGAAAGTAAAAATACAATACAATACTGTAACGTTTGAAAATATCCATAAAATAATTTTGAACTCCCTTATACTGTTTCGCTCTCCATCTCCACCCTTAAGTTTCTCCGAAATTATATATATATATATATATATATATATATATATATATATATATATATATACTAGCTCAGATACCCGGCTTCGCCCGGGAATTCATTTCGGGCTAGATGGTGATGGTATTTTTTTGGCAAGGCTTTACTTTGGACAATATTTTGACATTTACCCTTCCCAGTGTTTAGGGTTAATACTCGTTGTTGGCTTTTGTTAATAATAAAATTAATTTTAATGTAAGACTTCACTGTCCTCCAAATTGTCATATTTCCCGATTCCTGTGCATTATGCATAGATTTAAATTATTAAGGACAAAATATTATAATAATATATTATAATTTGAATTAATTTTTCCAGGTGAGTTACCTGGTAGTTCATATTGAAAAGAATTGTTGAGCAAATTTCTCTAAATAACAAAATAAACAACTTTTGTTATGTGCATATTTTCCGAAACCCCAATAGGAAACGAAATATCACTATTTTTAATTTCAGGCCTCCCTTATAACCCCCACTCCTGCCCGTCCCTAGAAATGTTAATATGGCTTATTATAAGCAAGACGTTAGTGCTAATACACATACCGAGTTTTTATTTAGCTCTGTTGAGTCTTTTGTGCCAAATAAAATTGTTGACTCCCGCTACAATTTTTAACGTATAACGCCTTTATACTTCGGAATTCGACGATAGTGTATATAACAAAAGTTTCTCTAAATAACAAAAAAAACAACTTTTGTTATGTGCATATTTGCCGGAACCCCAATAGGAAACGAAATATCACTATATTTAATTTCAGCCCTCTCTTATAACCCCCACTCCTGCCCGTCCCTAGAAATGTTAGAAGGGCTTATTATAAGGAAGGCGTTAGTGTTAATTCACATACCGAGTTGGGTTTAGTTCGGTTGAGTTTTTTGTGCCAAATAAAATTGTAGACTTCCGCAATAGTTTTTAACGTACAACTCATTTATACATACTTATACTTAATTGTTCTCATCCTCTGTAGGTTTTAGCGTATATCTCGTTTATAATTCGGTATACGAAAAACGTGTATATAACCAAAGTTACTCTAAATAATAAAATAAACAACTTTTGTTATGTTCATATTTGCCGATAAACCAACAGGAAACGAAATATCGCTATTTTTAATTTCAGGCTTCCCTTATAACCCCCACTCCTGCCTGTCCCTAGAAATGTTGGTATGGCTTGTTATATTGAAAGCGTTAGTTCTAATACACATACCGAATTTTATTTATTTCGGTGGGGTCTTTTCTCCCAAATAAAATTGTTCACTTCCGCTATCATTTTTAGCGTAAAACGTCTTTATACTTAGGGATACGACAAAAGTGTATATAACAAACGTTACTCCAAATAACAAGATAAACAACTTTAGTTATGTGCATAATTGCCGAAAATGCATTAGGAAACGAAATAATGCTATTTTTAATTTCAGGCCTCCCTTATAACCCCCACTCCTGCTCGTCTCAAAGAATATTAACATAGCCTAAAGTCTAAGTTGGGTTAGTAGTAATATACATACCAAGTTTCATAAAATTCGGTTCAGCAGAACTAATGAAGTGGGGGGGGCGGATGAACAGAACGTATTTGCATAAATCTCACAAAGTAACGAAGGTATGGTAAGGTTAGAAACGACAGGAAAGATTAGAAAAAGCTTCCACCTGAGCCGAGCGATTACGAAAATGGCCGACCTAATCTGAACTATACCCGATCACATGTCTCACAGACTTCATAAAAATGAAGAAGTGGGGGTGTGCTGAAGGCTGAAAGCTGAAAAAAGCAAATATCTCGGTTAATATTCAAGATAGAGAATAAATGTATATATCAATATTTATAGTAAATTTAATTTGCAATAAGATTGGTTCTATACAACCTTTTGATCCGGTGCATAATAACGGAGATATTTTGAATTTTCGAAAATCCCCCCCTCTAAACCTCCCCTCCCTCTAGTCCGATTTCAGCGAACTAGTTCATTAACGAACTTGATCTGTCTTTTTACATAAAACGGTTAAATATCGAGTTTCGTAACGATCAAACAAACATTGCGACCGCGAGAGCGTTAACAGACAAATATATATATATATATATATATATATATATATATATATATATATATATATATATATATATGTATATAATTTTGAACGGGCCTCATTTCCGTCATCGCCTAGGTAGGATCGATGGACATGTGAAGAAAAATTTCGAAAATTGCGTCATGAGTACGACCTCAATAGCTGATTTCCCTTAAAGAAAATCTGCTAACAGGAAAAGTGGAATAAAAAATCAATTCCATTATTTGGTGAGTTCTTAATATATTTTCAATCAAGTAATACCGTTACATTCAACACTAAATATCATATTATTTAATGTTTGTAATTAGAATGTGAAAGGGGGGGGGGGGTTTACATGGAGGTGAATTCAAAAGTTCAGATTTTTTCCGCTATTATGAGTAGAATAGAAATGTTTTATAGAGCCAATCTCATTCAACTATTATTACTACTGAGTGAAATAGTATTATATTAGTACTGCAATGAGTGAAATAAGGGTAAACATTTAAAAACGTTAGGGTTTTTGAGATTTTTTCCCAGTAGGCAATTATTTCTCTTCACAATATTGACGTAATTTTTCCAGAATTAATAAGAGTGTGGATTGTGAATAGCGACTGAGAAGCCCATGTTTCATCAGTGCTCCATTACAGGGAAATGTCAGCCATATTCCATATCATTCGTTCACGGTTCGTTCACATTGAAAGAGTTGTTCGTGTAAGGCTCAGATCACGATGTAAGCATTTAGGGTCTTTAAAGTCTCGTGATTGGCTCAAGTTTCTTACATCTCGGCATTTAAGAGCTTACAACATTCCCTCTTCTCAACTTCAAGATAAGAACTTAAGGAAAACCAGCTATTTGGGTTCTAGTTAGGATGCTATATTCGTAATATGTCCTTCTATCATATTTTGAAAATGGTGAAAAAATGGCCCGTTTAAAATCATTTAATTTGTCTGTGAAGGCTTTGTCGCTATTGACGAAAGATAGAATTAGACAATAGGCGAAATTGGTACCGGGAGTGATAAAGGTTGTAAGATAAAAACGAATTAGTTTGAAAAATGTTGAACAAACTGTAGTTTTGTAATTTTCATTCTCTATACCTTAGGGTTAATTGTTGTTCTATATGCTGGTATTTTGGTCGTATACTTGTTGACTACATTTAGCACCGGCTTCTGCTATCGATAAGCTCCGAACATTCCACGAAGTTAGTTGGAGTCCTTTATGCATCGCCTTATTTAAGCAGTCATTGCCGGGGTCAGTAATTCGGTTCGATGGTTTACGTTGTCGTGTGATCGTCCCAACGCCCAACCCCTGTTAACCCTGGAGGACCTACAAGGAAAGGTCCCTGAAGGGTGCCTCTAGCCAGCTGGGCATCAGAGAAGTCTTACAGGTTTACACGCTGCGTTAGCTCCCGCCACTTCATCAGCGCCATCTGTGTATCAATATCCTCAGCAGTCACTAATTCAACTGCTAACGATAGTAGGCTGCATCCCTTCACCAGTCGGACACTCTATCACCAACCCCAAATATGTATATATATATACTAGCTAAGGTACCCAGCGATGCCCAAGAAATCATTGTTGATTGATAAATGATGGTATTCTTATGGCAAGACTTCAAAGTGTACAATTATACTTCCCTCCCCCCCCCCCGACGTATTGTTTTTCCGAAATACCCAATCCTAAAGTGTAACATTTGGGGAATATTAGAATAGAAATTTTACTTTTGAAGAATAAATGAAAATGTGTTCCTAATCTATCTCTTTCCACTTTTTTGATTGAATGTAAAGACAGAAGGTTAACAACCTCCTTGTTGGACAATCCTTGTTTAACGATTGATGCTCTACAATTGCTGCTCTATACATTTTTTTGTTACTCAAATATTATAGGAGTAATTCGATCTTCCTTGTTTTCAGCAATTAGTAAACCTTCAATTCTACATCAGATTGTTAGTTAGAAATAGAAATTATATGGTGATAAGAGACCAATGGTGATAAACGGCCTCTTCGTGAATGAATTTTTATTTCTTCCATAAATCAAAATACTCAAATTTTGAAATGAATCAAGAATTATTAAATCATAGGAAATAATTTAAGAATCACGTTTATGGGGAAACCTCCATGCAATTTTAATGTATTGGATAAGTGAGGGTTTGGAACGGCCATGGCTGACGTGGAAAAAGGAAGGCGGTCAAGTAGAAAGGTGGTTCATTTCAGCAGAGCCGGAGAGGGGGCAGCTTTCTAGACGAGGATCAAAGGAACCCAAGATGGAACAACTTACCTCAGGGCTATCGGGGATGCAGTCACAACATGAAGCATAACTCACAGCCATATGTATGAAGACATTTGACATTAGGCTCGAACCTAGAGTGGAGCGCATTCGATTCCCGTCTGGACTATGGGAATTTATTTAGTGACCGACTACTAAATAATACCCTAGCTGGAAAGGCTTTTAATAACCCGTCTCAAAAAGACCAAGTTCCACAAGGTGAAGGTAAAACATAACATTTTTATAACAAATAATATAACACTCTAATAGGCGAGCACTCAGAACCATTTTTATAACTCCCTTAATATTTAAGCTCCGATGAATGTTTAGAACAACAATTTTAGAGCATCAAGGTCGGTTCATAAACATTTTTCGACAACAGAAATATTTTGAATTTGGGAATCCGTCATTCCTGGCAGCCTTTAACATCTAATGAGGTTTAGTGATGAACGAAACTGTTGAAATGGACTATGTTATAGATAAATAACATCTTCGAGTCAACAACATAAAATTTCAACTGTTGGCGTCATCACACAACTTATTTACAAGTATCTCACCCACTGAAAGTTAAATGAAAGCACATTTTACTCCTTAAGCTTCGAATAAAACAGCTTATTTTTAATATGTCATGAGTAGGAGTGGGGGTTTACTGATGGCGGAAAACTAAAATCTGAATATCTCGGTTTATTTTCAAGATAAAGAAAATTTGTATATAACAACATTTATAGGTCATTAAACTTGCAATAAAAGTGATTCTATACAGTTTTTCGACCAAACTCACAATCCCTCCTACTGGTCCGATTTCATCCATTAATCAACCTGATTAAATATCGAATTTTGGTTGGTATTCATCAGTCAAATATATATATATATATATAAATCGTGTTGAACCAATTTCTTGAGCTAGGTCGATAGATTGGTAGTAAGTAGATAGAACCTCAATAGCTGTTTTCTATTAATGGCAAATACTATAACAGAATCCAGGCGTTCCCTGAGGGATGTTGCAAAGATGAAATTATGCAAAACCCATTCATTGCACTATATGAAAACAAACCCTCACATATCCGTCCTTTCTCTATCAGATATAATGAAAGTGAAGGTTTATTTGGTATCCGAAGCTAGAATATATTCCCTCTAAGGATCCTGAGACACCTCCTTAGCGTATTGAGTACGTTGTAGACCTATCTTTAACCATGTTTAAAAAATCAGACACATCATCCACACTATTTTTCAAAAATTATTTTGGTTAAAGATTGGTTATATACAGCATTTTTATCTGACTCATAATAACGGAGAAGTTTTAAAATTTCAAAATTCTCCCCCAAGTCCGATTTCAGCCATTAACGAACTTAAACCTTCTTTTTACATAGAAGGATTATGTATCGAGAACGATGAGACAAAAATTGCAACCGGTAGCCGAAGTACTATAAATGGCGAACAAACCCTCACATATCCGTCCTTTATATACATACACAGATATAGATATATATACAAAATTTTGAATTGACATTTTCGTCATTTCATAGGTAGGATCGATGTGGATTTGAGGAAATTGTCCGAAAATCGCATCATTAGTACGACCTCAATAGCTAAAATTTTATCAGTCAAGGCAAAGTTAGTGGTACGAAAGTGATATTAGGTTTAGACAGATTTCTTGCAAAAATAGAGTAAATGTCACATAGTATTGAGCACATGGTTTTCACCGACAGGTGTATGTGGTTGTAGCTTTCACCAGATCTACCCAAAACCTTCATCCAGATAATCCTGGAGGACACTTAGTTTAGACCAGGTCCTGCTGCGTAGACTCTTCACATCCTCTTCATCGTCTTAGCACATTAGGAGATATTATGTGTTGCTGTTTCACTCTATCTGTTTGTCTGTATCTTTTTACCCCCAATACTCTTATTCTATATCGTCAAAATACATTTTACTACTTCTTCAAGTAGCGTAATAACTAGTTTAACTTGTGGGAACGAGAGTATAAAATAAAAATATAAAGAAAAAGTCCGTCACGCAGGGGCTGGGTAAACTAAGCAGATTTCCCTCGTCAAGTTTAGTAATATGTAGATAAATAAACATACTGGTAACACAACACCACCGTGAATATTAAGTGAATAAATACAAACGGAAATAAGAAATGTTTTAGTCAATTTCAATATCATGCCGACGGGAAGCGTTTGAAATGTAAACACACAGGTCTGCACGCCTCACACCAGAAAGACAAACACGCTGAAATATATCAGAATAGAACATATTAATTTTATTTAAAACTATTTACTGTATCTAGTACTGTAATTAATAATGAGTCAGAATAATTGTTATCTCAATCAATCAAATTTTAGTAATCCAACACCTTAAGATGGGAGGGGGGGCGCCACCAGGGCATATTTGAATGTATCTTGTATAATAAAGGTCTTTTGAAAACAATTTGTGGTATTATGTTTCAAATAATGTGGTTTATTATATAATAGAGCTTATGTAACATGAGAAGAAGTGGGGGTTTGCAAAAGGCTGAAAGCTGAAAAAAGCAAATATCTCGGTTAATATTAGAGATAGAGAATAAATGTAGAAACCAATAATTATAGTACATTTAATTTTCAATAAGGTTGGTTCTGTAAAATTTTTCGATCTGACGTATAGTAACGGAGATATTTTGAATATTCAAAAATCCTCCCCTCTTAACCCCCCCTCCCCCTCGTCCGATTTCAGCCATTGACGAACTTGATCTTTCTTTTTAAACAAAACGACTAAATATCGGGTCTCATAACGATTATACAATAATTGCGACCGCCAGAGCGGTTACAGACATATATATATAATTTTGAACGAACGTTATTTTCGTCATCTCCTGGGTGTGATCGATGAACTTTTAAAGAAAAATTTAAAAAAATCGAGTCATGAGTACGACCTCAATAGCTGATTTCCCTTAAGGGAAATCAGCTAAAAAGAAAACATAAATGATAAATAAAATAAAAAATAAAATAAAAATGTCTACAAAACGTATATATATATACTAGATGACCCGACAGACGTTGTTCTGCGTGATATTTCCAGCGATTAGGATATTAAACAAAGTATAAAATGAAAAACAAATAATATCATAAATTCATTATTATTTATTTTGAAATAAGATTTTTTTATCCTAAAACAATTGGTTATAATCAATAATGTTCATATTGGAAAGAATTGTTGAGGATATCAATATTTTTATGCAAATTACTTGCTTCACACATTGTTATACGAAAAAAAGTTTCTCTAAACAACTTTTGATTTTGTACACGTTTGCCTAAAAACAAATAGAAAATGATATATCGCGAATTTTTTAGTCAGGCCTCCCTTATACCCCCCACTCCCGTTCGAACCTAAAAAATTTAATATAGTTTATAATCATGGAAGAATTAATGCCAATTTACATATAGAGTTTTGTTAAGTTCGGTTCATCATTTGTGCCCAAACAATTGGTGGCTCCCACTTTAAATTTTTAGTGTATATGTCGTTTATACTTTGTTATATGACAAAAGTGAATATAACAAAAGTTACTCTAATCAACAAAATAAACAACTCTTATCCTGTGCATATTTGCCGAAAAACCAATAGGAAACGAAATATGGCTATTTTTAATCTGCCGGGCTGATCTTTGACGCTAAACCATACGGGACGTCACCCAAACGCGTACAAAAAAATCATTCAAATCGGTCCAGCCGTTTAGGAGTTCAGTGATATACACACGTACAGTAGAATTACATATATATATATATATATATATATATATATATATATATATATATATATATATATATATATACTTTAGGCTATACTAATAATCTCAGAGACGAACAAGAGTAGGGGTTATGAGGCAGGTCTGAAATGAAAAATAGCGCTATTTCGTTTTTTACTTGTTTTTCGAGAAATATGCACATAAAAAAAAGTTGTTTATTTTCATATTCAAAGCAACATTTGCTATATACACTTTTGTCGTATAACGAAGTATACATGAGATACATGCTAAAAACTATAGCGGGAGTCAACGATTTTCCACACGACTAAACGGAGCTCAACGAAACTCTGCATGTATTAGAGCTCCCTTGATTGTAAGATTTATCAGAATTTCTAGAAAATACCAGAAGTCGGGGATAAGAAAGGGCTGAAATGTAATATTTTTCATTTTCTATTGGCTTTCGCAGACGTGCACAGAACCAATGTTGTTTAGTTTTTTATTTAGAGTAACATCAGTTGTATACACTTTTGTCGTATTACGAAGTATAAACGAGGTATAGACTAAAAACCCAAGGCGGGGGTCAGCAATTTATTGGGCACCAACGGTTGTGTGTGGGAGAGGTGTACTCCCCCCCCCACACACACATCGTCAACTCTTCATTTTATTGCTTCTTCAAATAGCACAATAGCTATTTGAAGAAGCAATAAGAATGCATTCAGGTAATTCGCTGCTAGCTATTGAACTGTACAATCCCTTGTTGGGCATGATCCCTGCAAAAAATATATTTAATAATTATCTATTTTCATGATATTCCAATAAAGGAAAATAAATGGCAATTTCAATGGTGAAATTGGCTGGATTGGCAATTGGGAAGGTAGCCGATGAATAATGTTATTCATTATTACTCAGTGAAAGGACTGCATCGGGAATAGACCTTTCATCCAATTCGAGATCAACCAACTTAATTATTCACCATCAAGCAGAGGCTGCGTTAGCTGAGCAGAATTCCCACCTGCGTCATGTATTAGCATTTATCTCAGTTCAACGAGAACTATATATGTCAGTTATGCTTCAAGTAATAAACTTTGATTAATCCAAATTAACAGCTTATTGTTAATATGACATAAGTAGGTATGCACTAGTTGTATTCTGAAAATATGTACCTAACAACATTTATAGAACATTACATTATTTGCAATAAGATTGGTTTTATACAATTTTTCGATCCAGCTCATAGTAAGGGAGATATTAAGAAATTTCCCTTTAAACTGGAGTTCAGCCATTAACGAACTTGATCTTTAGTTTGACATATCGAGTTTGGTAACGATCAAACAAAAATTGCAACGTCTAGAGCGTTATCAGACAAACATAAATATATAAATATAGGTCAATAATCTATATATATATATATATATATAAAATTGTAACCTCTGTCTGTACATTGATTTTTTTCGCGAAATTTTACGATAACTCTTCGTTTCACATGTCACAACACCATAACTGCATTTTGTTTCTTTGGTGTCTGTTTGTTTGTTTGTTACCTTTTCACGCATAAACGGCTGAACGGAATTTTATGAAACTTGGTATGTATATTACTACTAGCCCAACTTAGACTTTAGGCTATATTAATATTCTCTAAGACGAACAGGAGTGGGGGTTATAAGGGAGGCCTGCAATTAAAAATAGCGATATTTCGTTTCCTATTGGTTTTTCGGCAAATATGCACATAACAAATGTTGTTTTGTTGTTTATGTTGTTATTTAGAGTAACTTTTGTTATATACATTTTTGTCGTATACCGAAGTATAAATGAGTTATAAGCTAAAAACTATAGCGGGAGTCATTAATTTTATTGGGCTCAAAAGACTCAACCGAACTAAATAAAACTCGGTATGTATATTAGTGTTGACGCCCTAATTATCATAGGTCTTACCAACATTTCTAGGGACGAGGAGGAGTGGGGTTTGTAAGGAAGGCCTGAAATTAACAGTAGTGATATTTCGTTTCCTATTGGTTTTTCGACAAACTTGCACATAGCAAAAGTTGTTTACTTTGTTATTTAGAGTAACTTTTGTGCGCATTCACTTTTGTCGTAAAATGAAGTAAACACGGGATATACGCTAAACGGGAGTCAATAATATTAGTACTTATTTAAGGGGTTTTAATAAAGGAATATTATGACAAATGATGTTATGTTTTATATGATACTTCAATGTATGATTCGGATTAGTGAGGTAATAAATCTTCGTCACCCCCTCCTAATAACTTTGTTATTTATTTCCAATAGAAATATAAAATATAAGAGCACTTCCATTACTTAATTTGTATAATCTACCTTGATGTTATTGAAACAAATATTTAATATAATAACAATGGTTAATGTCATTATGACATAAAACAATATGCGTTTAAACTCGATATGATATTTTCAGGGTGCCACTATTATTTAATTCCATCCGGTAGAAAAATGATAAAATAATGTTTTGCATCAATAATATAAGTAGAAGAATGTTGAGAAGTCTCATGCGGGAGCGGAAGATGACGGGAGCCTTACACTTTAATTGAGTTTACTTATTTCCCGTCTGGCATTACTGGGAGCGATTTCCAGTGAGATTCACTAATGCAAATATAATC
Organism: Riptortus pedestris; assembly: GCA_019009955.1. Lineage (NCBI taxonomy): Eukaryota > Metazoa > Arthropoda > Insecta > Hemiptera > Alydidae > Riptortus > Riptortus pedestris. The sequence continues at coordinate 6,867,671 of CM032231.1, read as the reverse complement.
TTACGTGCAAAACTTTGCCTAAACTATGTGAGCTCGGATTGGCTTTTGAAAGGAAATATGTTTATTATAGATGATATTTAATTGTAATAAATGCTACCCATGATTATGGAACACATTTTCATTTATCCTACAAAAATAAAATTTGTAATCTATTAATCCCCAAAAGTTACCCTTCAGGGTTGGCTATTTCCGAAAATCATTACGTCGTGGAGGGAAGTGTAATTGTACACATTGAAGTCTTACTATCAAAATACCATCATTAGTCAGTCAAGAATGATTTCCCGGGCATCGCCGGGTACCTTAGCTAGTATATATAATATATATAGCCCGTCCCGCAAGGGCTGCGAAAACTAGCAGAGCAAATTTCTCAGGTGTTAGTATTGCAAACATTTTAAGATGGACTTTTTCTCTTTGAGCTCTTCAAAAACTCATAAAGATTAAAAATGTTTCCATAATTGCAAACCCTAAGAAAACACTCGCCCGTTATTTGTCAAAGGTAGTGTCTGGCTCGTGTAAGACTTCTGAAATACAGGAAAATAAAGAATCGTAAATCAGTGTTGTCATTTTAAGTCCTAAAACATAAGGACATTTTAAATTTTAAGAATTTAGGTGTTTCTGAAATTATTGTCATAATTTTCATCGTTTGGAAAGCATGTAATATACGAAAGGTTTGCCACGCAGATGCTGCGTAAACTAAGCGCATTTCCTACTATCTTGTATACTTAACAATTGATCTCTTCTCACTTCATTGATACGATTCATAATAACGACAATTTGTTGAAATCTCAAATCCCTTGCTCAGTATCAGCCATTAAAACCTATAAACTTTATTATTGAATAAAACGCTTACATATCGAGTGTCATGTCCATCAAATAAAAATCATGTAGTTTAGAACGCTAAGTTTTAAATTATGACGTCTAACCGAAATATTTGGGCATAACTCAGATAGTATAATTTCAATTAGTACAATATTTGGTATTTTATCTTGCAATAAAATGCCTCATGATAGAACAGCATATTGCTAATACATCATGAGTAGGAGTGGGGCTTTACTACTTGCACAAAACTAATACAAAATGCAACAACACAACAAAACAAAAAATGCCTCGGATAATATTCAAGATAAAGAAAATACACATATACTACAATGTATGTAGAAAATTAAATTTTCAAAAAGACCCGATGAATAATGACGGAGATATATCGAATTTTCAAAATTCGACCCCCTTAAACCCCTCCCACTGTTTCGATTTTCACCGTTAACGAATTTGAAAACATTTAAATATCGATGTTGGTAACCATAAAAAAATGGCGTCCACTATAATGGTAATAGACAAATGCCGAATATAATTTTGGACCTTATTTCCGTTTTGTCCTGGACAGGTTCTATGTGACCAACCTCAATAGCTGAATGTACTTAGACGAAAGCTGGTGAAAAATATTCACCTTAAGACTAGGCCAAGGTATATGTATTCTCGGAAGCATTTTACCTCATGGCCAAGCAGAGTTACAGAACCCAACTGACAATGTTAGAGCAAGTGAGGGATGGCAGTGACGTAGCTTGCTGTGGCTTTGCGGTCACTATGGTTACTAGTCCGATGACGTAACCAAATCAGGGCAAAGCGTTCCGATTCGCCTCTGGATATGTTACAATGGCGTTGCCACACTCCACCAAAATGTCACTCTAGTCACCTTTATATGTAAATCGTTCTCGTGATAAAAGAAACAAATATATAGTCACGTTGGTGCCTACTACTTAACCAATAACACTTTGTTTCCCAATTAAATGGTAAACGAACTGCCTGCAGTTTAAAACAATTAAGTTTCCAGAAAGAATCGAAACATGATCGATCTTCAGCTGGATAATAAACAGATAATCATTTTTCTTTTATCTTATTGTATTTTCCCACTATAGAATCTTAAATATCATTTGTAATTAACATAATGTATATCATAATATGCATTCCCATTTATGTATATCGTGACAGCTTATTCCCATTTCTATTATGGCCCGGAAGGTCAGGCAGGGCAGACGAGGGGGGGGGGGAGGTCTTGATTAGTGACAGACACTATAAGGTATGTAGGCTAGTTAGTTAGGCTCTTGCTGCCACTTCTCTGAATAGAGGCAAAGGAGTCGCAGCTGCGGGTTCCCCTAGGACTTTTCGGACTTAAACTAAATCTCCCAAATATTGCACTTTTATGGTTAGCTGTGCTGGGCGAGTTAGGGTAATTTACCTGGCCCAATTATTATTATTATTTATTAACGTCCACTTTTTGCAACCCAGGCTAATTGGGACGGGTTATCTACCAGGTTACCACCCTTTTCAAGCCAGGGTGGGAGTTAGGATTTTCCTGGCCCAATTTATATATTCAAAATTGTATATCTCTTAATAAATGGAGACAGCTGGTATGGGGAAACCCAAAGGTACAGCAGGGGCAGAGGTGGGAATATAAAAAAAAAAAAATAGTGACAGGCAGTGATAAGGCCGGAAGGTCTTGTTTAGTGACAGCCGTTACAATTTTGTATATATATATATATATATATATATATGTGTGAGTGTGTGTGTGTGTGTGTGTGTGTGTGTGTGTGTGTGTGTATGTAAGGGGTGTAACCGTAATTTTCAACTTTAAGTGGCCCTGTAAAGAAGCCTTTACAGCATGTCATATCTATATTTAATGATTACAATTATAGGATCATATTTCAAATTGGCTTTATGAAATTAAATGTAAAAGCAGATTCTTTAGAATAAACATTATCAATAAACGCAAAAGAAAATTAAAAAATTAAAGGTGAAAACATACACAAGGTAAATAAATAGTCAACTATAACTTGTAGAGGACTGGAACATGGTTCAGAGCCGAAGAAATTATATGTTTCACCTTTAATTCCTATTAATTCTAACTACACTCAATCGTTGAAATAAATAAAACTTTAAACAGCTATGTATGTCCCGCTAAGATTTCAGTGAGAATATACCTATGACATTTTATTATATATATATATATATATATATTTATTTATATATATAGACACACACACACACACACACACACACACACACACACAAAACAAAAACACCCACTGACACAAGAAATACGTTCTAAAAGGTAATTGTAGAGACAACACTAGTACAGTGTGTCAGTGTGCTGCGTGGGTGAGAGTTTCCGTTCTGATAAGCAACAACCAGAAGCAGGTCATCTCTTCTGGCTCCTCCAGCTTCCAAACATACTTCATGCAACTCAGAAATATAAAAGTCCGTCACGCAGGGGCTGCGTAAACTAAGCAGATTTCCCACTTGAAGTTTCACAATAGAGAAATCTACATACTCGTAACTCTTAACACCACCTTATTAAGTGAATAAATAAAAACGGGAATTAGAAATCTTTCAGTCAATTTCAACAGCCTCCCGAAGGAAAGCGTTTGATTTGTAAATAATAAGGTCAGCCAACCTTTTAGAGCTGCAAAGATTGATAGAAATATTTTTCACCGGAAATAAAAACAATTACTTAAATATACCTAAATCCAAAGTATTAATTTTATTGAAAACTAATTACTATATATAGTACTGAGATTTATAATGAACAAGACAATTCTTATTTCAATCACTCAAATTTTAGTAATCCAAGTACTTAAGACGGGGGATGGGCAGAACATATTTCCATGTATTTCGTATAATAAGGATCTGTTGAAAAAAATATTTAAGTATTTAAGCTCCGAATAAAGTGGTTTATTTTATAACAGTGTTGTTTATGTGATATGAATAGGGGTAGGGGTTTGATGAAGGCTAAAAACTGAAAAATGCAAATATCTGGGTTAATATTCAAGATTGAGAATAAATGTATATTCTGACAATTTATGTGTATGTTTCTATACTATTTTTCGATCCAACGTAAAACAACGGAGATATATAGAATTTTCGAAAATCCCCTTCCCACTGTTCCGATTTCAGCCATTACTGAACATGATCTTTTTTTTTTAAATAAAACGATTATTATTATTATTATTTATTCCACATTTTGCTACTAAGGTTAATGGGGACGGGTTATCTACAGGTTACCACCCTTTTCTAGCCAGGGTGGGATTTTAGGATGTTATTTAATGAATAAAACAATTAAATATCCAGCTTAATAACGACCAAAAAAAAATTGAGTATAACCGCTAACGCGTTAACTGACAAATATATATATATATATATATATATATATATATATATATAATATTGAATGGATCTCATTTTCGTCATCTCCTAGATAGGATTGATGAATATTTGAAGACATTTTTCGAAAATCGCGTCATGAGTACGACCTCAATAGCCCCTTAAGGGAAATCTGCTAACAACCAACAATAGAATGATTTAAGAATATGATTGAAAGTGACCCGAATAGTCCACAGGAAGCTCGTCATGCTTTGCTCCATAAACAAAGCAGGTTTTCCTCCTACTGGATGGTGATCTGATCTCATCGTCTATTCCGTATTTCTCCCGTAGTAAGTTATAAAAAGAAAATGTAAATGCACGCTGGATATGAGATTTTTAGTAAATAAGTTACTTAATGTTAAAACCGTACGGTTGGATAAGGGTGTCATAAAAGACTGAAAACATAAACGTAATAAAGAACACGTTCAATATTCTAGTCAAGGAATAATTTTATGTGAGAACAATTATTGAAAATTAATTGTTTTAACATGAGTGGTTCTCATTTCTACGCCCAAATCATAATAACAGATATTTCGGATTTACCCCATACTGGCTGTTCACAATGTAAAAAAAGAACTGGACTTTTCTACGAGAGGTTATTAATGTTAATTAATTCATGTTTAATAAGACTTGAATTCATGTCTGTTTGAATACAATATTAAGCGTAATAAACTGCGAGGGTAATGGCGAGTATGGAGGGAGGGGGCGGAATAATTGAAGTGAAATTTTTAAAGAAATTGTTGAAATTACTTGCTGAGGGAGTAATTGGCACTCGGTTCGTGGGAATTGAGTCGTAGCACTAACGGTGGGAAAGTATTTAATATATTTCATGCAACAAGATGCAACTAAATCCCTCTCGCCATATTCTATATAGCTCATCGCACTTAGATTGGAACAGATTGGATCGTAAATGGCATAGATTGTTCTTATCTCCACTCTTCGAGAAATGGCATGGATTATTCTTGTCTCCACTCTTCGAGAAATAGCATAGATTGTTCTTATCTCCACTCTTCCAGAAATGGCATGGATTGTTCTTATCTCCACTCTTCGAGGAACGGCATAGATTGTTCTTATCTCCACTCTTCGAGAAATGGCATAGATTGTTCTTATCTCCACTCTTCGAGGAACGGCATAGATTGTTCTTATCTCCACTCTTCGAGAAATGGCGTAGATTGTTCTTATCTCCACTCTTCGAGGAACGGCATAGATTGTTCTTATCTCCACTCTTCGAGAAATGGCGTAGATTGTTCTTATCTCCACTCTTCGAGAAATGGCATGGATTGTTCTTATCTCCACTCTTCGAGAAATGGCATAGATTGTTCTTATCTCCACTCTTCGAAAAATGGCATGGATTGTTCTTATCTCCACTCTTCGAGAAATGGCATGGATTGTTCTTATCTCCACTCTTTGAGAAATGGCATAGATTGTTCTTATCTCTACTCTTCGAGAAATGGCATAGATTGTTCTTATCTCCACTCTTCGAAAAATGGCATGGATTGTTCTTATCTCCACTCTTCGAGAAATGGCATGTATTGTTCTTATCTCTACTCTTCGAGAAATGGCATAGATTGTTCTTATCTCCACTCTTCGAGAAATGGCATGGATTGTTCTTATCTCCACTCTTCGAGAAATGGCATGTATTGTTCTTATCTCTACTCTTCGAGAAATGGCATAGATTGTTCTTATCTCCACTCTTCGAGAAATGGCATGGATTGTTCTTATCTCCACTCTTCGAGAAATGGCATGGATTGTTCTTATCTCCACTCTTCGAGAAATGGCATGGATTGTTCTTATCTCCACTCTTCGAGAAATGGCATGGATTGTTCTTATCTCCACTCTTCGAGAAATGGCATGGATTGTTCTTATCTCTACTCTTCGAGAAATGGCATAGATTGTTCTTTTCTCCACTCTTCGAAAAATGGCGTAGATTGTTCTTATCTCCACACATAGAAACCGTACATAACAACATTTGTAGAACATTACATTTTCCATAAGATGGACTATATGCAATCTTTTGATACGTGGCATAATATCGGTGATATTTTTAATTTTCTACCCCACCCCCAATTCTCAGATTTCAGCCATTAACTAACTTCGTCTTTTCGATTGTACATAAAACGTATAAATATCAAGTTTGGTTACGATTAAAGCTAGTTACGACCGCTAGAGCAGAAACAGACATATACATAAAAACACAAACACACTTATATATATATATATATTTATATACATATACATACATAAAAATTATTTTGTGTGGACCTAATTTTGGTTATCTCCTGAGAAAGATCGATGGATATACAAAGGTTTTCGAATATCGCATCATGGGAACATCCTCAAAAGCTGATTTTGCTTAAGAGGAATCTGATAAAAACAATGCTCCTCCCCCCCCCCTCATAGCTTGACCCTTTGATTACACTGAAGCGTAGTGTTTGTTCACCAATAATAAAAACGCCTCTTGAATACAGTGGGCTTAAGTATTTATGGAGATATGCCACAGAAATCATGAATTCTGTGAAATCAGTACATTGGGTTATTTGCTTGAACAAAGACATTCTCTCTTCTTATTTTTTGAAATGCGAATACCTTTCCTTATATTTTAGTTAGAGAATAACAGCAACAACAATCATAGAGAAGAAATAATTTAACGAGATCTATTAAGCAATATTTTTCTATCCTACTTATTAGAACAGGTATTTACAATTTTGAATTTTACTTTCTCTCTCTCTCTCTCTCTCTCTATATATATATATATATATATATATATATATATATATATATATATACTGATCTAAATTTTGTTTTTTCCTAGTTTTATAGAATATTATAGAAATTTTTGAAAATTGTCGACTAGAAGAGTGCAATAAACCTTAATTTTTTTACTTCCAGGACCCGCCAAGACATGCTGTCTTGTGAACAACCAGATTAGGTTTTTGCCTGAAAGTGAAGTACTATCACTAGGTGGTTGTTTATGAGTCGATCTCATCCAAGGTAGATGGGATGATCCGGTGCTTAGGTTGTGTAACGGTCCACTTAGCCGGAGAAAGCTGTTGACCACTCACTTACATAAGTCCACATCGCCCCGGGTGTAGTCCATCTCCTGGAGATATTCCAGCGACTGGGCAAAACTCCAGCAATATACTCCACCACTGAATCCTTCTTCTGCCCTACCGAAATACTCCTTAACACGTTAAGGACGGCACGGGATCAATTGACCCCGTACGTAACTGTCTCCCAGGACGGGTCGGTTTTGAAGATAAATGTTCAAAAAATACTTTGACGGTTTTTGCTTTGTACTAATAAATATAATTAAAAATAGTACGTTTATGCATTTCAAATCCAAAAAATACGTCGTATATCATTGAAAAAACGCACGGGGCATTATGACCCCGTGCCGGCCTGGAGAGTGGTTCTAGTCCGGCACGGGCTCGTATAGCCCCGTGTTATTTCCCGTGCTTTTCCTGTGAACCACTTGTTCTATTATCTACAAGGCTTATGTAAATAACAGAACGCGTCCCTCCCATTTCAGTTTACGTTTTGCTGTCGTTTCGGAACATTAATCTGTATAATGTGCAAATCACGTGGCCGACAATTAGTGGATTTAGCTTTATTAAAAAAGTGTTCCGGGTGTTTCGAAAAATTAAGAAAAACATTGTCCTCTAAAGAAGCAGACAAAAAAGTAAGAACGTATTGTGAAGAGTGCAACACGAAGTCACTTTGTCTACAATGCTTCAACAACTGCCATAAATCTATGTCCTAACCATTGTGATAATGAAGAATTGTTAATTAAAAAATAATTATTTGTTTATTCATATTTTTTTCTTTATTATGTTTATTTTCCAATTATTTGTTTAAACTAAACTCCTAGTTAATAGTTTGTTTTTCTCGTTTTGTAATTTTATCTTTATAAACTAATAAGTTTTTATTGTAATGTGTCGTAATTTAAAGTTAATTCATATTCACCCATTTTAATGTATAACAAAAATTAAAATCCTTTGTTGATCACCAAAATTATCACACAAAGGAGAAAAAAAAGCTCCCGACAAGGTGAAAAATGTAAGGTAAATATTCATTTCTAAGTCACGTAACAAAAAATTGATGATCACACGGCCTGCGACTGCCATATATTTTTTAATGTCCAAAGAGTAAAAAAATGTTTGAATATAGCAATTTAGTTCATTTTTCGAGTTGTAGTAGCGCATTAAAAGGGGACATAAGTACGGGGTCGATTGACTCCGTACCTTCCTTGTGGATAGTTGCACCACGGGGTCAATTGACCCCATGCCGTACTTGTGGATAGACCACATTTTTGAAGTCCGTACTGAACGTGTTAACATGCTACTGCTGCCATAAATACTCAGGAATAAGGGTACGAGTGTTAGTCAGTTAAAAAGTAGTGGTTAATCCATTAACCGGAACTTTAAACTCACGGAAATATCATTTCCTACATCAGTGAACATCTAACTCATTAAAAAAAATCCGTCAAGCTGCGTGAAGCAGATTTCCCTCGTGAAGTTTTGCAACAGATAAATAGACATACTTTTGCTCTCAACAGTATAAAGTGAACAAATACACATGAGAAATCTTTCAGCCAATTTACATTTTAATAACCTCCATAACGGAGAGCCTCTGCATTGTTAACAAACAGATCAGCCATCCTCTCTTAGCGGAAAGATATTTCTTGACCGGAAGGAAAACAAATACTGAAATATGTCTGAATATAATATATTAATTTTATTGAAAACTATTTATTATATCTAGTGCGGGAAAATGCGAAGAACAACAATCGTTGAGCATCAATATCTCTCAACAAGATTGATTCTATAACATTTTACGATCGCACCAACAATAACCGAAATATTTTGAGTTTTCATATTTCCGCAGCCATCTACACCTGTCAATATTCCATGTCCGATATCTCCCAATATCGAATATGATTTTCAGTGTTGACTAAAACGGTTAAATTTGTAATAAGATTGCTTCTTATCCAGGTTTCAATCAATTAGAAAAGAAACAGAAATTTCAAAAATTCAAAATATATCTATTATTAAAACAGATATTTTGAATTGAACAGATGATTGAAATTCCCCTCTCTGGAACCCAATTGTCAGATTTCAGCCATTCACTGACTTGACCTTTAGTTTTGCAAGAAACTTTCATATATCGAGTTTGGTAACGATTAAATAAAAACTGCGACGGCACATATATATACTAAACTCAATATAAACTATATCGACATTAAATCATTTTATGTAAAATTGAAATTCATGTTCGTTAATGGATGAAATTGTGCCAGGGGAGGAGGAATTTAGAAAAGTCGAAATATCTCTGTTGTTATACGTCAGATCGAAACATTTTACAGAACCTACATTATTCTAAATGTAATTTTCTATCACTGTTGTTATCTATAATGCAAATTTAAAAGTTTCGTTCCCTCCACTACTTTTCATCGAGTTCGGACTTAGAAAATAGAATACATGGGGAAAATAAATTAAGTGTTTCATTCAAGCACGTTGAGGAAATCTGCTTAGCTTACCCTGCCCCTGCGTCACGGGCTGTTAATTTCCCCTTTATTTCACTAAGTATGAGGAAAATTCGACTCCGGAGAAAGAACAAATGAGATAAAAAATGGAGACAAAAGTTTTAAAATAGAAAAACACCGAGAAGAAAGTGGAAGGTAAAGGACTTTTGGTGACAATCAATAATGACATAGGGAAATACTTGAACAGGCATAATTAGCTCTGACGACAGTAGTCATAGAACGCATTAAAACTATGCTATATCATATTCTGGTCTCGCCCTTGCAGGGATTCTGGGTAAACGACACTAACGTGTTTAAATTAGATGAAAGGTAAAAGTCACAAGCGCCAAATCAATTAGTTGTATTTCCAAGGCTGAGCACGAAACATTCGCTCTCTAAAATCTTTACTTACTTCACAGCCATAATAATAATAATAATAATCTGTTCAACAAGAATTGAACAAGGTTTAGAGACACATTCACTACGTCGTATAATACAGAATTTTTAATAATTTTGTTGAATTTTGGCAATTCGCCTTTAGTTTTACATAAAATGTTAAAATTTTGAATTTGGTGACGATAAAAAGAAAAGGTCTGGCCGTCACCAAATATTTATATAAATTTAAAAAGAATTAATTTTAGAACATCAATAGACTATAATTGGATTAATCAGATATCGAATAGACGCCTCCACATCATTACTGAATTATTGCACAGAAATATTTTCGTCTGAATTTAAACGACAAATTTAATATACTCGCAGGCTTGAACAACTGATACGAAACTTCTCGAAGATCTTGATTAAGGTGAGTGTGGCTATCTATAACACAATGTGTGTCATTACTGATACATTGGGCATAACAGTCAGAACCATTATTATTAGCGATAGATAAGCCACTGATAGTGCAATTTGATAAGATGTGATAAGATGACAAGATAAAGGAGCGAGTCAAAGACTGTTATTGACAAAACTAAAGTCAATTCTTAATATAATAACTAAAATTTCAGCTTAGAGTAATACCTACAAGCCAGCAATAAATCTAATCACTGTCATTTATTATGTCCAATATATATCAATACATTTAAATAAGATACATTTATAAATCAGGATAGTCGAGGACTGAGGTTAGCCATGTGAGTTAAGGTGATGGTCCTAATCTCACATTGAGATTGGCGAGTTCGATTCCCTCCTGGGCAGTAGGAATTTTTTTAGTGGCGAACTAATTAAATAAAATTCTCAGTCCCACCCTGGCTGGAAATGTATGTTAACCTGGGGATAACCAGTCCCAATTAGCCGTAGTAACATAAAGTTGATGAAAATAAATAATAGTTTATAAATCATGACTCCGATTTCGTTCATTTATTTTATACTAATTTCTCGCGACCACTTTATTATACATTCATTATAATGTCTAAATTCATTCCATTAATATGAAAATAAAAAGTCCGTGACGCAGTTGCAGCGTAAACTAAGGAAACTTTCCAAGATTTGGTATGAGAGACTACAGATTTCTTCTGAACACATCAGATGAGAAGAAGAGGGTGGTGGTTACTGTCGGCTGAAACACGAAAGCACGAATAACTCGCTTAATATTTGAGTTATGAACAAATGTATTGAACAACAATTGTAGAACATCAATAGTTAAACAATATTGCTTCTATAACATTTTTCGATCCAACTCATATTAACGGAGATATTGTGAACTATCGAATCCCCCCCCCCTTCTCCATAACCTACTTATTCCTGGTCGATTTCAGCCATTAACGGATTAGTTATGAATTAAACTGTTAAATAACAAGGATCCTATAAATTTGAGAGTGATTAGTGACTAATAACTAACTGGTGATTGATAGCCGCTTTAAAGGCAGACAGAACTGATCAATGTTAATACTGTTGGTATTAGAATAAGATGTGCCTACCTCCCACAAAACGATTATTAAAAGGTCCGTCACGCAGGGGCTGCGTAAACTAAGCAGATTTCCCACGTGGAGTTTTACAATAGAGAAATCTCCATACTGGTGATACTTATCACCACCGTGAGTAAATACAAACAAGTAATGAGAGATATTTCAGTTAATTTTTATAAGCTCCCAACGTAAACCAGCTTCTGAATTGTAAACAAATAGGTCTGCCAACCACTGAGAGCTGGACAGATAGATAGACATATTCTTCACCTGAATGAAAAACAATTACTGATATATATCTGAATATAAGAGATTAACTTTATTGCAAACTGATTACTATATCTAGTACTACAATTTATAATGTATCAAAATAATTGATATTTTAACAACTCAAAGTAGTCCAAGAACTAAAGAAGGGGGGAGGGCGGATGGGCAGAACGTATTTGCATAAATCACACAAAGTAATAGGTTATGTAACAAGAAGTTTAGAAGTAGCTTAGTAGTAGGAAATTGCCGAACTAATCCGGAAAATTACGACCTAGGCGATCTCATCTCAACCGTTATCTACACTCGCAATAACAATGCAAATATCTCGGTTAGTATTCATGTATATAACAATATTTATAGTAAATGTAATTTGCTATAAGATTGATTCTATACAATTTTTCGATCCGACGTTTAGTAACGAAGATATTTCGAAAGATACCTCCTCAACCCCCCCCCCTCCCGCTGGCCCGATTTCAGCCATTAACGAACTTGATATCACCTTTTACATAAAACAATTAAATATCGAGTTTAGAAACTATCAAACCAAAATTGCGACCGCTAGAGCGTTAACAGACAAATATATATATATATATATATATATATATATATATATATATATATATATATATATATATAATTTTGAACGGACCTCATTTTCGTCATCTCCTGGGTAGGATCGATGAAATTTGAAGAAAAATGTCAAATATCGCGTCATGAGTAAGACCTCAAAAGCTGATGAAGCTTTAGGGAAATCTGCTAAAAGAGTCAGTCGACATTCGCAAATCTAAATTAGTCGTAGGATACCAAAATAGCTTAAACTTACGTTTTACACCATTTAACATGAAATAATTCCAAGAGTTACGTATATGACTTATACAGACGACTGAAGTCTCATTTTTAAAACATATGTATATTCAAACTTCCTAACATCAAGTGAAAGAGGATGATAGAGGAAATCTTATCGTATTTTCAGAATCAAGGAGCTCAAATCAGTAAGGTCTTCAATGTTATAATCATTGTAACTTAATAAACTATGCCTTTGGGTTTTAAAAATTGCGAGAAAGAAAGGGATCTGTTCTTCGATATAAGGCCTGCCAATGAACATATGAACTGTAGTGGGAATGTGATATGAATAAAGAAGTTTCTAGCGAGCCCACTTGTTGCAAATAGCAGCTGTTTAATCTCGATAATATTTGAGGTTGTTGACAGGAGATCAGATGGAAAGTGGCTAATAGTTGTTAAGGAAGGGACTTGCTGTATGATATGAGGTGTGGCTTGGACCAGTCTGGGCCGGCTCACTTTCTTCTACGCCAACGATGCAAGTGAAACTCAAAACAGATGTCCAGTCGCCTCAGTCAACCTTACGCCACCTTTTAGCAGATTTCCCTAAATCAGCTATTAAGGTATTATTGTGACTCTAAATAACAAAATAAAAAACTTTTGTTATGTGCGTGTTTGCCGAGAAACTAATAGGAAACGAAATATCTTTCATTTGAGGCTTCCCTTATAACCCCCACTCCTGTTCGTACCTAGAAATTTTGATATAGCTTATAATCAGGAAGGTTCAGTCTTTTATGACCTTTTAAATTGTTGGTTCCCGGTTTAGTTTTTAATGTATATCTCGTTTATACTTTGCTATACGACAGAAGTGAATATAACAACAGATACTCTAAATAACAAAATAAACAACTTTTGTTATATGCATATTTGCCGAAAAACTAATAGGAAACCTAATATCGCTATTTTTAATTTCAGGGCTCCCTTACAACCCCCCACTCTTTTCCGTCCCTAGAAATGTTGCTACAGCTTATTATCGTGGAGGCGTTAGTGATAATCTACATATCGAGTTTTGTTTAGTTCGGTTGAGTTCTTGGTGCCAAATAAAATTGTTGACTCCTGTTATAGTTTTTAGCGTATAACTCATTTATAATTAGGTATGCTACAAAATCGTATATAGCAAAAGTTACTCTAAATAACAAACTAAACCCTTTTGATGTGTGCATATTTGCCGAAAAAGCAATAAGAAACGAAATATCTCTATTTTTAATTTCAGGCCTTCCTTAATACCCCCACTCCCGGTGGTCTCAGAGAATATTAATATTGCCTAAAGTCTAAGTTTGGTTAGTAGTAATGTACATACCAAGTTTCATAAAATTCGGTTCAGCTTTTTATTCGTGAAAAGGTAACAAACAAACAGACATGTGAAACGAAAAAGTATCTTGAAATTTGGAGAAATAAATGAATGTACAGACAGAGGTTACAATTTTATATTATATATATATACACATGCATAAATATATAGATGCTCACGTATATGGCTAGAGAACACTGTTGACAATATTGAATAGAAAGGAGGCGAACCTTCACCTTATTGTGACCAATTGGAGAACAATGGTAACCAATTCTATTAACCAGCTAATATAACCAAGCTGAGCAACAAAAATCAGGGGAGTTACTCCCAATAATTGTGGGATCATTCATTCGAGTAGTCATCACAGAAATTTTGGAATTAACACTTTTTAGCCTGAATATTTTGCTCAAATCTATGGGTGATTTAAGAAGGAATATAGTTCTGAGTGCAAAATGGGAATAGCCTATTTCGTGGGATCTCCATTTAGGGTTAAGGTTATGTTGGTTTGTGGTTGAGGCAATTTAAGATTATGCACGAGCATTGTTGTGACTATTTACCTTTTGAGGGCACTAATCGAGCGTGGAATATGTCCATTGTGAGGTCACGCACTCTCCATCCTTACAGCTCTGCCAAACTATCTTTCTACAAGTTTTTACATAATATATTTACACACTGACCTCAGCTACTACAATAGGGGAGGCAATGAGGAGAAAGCGCTGCTTGAAGAGAACAATGTAAAATAAACTCTTATAATCCATTTAAACGTTAAACTAAAAAACCAAATCTCTTTTAACAGCCTGCCATAGACCGCTTCCTACTTTAAATCAAAAACGTCTGTCACGCTGGTGCTACGTAAACTAAGCAGATTTCCATCACACCCCTGAGGCATTCACATACTACTCTCTAAATCTCTCATAATACTAACAGGGTCTTTTAGAAGATTTCCCTTAAGGTCGTACTCATGACGGATCGATAATTGTATAGAACCAATCTTATTGCAAATTAAATTTACTATAAATATTGTTATATACTTTTATTCTCTACCTTGAATATTAACCGAGATATTTGCATTTTCTTGAGCGTAACGGGCATGATGAGGTCAGCTAACTTCGGTTGTAGTCGTGAGTTTCCGACTGGTTAGTTCGGCCGTTTCAGTAACTGTTCGGTTCCCGTGAAATTTCTCTATTCTAAAACTTCACTTGGAAAATATGCTTAGTTTGCACAGCCCCTGCGTGACGGACTATTTTACATTATCCCCGCATTTCAAATTAGGTTGTAATCACATGATTTTAGAAATACCAGCGATAAAAATCTTACTAATAAACTATTATAAACATTGATAAAAGAAAGTTTTAAGAGAAACTAAACCAAATTTATTACAAGTATAATATTAACAAAAATAGCATTATTTTGGTGGCGGATAAACCCTCATACTTGATAATATTGCATAAATAAGTAATCGTTTTGATGCCTTCTTCGCCAGACCAACTCACATATGTAGGAGTCAACCACTGAAGGTAAAATAGCTTTATGAAAAATTGCATGAATGAAATCATCGGAAATAAAGAACCCAAAACTAAAAAGTACACATATCATGATGAATAATCTATATATATATAAAATTGTAACCTCTGTCTGTACATTGATTTTTTTCGCGAAATATCACGATAACTTTTCGTTTCACATGTCATAGACACCATAACTGCATTTTGTTTCTTTGGTGTCTGTTTGTTTGTTTGTTTGTTTATTTGTTTGTTTGTTTATTTGTTTGTTTGTTTGTTTGTTACCTTTTCACGCATAAACGGCTGAACCGAATTTTATGAAACTTGGTATGTATATTACTACTAGCCCAACTTAGACTTTAGGCTATATTAATGTTCTCTAAGACGAACAGGAGTGGGGGTTATAAGGAAGGCCTGAAATTAAAAATAGCGATATTTCATTTTCTATTGCTTTTTCAGCAAATATGCTCATAACAAAAGTTGTTTATTTTGTAATTTAGAGTAACTTTTGTTATATGCACTTTTGCCGTATACGGAAGTATAAATGAGTTATACGCTAAACACTATAGCGGGAGTCCACAATTTTATTTGGCATAAAAGACTCAACCGAACTAAAACAAACTCGCTGTGTGAAATAATACTAACGATTTACTTATAATAAGCCATACTAACATTTCTAGGGACGGGCAGGAGTGGGGGTTATATAAGAGGCCTGAAATTAAAAATAGCGATATTTCGTTTCCTATTGGTTATTCAGCAAATATGCCCATAACAAAGTTGTTTATTTTGTTATTTACAGTAACTTTTGTTTTATACACTTTTGCCGTATACGGAAGTATAAATGAGTTATACGCTAAAAACTATAGCGGGAGTCCACAATTTTATTTGGCACAAAAGACTCAACCGAACTAAACCAAACTCGGTATGTGAATTAACACTAATGCCTTCCTTATAATAAGCCATACTAACATTTCTAGGAACGGGCAGGAGTGGGGGTTATAAGGAAGGCCACAAATTAATAATAGTGGTATTTCGTTTCCTATTGCTTTTTCGGCAAATATGCACATAACAAAAGTTGTTTATTTTGTTATTTAGAGAAACTTTTTTTATATACACTATTGTCGTATACCGAAGTATAAAGGCGTTATACGCTAAAAATTATAGCGGGAGTCAACAATTTGGAGGACAGTAAAGACTTACATAAAAAATTAATTTTATTATTAACAAATGCCATAACGGGTATTAACCCTAAACAGTGGGACGGGTAAATGTCAAAATATTGTGCAAAGTAAATCCTTGCCAAAAAAATACCATCACCATTCAGCCTCAAATCAATTCCCGGGCGAAGCCGGGTATCTGAGCTAGTGGAGTTATAAAAACGTTTAATAAACAAAAATGATGAATATCACATTTCAACCAAGAATGATTGCTTAACATTTTCTTCGATCAGATAATTAATAACGTAGATTTTCTTTCAACTTCACCGCTTCTCTAATAAACAACACGCCAAGGTAATATTAATGTTAATAGCATATACTACAATTGCAGAAAACTTAAATTATATTGAGTAAATAAAATTTTGCGATCCACTCATAATAACAAAGATATTATGAATTTTTGCCCGCCGACTTATAATATATTATATATAACTTATAATTATATTTAAGTTGAATGTACCTCATTTTCGTCAATCGATCGCAAATTTTAACATAAAGTCATCCAAAAGAAAATACAAATTATCAATGTTTTTCTTTAATATTTTGACAGTCATTATTAATGTAATTATACAACGAAATTTAGTTGTAATTCCGTTCAAGAACGAGCCTTTGAGTCAGAGTATGATGTAGTTTTACAGGATTGAAACAATACGGCAATGGCCACTTTATCAGTTTCGAAGATACAATTTACAATACCTTTTTTCGTAGCCTAACAATTTGTGTATATGGTCCAAATGATAACGAATACAAATAAATATTTCTGTTCACAAAAGTTTGAAGAAATCAGTGGAAAAACTGTATTTTTCGAAGCGGAGAATATATAATACCTTGGCATTTATCGTATGCAAAAGAAGTAATCCATAAATCACCGAGGTTCCTCCTAATTAAAATTAACCTCGTTGGAAACGACTTAAAATAAATAAAGTAAGTCCAATTTCAATAGCGAAATGGATTAGCAAGTTTTCTGAAGACATTACTGTATTCAAACAACGTTGAAGTGCAATACTTTTACTGAGATGTACCACAGCACATATCTCTGAAAATATAATTCAAACTGATATGTTTTATGATTTGCCAATTGACTTAAACCCTACGTTATTTTGGAGATTATATTCTATATATTAACTTCACAGCCCGATGTACAAAAAGCTTTAAATTTATAATGGGAGGACGATTTACAATAAAATAGCGCAGTATGAAGATAACAAGAACAAGATGATGGACTCTGGGGATTACAGAAGACGCTCAATTTCCCTTCAAATTCGATTAAAAGAATTTGACCAGGCTAAACTAATTACTCAACAAACTCAATACACTCAAACAGACTTATTATACGAAGACATAGTGAGACATATACGCCACCGAATCCTAAACAAATGGCAATCAGAATGGATGGAAGTAAAGAACCACCTCCGCAGTGTGGAAAGTACTATTAAGGAGTGGCCATCGAGCCATAGGAGTACTAGACGGGAGGAAGATGGCAGACTGCGTCCAACGAGAAAACCTTCACATACCTCACGATATGACAGAACTATTAGCTGACAGCAGCCAATATATTCCACAAATACTAACACATCTAAAACATATAAACATTTACAAAAACATAGTTCAAAATAGAATAGGTCTACAGAATACCTAAAAAGATTTAAAAAGGTTAACTTTTATTATATTCTTTAATCAAAGCACGGATATGAGAAAGAATCAAATATTAAAGAAATATTTTCCAAAATATAAAAGTACAAAAAAGGTAAGCACATGAAGGAGTAAATATATCATTCTAATAGTGGCAACCACCATCGCTGTGGGCAACAAAACTAAATAAATAAACTTCTTCAAAAAATTATTTCATAACGTTATTCGATTAAATTCCTGTAAATAAAGATATTTACATTTTACCTCTCAAAAGCTTCAACACCTAATTCAAACATCGGAGCCAATTGATGTATGGCGAAATGAGATAAATAGTCTGCCTTGCAAACCAAAAGATACGAGTTAGAATTTTGAATGACGACGAATCCCTTGTCGAAGTGTCATAATAATTCTATCGATCGTACATATAAGATGGGAGAAATAGAGAATGAAATGGGCAATCCAGTCATATTTTGATCACAATTGCACTTATGTTGCCTTTCTACTATCATTTTAGGATATCCCTAAGTGTCTGATTGTCCTAACGGGGAATAGGCTTAAGCTAATTCTGCAGATAATCTATCTCATCTTACAGGATATTGTTCGGTCACATTATACCAAAGACTATTAATATGCCCAGGTTAATGTACTAGACATTTAAATCATATGCGTTTCACTAATTGTATCTAATCTGCAAAGAAGATTAACGTGCATGCAATAAAACATGAGGCCTTGTATTAACTGAATCGGTTGACTGTTACAAGTTTTACCTAAAATATGATATATAAACAGAAATTCCAAATGTTTAAAAGAATATCAAAAACTGAAAGAGCTGAGAATTAACTCCAGTGAAATGAATTGTGTGGATTAATAAATTATATCCTAGTCGCACCCTGGCGAGAAAAGGGTGGTAACCTGTAGATGACCCGTCCCTATTAGCCTTAGTAGCAAAAAGTGGACGTTAATTAATAATTTAATTTTAAACTTATATCCATTTTATAAAGCTAAAAGACACGATTCATAATGCTTGCTTACTTACGCATGACAAGAGAGTTGCCTACTTCTCCAATAGACAGCCTCTTCGTAGAAAACGGAGAACCATCTCTAAGCATAAGAAGAATCTTCCTAATTTCACCTTATATCTCCAAACTTAGCCTATTTCCCGATCTTGCTTCATTAAGGAGTGTGTTTGGAGTCTGAAGGAGACTCGAGAATCTCACGAGAAATACGATTCAGGATGTATTGAAGGATTCAAATTTAGAAATGATTCAGCCAATGATTTCTTCTCAATCTGGAAACCGTCTAAAATTCAAATTTATTTAAGCCTACATTCTGACAAGAAAAATAATTTGCTACCACCAGCTTTAAAGGTTGATTTTTTAGAATTAAGAAACAATATCAGAGTAGCATGTGGGACTTTACAGATGAGTTTTAAGTTGTGTAGTCATCTTGTGGATGCTCATGGATAATAGGGAGTAAGGCAATCAAGTGCAATTTAAGCTCAGAAAATTATAGAAAACTATAAACGATACAGAAAAACTGAAACAAGATTAATTTGTAATCGCTATTAACTCATACAGCTCACCCCAAAGTCTTGCCAAAGTCACGATGTCGCCTCTCAGACCTAGTAAAAGGTCAAATACAAACCTCAGGAAAAAAAAAATATCACTTGTTTTGGTTCCCTCACTTTTTGGTTTGGAAGGTAATGAAATGGTGGATTTGGGAGCTCATAGCGCTCGAGAAGATGAAACATCTACCCAGATGATTGAAACAGAGGTTTCACAAACATATTTCAAAGGTGGGAGTCAGACTGGCAGAAGAAACATGGATACAAACTGCTACAAATTAAAGAAATAACCGCGCCCTGGAATACTACAAGCAGAAAAATCCCAAGAGGACTCTGTACTTGGGCGTATCCGAATTGGACATACAAAATTGACACATAGTTATTTATTGAAAGAGTTCTTCCTACCAACCTGCACATAGCATAAGTAGTTTTTTTTTGTCATTAAGAGTAACTTATATTATATACAACTTTGCCGTATAACGAAGAATAAACTAGCTATACGCTAAAAACTATAGCGGGAAGCTACAATTTTATTGGGCACCAAAGACAACAAAACTCAGTATGTGACCTACCTTAACTTCTCCATGATTAAAAGCTGTATCAAATATTTTAAGTGCGAGCAAGTATGGGGGTTCTAAGGCACGAGATGAAAAATCACCATAATTCTTTACGTATTTGTTTTTTTTTCTGAAATGTGAACATAATAAAAGTTCTTTTTTTCCGATATTTAAAGTAACATTGGTTATAAGCACTATTGTCGTATAACGCAGTATAAACATGCTATACAATAAATACTATTGCAGGAAACCAATTTTATTAGTACTTATAAGTTATTACAGTATAGTCAAATTTTATTAGAATAATGTTTATTATATATAGGCATATTATAACAAATGATTTTATATATTTAGACTTATATGATATTTCAAAGTTTAATTCGGATTAGTCAGGATATAAGTCTCAGTCCCCCCCCCCCCACCTGATTTGTTATTTATTTTCACTAAAAATGATTTAGTTAATTATTTTCAATAGAATTGTAAGAATATTATATATATCATAAGTGTGTGTCGATTATTTAATTTTTATAATGTATTATTTAAACGAAGTAGTGCTGTACTTTGACTACGCGTGACAGCAGAAGTTTTAGGGAATCTCTGGGGAAGTTTGGGGAACTCTAAATATAATCTTATTTTCTCCTATATTATGACGTTATTGAAGTAGCTAAGTACTCTCATAGTCATCATTATGACAAAAAACAATGTACCTTTAAACGCAATGTTATTCAGGAAACATTGCAATAAAAATAACATCATTATTCAGTCAATAATGAATTCCCGGGTATCGCCGGGTACCTTAGCTCTAATATATATATATATATATATATATATATATATATATATATATATATATATATATATATATATATATATTATTTGGCTCATATTCATCATCTCCTGGGTAGGATCAGTAGACATTTCAAGAAATATTTCGAATAGGACAAGTGAGTACAATTTCCATAGCAGATTTTCCTTATGAACATGTGAAGAGATGAAAAAAATAAATTAAGGAATTGGCAATCTCTTCAAACTCTGTCAGTGTTTCTTGACTAGCCCCCCCCCCCCGAATATAACAAACAAAAGGACGTATGAAACTAATCATAGTAATATTAATAGAGATAAGGTGCATATAGATATAGTGCCTGGCAATATCAGTTGCATAATGATTAGCAGAAAGCATGCAACTTTCTTATTGTGAAGTAATTACATGAGTAATAATGAATTTCTCAGGCAACTTACGAACCTTCAGAAGGTAAGCATTCTTTAAAATTGCTTCATATTTCCCATTAATATCTAGAAATAAGACTTTATCTTCACCTATTACATAAAATGAATATATCAACATTATTTATTTAAATCTGGTGCAATACATTTATTTTTTTGGAGTTTCACGTCACTCAAAAGCTAATAAACAGTATTAAAATTGAATTAGTTGCCGGTTATATTGTATTTTGACTCGTTTGATACTGAATCCCCTTAACACGCTTCTCTTTCCCACCAAGAGTGGGAATTTCTTCGAAAGTAGAACATTTATATGCAAATATATAAAAATAAAAACTCTAAAATACTATATTTACTATATTTCATGTAATACTAAAGGCTTATTTCGTTAATAGATATATTCAAACCTGGTGGACTGGGGGCCAGATAAAACGGAAAATGTAAAATATTAAAAATCGATTTTATTATGTGTCGTATAGGAGCAAAATATATAACCAACCTTGTTCATAAAATTATTTTCTGATTGTTAATACATTTTAATTGAAATATTATGGGAGTTATTAACGTTATTTTTTTTAATTTTGAGTATCAACTACTTCAGGAATCTTTGTACTATATCAATGCGAAATATCTCGTTCCCAGTTTAAGTACGGCACATTCCTTATATCGGTCCTTTACAAAATGGAGTAGCACGGAATTGAAGGAAACATCTGAAGTCATCAGTTGATGGTTTCAGTTAGCTCTGGGATAACCGAACTCGGGGAGTTTTCTTAGCTGAGGCACCAGCTGAGCTTTTGACTGAATAGTTACATTTCCCAGGAGTAGCTGTGAATGTAACTTGTGTTATTTTGCAAATTACGAACGAGGAAAAGCCAAGTTCGTTAAGTTGCTCAAGGAGGTCGCGAGAATCGCCTCCATTAAATAAGAGAACAAGGAAGTCATTAATTCCAACACGGCTTTCCATTTAATGAGCCCGAGCTACGTCAAGTCCCGATCTTCGGAATGACTTGACGTCAATTAATGCTTCTTCCTGGGAATCTGGTTGAGTAATTATTGATCTTCCTCTCTGGCTGTCGTAAAAATGGAATTACCCTTATAAATATTGTAGTTATTATTTTCTCACTTATCCTGTCAATTATCAAGCTTCATCAATGATATGAATAATTTATTGACTAGAGAAATTAATGTTCTTTTATGAGTCGTAATCTAGAAATGTACTTGGAGCTTAGGCGATGGACAACCGTCACATCCACTAATAGTTGTTTAGCCAAACTGGCATCATGAGGGCAATAAAGACCGGGGGAACACCTGGGGGGAGGGGGTGAGAATATCTAGAAATAATCAAGACTCAGGCTGCTCAAAACAAAAAGTATGACATGAGTAGGAGTGGGGCTTTACTGAGTCCAAAAACTTAAAATGCAAATATTTCAGTTAATAATCAAGGCAACGGACAAATATATATATATATATATATATATATATATATATATATATATATGCCATACTAACATTTCTAGGGACGGGCAGTAGTGGGGGTTATGAGGGAGGCCTGAAATTAAAAATAGCGATATTTTTTTTCCTATTGCATTTTCGGCAATTATGCACATAACAAAAGCTGTTTATTTTGTTATTTGGAGTAACTTTTGTTGCTCCTTATAAGTAACTTTTGCCTTCCTTATAATAAGCCGTACTAACATTTCTAGGGACAAGTTGTTTGTTTTGTTACTTAGAGAAATTTGCGCAACAATTCTTTTCAATATTAACTGCCAGGTACCTCACCTTGAAAAATTAATTCAAATGTAAATTAATATTTTGTCCTTAATAATTCAAATCTATACATAATACACAGGAAACGGGAAATAAGACAATATGGAGGTCAGTGACGTCTTACATAAAAAATTAATTTTATTATTAACAAATCCACAGAAACGACGGGTATTAGCCCTAAACACTGGAACGGGTAAATGTAAAAATATTGTGCAAATTAAAGCCTTGCCAAAAAAATACCATCACCTTTCAGCCTCAAATGAATTCCCGAGCGAAGCCGGGTATCTGAGCTAGTATATATATATATATATATATATATATATATATATTAAAAATTTCGAAAATCGCGTCATGAGTACGATCTCAATAGCTGACTCCCTCAAGAGAAATATGTTAAAAAGAAGGGTTCTGACTCCGACAGTGACGAGGATGGGGCAAAGGGAAGAAAGGCGCTAAGAAAGCTAGCGGAGTACAAGCGATTACAACAAGACCTGTACACGAACTTGCTTGGACTGGATTCGATCGCTTCATCAACTTGTGAAGAATGTTTGGTCCATCATTAAACAACAAGCAATATGCTACATGCAATGATGACCTCATGAAAGTCATGGGAGTGAAGCTATGAAATTTAATGTTGAATTGAACGGATAAATATCGATTACGGTATAGATCAAATAGACATTTTCGAGAAAATGACTTCATCAGACTACGTACTTACGTTTATCTCACAGTGTAATGAGACCTATATTTGGTATTTAAGCTTCAAACAATGTCATCCTGGATATTCAGCTTGTTGTTAATATATCATGTGTAGGAGTGGGAGTTTTTCTGATGGACGAAAACTAAAATATGCCCATATTTCGGTTAAGAATCAAGATGGTAAAGCAAAAAGTAAATAACATCATTTATAGAACATTTAATTTGCAATAAGATGGGTTCAATACACGCTTTCAATCCGACGCATAATAACGGAGATATTTTGAATTTTCTAAATTTTTCCCTATACTACCCCCCCCCAGGTCTGATTTTAAAACAAAAGCCATTTTTAATAAGACAAAAACAACTTTCGTTACGTGCACGTTTGCCTAAAAACAAATAGAAAATGAAATATCGCGATTTTTTTTATTCAGGCCTCCCGTTCGAACCTAAAAAATTTAATATAGTTTATAATCATTGAAGAATTAATGCTAATTTACATATAGAGTTTTGTTAATTTCGGTTAAATCGTTTGTGCCCAATAAAATTGTTGGCTCTCACTATAAGATTTTAGTGAATATCTCGTTTATACTTTGTTATATGACAAAAGTGAATATAACAAAAGTTACTGTAAATAACAAAATAAACAACTTTTTTCTGTAATCGTTGAATAATGGTAACATTACTAAACTGAAATGAGTGAAGAAAGTGAAACATTTTGCAATAGAGTGAAGAAAGTAATCACTTTCTTCACAAGTGAAGAAAGTGAATTGCCTTCTTAATTAGTAATAAGTATAAATTAAAAAATAATTTGAAGTTGAAAATTAAATGCTTTTAAATGTTTCTTAACATTGTAAGAATTTATTTTAACAAAATAAATTGAAATGTGAATGAATTATTGGTGAAAATAATCAATATATTTTAAAATTTAAATATAATAATAATTACCTTCCTTGTTTATAACCTGCACTTGTTTATAACTGCACTACTTCACAATCATAACTAGTTGTTTTATAACTATGCTTATAACCTTTCACAACCATGCTTATAACCTACCAACAACATACCATAATCTTCACAACATCCTAATTTTGTTCATATTCTGGTTAGATCTGATCATGTATTACACGATTACAGAAATAATTTAATATTACACTCGTGACGAAAGTAGAATTTACAACTCTCGTGAAATTACCACACTCGCTTCGCTCGTGTGGGTAAACGTTTCACTCGAGTTGTAAAATGATCTACTTTCGTCACTTGTATAATAAATAACTATTATCCTGTGCATATTTGTCGAAAACTAATAGGAAACGAAATAACGCTATTTTTAATTTAAGGCCTCCCTTACAACCCCCACTCCTGCTCCATCTGCCGGGCTGATTTGTGAATCTAAACCATCGAGAGCGTCACCCAAACGCATACAAAAAAATTCATTCAAATCGGTCCAGCCGTTTAGGAGGAGTTCAGTGATATACACAGGACAGTAGTATTATATATATAATGATACATATATATATATATATATATATATATATATATATATATATATATATATATATAATTTTGAAGAGGCCTCATTTTCGTCATCTCCTATGTAGGATCGATGGACTCGTTCAAGAGGCGAAAGAATAAAGTTTTGCCCCAAACAATCCAGTTTCCATTATGAGTCGGATGGCAGTCCAGTCCGCTTATCGGAACCGCTTTGATGTTGCTCCATTGCCGCCTTCCTGGCCGGAAATCAGCTGTTACCTGGGCCATTTCATCCAAACAAACTGGAAGTGCAACAAGGCGAAGAAATGGAGTCCCTCAGCACATTCCAAGATCTGAGCAAATCTTCATTTCTTCACTTTTGATAGAGGCAGCTCTAGATGATTGTCAAAATCTTAAAGATGAGAACGTAGGGGAATAATCGATTACGTTGCTTAAGCTCGAGAGTAGCACGTCTTAGTTTTATTATGAAAAATAAAAAATTCTGTACTCACCAATTACTCATGAAAATAAAAGAGATAAACCAAGACTTACCTGGAACAAAGAAAAATCAATTAATATTAAGATTAGTAAAATATAAATTTCTCTAAAGAGGCAAAACGAATATTAAATAGGAAATATCATAGGCATTACCATGTGAATCAATTTCATCAAAGTAGGACGGGGAGAGAGGAATAGCACACTGTCCTAGAAGTGCTAAGTTGGACGACAAAGTGTTAAACACTTTATTGTATCTAGTGGTACAGCTTGAAGGCCAACTATTTCAACGCCTCAAGCCTGATATACATTATATCTAGTTGTACAGCTTGGAGGCCAACTATTTCAACGCCTCAAGCCTGATATACATTGTATCTAGTTGTACAGCTTGGAGGCCAACTATTTCAACGCCTCAAGCCTGATATACATTGTATCTAGTTGTACAGCTTGGAGGCCAACTATTTCAACGCCTCAAGCCTGATATACATTGTATCTAGTTGTACAGCTTGGAGGCCAACTATTTCAACGCCTCAAACCTGATATACATTGTATCTAGTTGTACAGCTTGGAGGCCAACTATTTCAACGCCTCAAACCTGATATACATTGTATCTAGTTGTACAGCTTGGAGGCCAACTATTTCAACGCCTCAAGCCTGATATACATTGTATCTAGTTGTACAGCTTGGAGGCCAACTATTTCAACGCCTCAAGCCTGATATACACTGTATCTAGTTGTACAGCTTGGAGGCCAACTATTTCAACGCCTCAAGCCTGATATACATTGTATCTAGTTGTACAGCTTGGAGGCCAACTATTTCAACGCCTCAAGCCTGATATACATTGTATCTAGTTGTACAGCTTGGAGGCCAACTATTTCAACGCCTCAAGCCTGATATACATTGTATCTAGTTGTACAGCTTGGAGGCCAACTATTTCAACGCCTCAAGCCTGATATACATTGTATCTAGTTGTACAGCTTGGAGGCCAACTATTTCAACGCCTCAAGCCTGATATACATTGTATCTAGTTGTACAGCTTGGAGGCCAACTATTTCAACGCCTCAAGCCTGATATACATTGTATCTAGTTGTACAGCTTGGAGGCCAACTATTTCAACGCCTCAAGCCTGATATACATTGTATCTAGTTGTACAGCTTGGAGGCCAACTATTTCAACGCCTCAAGCCTGATATACATTGTATCTAGTGGTACAGCTTGGAGGCCAACTATTTCAACGCCTCAAACCTGATATACATTGTATCTAGTTGTACAGCTTGGAGGCCAACTATTTCAACGCCTCAAGCCTGATATACATTGTATCTAGTTGTACAGCTTGGAGGCCAACTATTTCAACGCCTCAAGCCTGATATACATTGTATCTAGTTGTACAGCTTGGAGGCCAACTATTTCAACGCCTCAAGCCTGATATACATTGTATCTAGTTGTACAGCTTGGAGGCCAACTATTTCAACGCCTCAAGCCTGATATACATTGTATCTAGTTGTACAGCTTGGAGGCCAACTATTTCAACGCCTCAAGCCTGATATACATTGTATCTAGTTGTACAGCTTGGAGGCCAACTATTTCAACGCCTCAAGCCTGATATACATTGTATCTAGTTGTACAGGTTGGAGGCCAACTATTTCAACGCCTCAAGCCTGATATACATTGTATCTAGTTGTACAGCTTGGAGGCCAACTATTTCAACGCCTCAAGCCTGATATACATTGTATCTAGTTGTACAGCTTGAAGGCCAACTATTTCAACGCCTCAAGCCTGATATAGATTAAAAAGAAAAAACGTTTTCGACTAAAGAACGAAAAATCTTGATTGATGACATCATCAATTAACGTATTCGCATCTATCTGACAAAGTAAAAGTTCAATGAAAACAATATTTGATATAACAGCTTATTGTTGTTAATATGACAAGAGTAGGAGTGGGGCATTACTGAAGGCTGGAAACTACAAAAAGTCCGTCACGCAGGGGCTGCGTAAACTAAACAGATTTCCCACGTGAAGTTTTACAATAGAGAAATTTCACGAGAGCTGAGCAGTTAATGAAACGGCCGAACTAGCTTTTGGCGGGAAAGCCACTTCGTCCGTTAGCCGGCCGAATTAATAAAAATGCAAATATTTCGGTGAGTATTCAAGATAGAAAATAAATTTTTATAACAATATTTATAGTAAATTTAATTTGTAATAAGATTGATTCTGTACAATTTTTCGATCCGACGTATAGTAACGGAGATATTTCGAAAATCCTCCCCTCTAAACCCCCCCCTCCCACTGGTCCGATTTCAGCCGTTAACGAACTTGATCTTTCTTTTTACATAAAACGACTAAATATCGAGTTTGGTAACGATCAAACAAAAATTGCGACCGCTAGAGCGGTAACTGTATATATATATATATATATATATATATATATATATATATATATATGCGGTATATATATATATATATATATATATATATATATATATATATATATATAGAGTTTTGAACGGACCTCATTTTCGTCATCTACAAGGTAGGATCGATGGACATTTAAAGAACAATTTCGAAAATTCCGTCATGAGTACAACTTCAATAAAATATTGAATAAAAAGCAAAGATCTCGGTTAATAATCAAGATATTGAAAAAGCATATGCATTAGCCTTCATAGAACATAAAATTTATACTAAGATTGGTCTTATTCACTGTTTCGATCCGGCGTATAGTAACGGGGGTAGTTAGTATTTTCGAAACACCCCCTTCTAACCCCCCCCCCTCCTACCACTGTTCCGATTTCTGCCATAAACAAACTAAATCTTTATTTTTACATAAAACGATTAAATATCGATTTTGGTAACGAGACAACAGAAACTGCGACACGTGGAGCGTTAACATGTATATATATATATATATATATATATATATATATATATATATATATATATACTAGCGGACCCGGCAGACGTTGTCCTGCATGATATATCAAGCGATTAGGATATTAAATTTAATAATATTATGTTTAAAAAAATCTTCTTTTAATAACGCAAAAAACAACATTTGTTATGTGCACGTTTGCCTAAAAACAAATAGTAACTAAAATATCGCCAAAAAGAAAAGAAAAGGAAAAATGAGAGAAGGAAAAGAAGACGTTTTAGTTCTATGATTATCTGGTAGAATGCGCACTACACGTCCTTAAAAACAAACAGTTGTAGACCAATAATTGAAATAAATCAAAACCCTCAACAATAATAATGCAAATACATAAATATAAATAAAGAAAAGAAAATAATTGAAACATTCAAATCAAATTAAAATAAATTTGGATAATAAATAACAATGTCAGAAATTGAAAACCTCTCGCAGCTGAAAACATCTTTATTTAGATGACATACTTAAACTCTAAGGACATACATTAGATAAACATATTAACATTTCATTACATTTCCAATAACCTCGCCCTTCGCCCTTCGACCGGAGACCTGCTCCATCTGCCTGGCCGATCTGCGGCGCTAAACCATCCGGGGCGTCACCCGAACGCGTATTTAAAAATTCAATCAAATCGGTCCAGCCGTCTAGGAGGAGTTCAGTGACATACACACGTACGCTAGAATTATATATATATATATATATAATTTTGAACGGACCTCATTTTCATCATCTCCTGGATAGAAGGGAATATGAGGTGAGATGAGATCACAAGTATGTTATACCATAACAAACCTGCATCTGGACATCTGTTTATTTCGTCATCTCCAGGGTACGATCGTTATGTCCTGAGTCATAGGATCGATGGGCATTCCAAGAATTGTTTGTAATCAGCAATATGCTTTTCAGTATTATGTTATACGATGGGTGTGTTCATAAAATGAAAGATATAGTCTTTCCTAAATTTAATTTAATTTCAGACAAGAAGGCTGCATCTTTCGTTGCTATCCATTATTTACGCATTGTTCAAACATTAGTCTGGATTGTAAGATGCCGATTAAAATCTCCACGGGGCTCAGGTTAGCCATGCGAGTTAAAGCGTTGAGCTTTATCTCACCTGGTAAACCTAGAGTGGCGAGTTCGATTCTCGCCTGGGCAAAGGAAATTATTTAGTGACGAAATTCATTAAATAACATCCTAAAATCCCACCCTGGCTAGAAAAGGGTGGTAACCTGTAGATAACCCGTCCCGATTAGCCTAAGTTGCAAAAAGTGGACGTTAATAAATAATAATAATAATAATTAAAATCTCCACAAATTATATCGTCTAGTTTAGTTTATGTTTATTTATTTATATTTAGTTCTATGTTGTTTTCGTGTTTCTTGTTCCTTTTGTGTTATTTTGTTTACATGATTCTTGTTATTTAGTTGTGTTCGTGTTTCTTGTGTTTTTTTGATATTATTTCTTATCACTTTGTTTTGTTAATTTGTTTACTTGTTTTTTGTTTGTGCTTTGTTTCCCCCCCCCCCATGTTTAAGAAGAGCCAAGTCACCACAGTTGCCGAGCTCTAAATAATAAATAAAAATATCGTCCGGGAAGTGGAACGGCCGCAAAATTAATTTCCTATTTTTCCTCGTAGGAAGAAAAACAGAATCCAAATTTAAGCTACACATAAGATATTTATTAATAAAATATCTAAACAAGGTCATTGCATAAGGAGGAGTTGTGTTTTATAATAAAAAACCAAAATCTATAAAAATCTTTAACATATTAATTAATCCCATAATATTTGACTTATAGCGGAATCATAAACTGCAATTCTAGGGCAGAATAACCTGATTAGTTTTAGCTATTGAGGTCGTACTCATGACGAGATTTAAACAAATTTCCTAAAATGTTCATCGACCCTAGAATATGACGAAAATGAGGTCCGTTCAACAATGTATATTTCGAAAATTCTTAATACCTCCGTTATTATGAGTCGGATCGGAAAGTGATATAGAAGTATTTTATAGGAATGATCTTATTGAAAATGTATTGATCTGTAAATGTTGCTGTTCTATATATTGAAATTTAAACGAGATATTTACATGTTTTAGTTTTCAGAAATGTGTAAACCCCCCACCCCACTCCTACTAATGTCATTTTAACAATAAGCCGTTATATCATGAGCTAATTCATAACAATACCAAATATTGTTTTCGTTGGACTCTTCCTGTTTGAGGTACATGCAAATACGTTATGTAATGACGTCCCCATTTATGATTTTACGTTCCTAACACGATAATGTTTGTTCTTTCTGTACCATACTCGACACTTTTATTGTTGCATTCAACATTAAGGATCACATTAATTAATGGAACCGGAGCCGGAATAGGGGGGGGGGGGTTAGAGAGGGGACATTCGAAAATTCCAAACATCGCCATTGTTATGAGTCGGATCGAAACTGTTATAGAGCCATTTTTGTTAAACTATTGATGATGGGAAATCTGCTTAATTTACGCAGCCTCTCACTGAAGGAGGTTTTAATTGGCCAACTCGCGTTTCGAGCTCTGTAGCTCCTTATCAAGGGCTTCATTTCTAGCTCTAACTGCAATTTCAATTTTTTGTAAATATTGAACACTCTATTTACTTACACCCCTTATTATTATTCATATACCTCACTATTATATACACCATCTAGTTACTAAACCAGCATTGTCATTTTTTTTACTTTTGCCATCAAAATTTAAAATCATCTTTCTAAATTTCATTATTATACGTCTATATTGGTTCTATTCCAACAGGTCAATGATTTATATTTAACTTTAACGAAATAAAAGTTTTAGAAAGAGGAAAAAATAGTTTCAAAGAAAGTTTATATATTTATAATAGGGTATTGAAAAAGTATTAACAAGAAAAATACAAAAGAAATCTACATAAGGTTTTTCCCAGCTCAATATAAATAATACATAGAATATCCTGAATGACTTCAAACTTAAGTGGGCACATTTTCAAGGAATGAATTTAGTATAATATTCTTGTAGTGAGTCTGTGTGTGTTCAAAATATGTATGTATATATAGGACCTCGTTCGAATTTTCGAGAAACAATTTAAGATATTGACGTTATCCCATATTTAAGGACGATGGACATATGAAGAAATGTTTCGTAAAGGGCGTCATGAACACCACCTCAACAGGTGGGAAATCAACAATACTCCTATTCGTTGCACCAATAGTGCTAATTGTTAAAAAGCTCTTGATGAGGCTTCTCTAAAGTGAAGGACAGACTGAGGTGAAAGGTTCTCGGCTAAAGCCCAAACAAAAAGAAGACACGACTACAAAAGTGCAATATCTTTATTCTGTGACCTTGCTTCGAGGATGTGAGTTAAATATTGAAGGGTGTGTGTTCCTTTGTATTATTCAAGGGAGTTGAGTCATAGCAGTATTAACCCATTCACTGCAGATCCACGCCTGTGCTAATGGTGAGCCTGGGCAACTGATGACTCCCATCATGCTTCAAGCTACAACAAATGCCTCCAAAATCTGATTGAACAACGTCTTTTCTTCATTTTCTAGGAGTCAGAATTCGTCAAACCGGGAAATGGGAGCAGATCGTCTGTACATGGGGAGGGGTGGTTCCTCGAAACTGTGATTAGAAGGGGGAGGGGTGGTTACTCGAAACTGTGATTAGAAGGGGGAGGGGTGGTTGCTCGAGACAGGAAACAACCAAGTAAGAATAACTCGCTCAATACTCGAGTTCCGATAAAATCCATAAACAAAAAAAAACTTGGAGAACATCAATAGTTCTACAAGATGAGATCAGCTGCCATCCAGAAGACTGGAGGACTGGACACACTTCGAGGAGGGCTGACAGGAAAGGACGAGAAGACTGCGGGACTGGACACACCTCGAGGAGGGCTGACAGGAAAGGACGAGAAGACTGCGGGACTGGACACACCTCGAGGAGGGCTGACAGGAAAGGACGAGAAGACTGCGGGACTGGACACACCTCGAGGAGGGCTGACAGGAAAGGACGAGAAGACTGCGGGACTGGACACACCTCGAGGAGGGCTGACAGGAAAGGACGAGAAGACTGCGGGACTGGACACACCTCGAGGAGGGCTGACAGGAAAGGACGAGAAGACTGCGGGACTGGACACACCTCGAGGAGGGCTGACAGGAAAGGACGAGAAGACTGCGGGACTGGACACACCTCGAGGAGGGCTGACAGGAAAGGACGAGAAGACTGCGGGACTGGACACACCTCGAGGAGGGCTGACAGGAAAGGACGAGAAGACTGCGGGACTGGACACACCTCGAGGAGGGCTGACAGGAAAGGACGAGAAGACTGCGGGACTGGACACACCTCGAGGAGGGCTGACAGGAAAGGACGAGAAGACTGCGGGACTGGACACACCTCGAGGAGGGCTGACAGGAAAGGACGAGAAGACTGCGGGACTGGACACACCTCGAGGAGGGCTGACAGGAAAGGACGAGAAGACTGCGGGACTGGACACACCTCGAGGAGGGCTGACAGGAAAGGACGAGAAGACTGCGGGACTGGACACACCTCGAGGAGGGCTGACAGGAAAGGACGAGAAGACTGCGGGACTGGACACACCTCGAGGAGGGCTGACAGGAAAGGACGAGAAGACTGCGGGACTGGACACACCTCGAGGAGGGCTGACAGGAAAGGACGAGAAGACTGCGGGACTGGACACACCTCGAGGAGGGCTGACAGGAAAGGACGAGAAGACTGCGGGACTGGACACACCTCGAGGAGGGCTGACAGGAAAGGACGAGAAGACTGCGGGACTGGACACACCTCGAGGAGGGCTGACAGGAAAGGACGAGAAGACTGCGGGACTGGACACACCTCGAGGAGGGCTGACAGGAAAGGACGAGAAGACTGCGGGACTGGACACACCTCGAGGAGGGCTGACAGGAAAGGACGAGAAGACTGCGGGACTGGACACACCTCGAGGAGGGCTGACAGGAAAGGACGAGAAGACTGCGGGACTGGACACACCTCGAGGAGGGCTGACAGGAAAGGACGAGAAGACTGCGGGGCTGGACACACCTCGAGGAGGGCTGACAGGAAAGGACGATAAGACTGCGGGACTGGACACACCTCGAGGAGGGCTGACAGGAAAGGACGAGAAGACTGCGGGACTGGACACACCTCGAGGAGGGCTGACAGGAAAGGACGAGAAGACTGCGGGGCTGGACACACCTCGAGGAGGGCTGACAGGAAAGGACGAGAAGACTGCGGGACTGGACACACCTCGAGGAGGGCTGACAGGAAAGGACGAGAAGACTGCGGGGCTGGACACACCTCGAGGAGGGCTGACAGGAAAGGACGAGAAGACACCCAACAAGATGGAAGCCTAGGCCCACGTATATGCCACACGAGAAAGATAACCAACACGGGCGAGTAAGTGCTAAAAGGGCCTGTCGGGGGATCGTGCTGAGAAACAAGGAGTATGAAGGAGGGAATGCAGAACGGATATGCAAGCCCCACGTTTCCAAGGCAACCCCCATATACAAAGCACATTGTTACCAGATGATGATCACCCTCAACCATATACAAACTAACCATAAATGTCCCTGCCACCACCATAACCTTGCACAGTACTTTAATATATTGGCACTTGCCTCACAATTGATGTCTAATCTCTCACCGGATACACTCCACTCTATTCACAATGGTGGCCTCTCCCTAACATTTTCATACGAAGCCCTTTCGTACCCCATTTTGTATTTTGCATTTTGAAAAGTTAATATAAACCAGTCGAGAAAAAGAGAAATGCTAACTACTGCTCTATTCTTATTCAATAACATGATTGCTGATAGGATTAGATGAGGACATTGTACATTGATGTTTGCTATTGACATTAGAGAATGAAGCTCTCCCTCTGTCTCCTTCGTATTACATATTCATGATAAAGGTGAGCATCTTAACTTGTTGGGCACAACACTATATATTCGGCACAATAGTTACCATAATCAGATCAAAAGACTATTCAACCCCGTTCTCACTCCCTCCACTCAGGAATGACCAAAGAGTTATTCATTAGTAGAGTTAGGAAATACTAGAGGATAATAATTCATTCCTTATTCATCGATTCATCGTGTATATATTATCACCCGGCGACCAAAATTCAGGGTATTTAGTAGAAACGATCTGATCCGATTTTCATGTTGATGAATTCTGACTCGTAGAAAGTAGACGTTATGCATTCAGATTTTGGAGGCATTTTGTTGCACCTTCCCAATCCTTGAAGCAGGTTGTGTACTGGTTTCCACGGATTGTGCACAGCCTCCGTTTCACCTTCGCAAAAGTAGTATTAATTCAAAATGCTCATCATTTTTATAGCATTTTGATTCTCAAAAATACTTGTGCTGACCTTTTCGGTTTTATTTGATATTGGTTTCAAAAAATATCTATGTCATGACTATGACCATATCAATTGACTTTTTTTGGTTTTAGCTCTCAGTAAATGCCCACTCGGATAAAGAAGAATTGTAGCGTTATCAAGCAATGCTCCCATTTCACCATTCTATAATAAAGGTCATATACCGTAACTAATATATACAGTTCCATCTCCCACCAAGATAAATTAGATGGATTAATGTTAAGATCACTCCGCATTCTAGTAATAAAGAATGCGGAACGGCAAACAATGTTTTTCTTTTTCATTGGAATACTCACGTTATAATATAACATATATATATTATATGGTATAGAATCAGCAGATGTGTGTGTTTTAAATGAATAACTAAAGGGACTTAATGAGGAATAAATAATGAAATTTTCTTTTTGAAGAATCTTTTTTTTTAATTTAGATCCCCGGGCTCTCCATTATAATCACTATTCACCTCGCTTGAAGCAGAAGTGTCATACAACGATACGAAGCTGTTCCATGCCAGGAAATTTCACTATGATATCTGAATGGCGAATTTTGACAGGTGACATGCCTTAACTGAGAGCTGGATTGTGATAAACACAATTGTGGATTGTGATAAAGGAGTTTGGCGAATGATTGGAGTATGAAACGATAGCCAACCAGCCAGCTGTCGAGGAAGAGCTAATAACCTACAATTGCAGTTATTAGGACAACAGTTGTTAGAATGCAATCATCAAAGAGAAAACACCCTCATTAGTACAGGATAAGATAGTTGATAGCTCATCAAATAGGGCCAGCCATTTTGCTTCATCATTCTCAAAATTAAGCTTTTCTATTCATACTTTCCCGGAGAGCTTCTTGTACTACATTGGACTGCCCGTCCGAGACCACCTCTCCAAAGACCCAAAGTGGTCTTTTGCTCAAAATGGTTTGGGAATTCCTGGTCTAAGCCAATATTTTGGGACTTTTTTCCTTGACATGAAGCACATCATTGCGTCATTTGATTAATTGAACACTATTGTTGATATATACTGTACTTCCAAAGCATAAAATCACAACCAAGATGTGTGCGACATGTTATAATGTTATTTATCCACTTTGTACATGTACTGCTAATAGGAACGGATTATCTACAGGTTACTACCCTTTTCTGTGCAGTTTACTGTGATAAGTATACTTTTTTTTTCCACCTCTGCCCCCGCTGTACCTTTGGGTTTCCCCATACCAGCGGTCTCCATTTAATAAGAGATATAAAATTTTGAATACATAAATTGGGCCAGGTAACTTAGCCTAACTCACCGAGCACGGCTAAGCATTAAAGTGCAACATTTGGGAGATTTAGTTTAAGTCCGAAAAGTCCTAGGGGAACCCGCAGCTGCGACTCCTTTGCCTCTGTTCAAAAAAGTGGCACCAAGAGCCTAACTAACTAGCCTACATACCTATAGCCTAAATACTAGCCTGAACTCACATAAAACTATACATATAATTTACAAATAAATTCAATTTTACTTGTCTTTCAACACCTCTTGGGCAAATGTCCTGAAGGCTGAAAATCTATCAGCGTCGTTTACAAACATGTCGTAGCTCTCAGGAGGCCAGTTCACATATGAGAAAGCACTCATTAGCCGAATACGCGTTGAAACGCGGACATTGGAGGATCACGTGGTCAGCCGTATCCAACTCGCCACAGGAGCACAATGGGGATTCCTTTCGTTTGAAAAAATGTAGTTTGTTATTAAAGTCCCCGTGACCACTGATAAGTTGGCTGGAGAAGAAATCTAGGACGTACCATGTCATCTTAGTTCTGGTCCTGACATCTGGGAAAAATTTCTAGGTCATCCTACCATTGCTGGAGTTGGTCCAGTGACTCTGCCAACTGTCCAAGATGGGTTTCTCAATATGGTGGAGTGTTTTTTTAAGGTCCTGCTGTCCTATTGTGAAGATAGACTCTCCTATCTTGTAAGGCAACCCCCTGACTGCTTGGTACATAGCGATCCGCTTTGCTACCTCCAGGTCTATGGCCAGCCATCACCTGCAATGCATCGCTCGAAACTGTCCGATACGCCCTGGTTACCATGAGGAGAGCTCTTCTTTCTTTGGGCTTGGCATAGAAGGTTTTTGGTCGCTTACGACATCTTTTGAGCCCAGGATGGAGCAGCGTAGCACACTATAGGGACAAACAAAGCTTTATATAAAATGCTTCTGTTCTTATCAGTGATGCCCCAAGTATTACGTGCTATTGTCCTTAGGTGGTGAAATCGTCCGCTGATCGAATCCCGGAGATGAGATGCGTGAGGGTTGAGATTTAACCTCTCCCCGATGTGGACTCCCAGGTATACTACTTTGGTCATCAGTTGAAGCCTGGTCTGACCTATTACCAACCTTGGAAGCCACCTATGACAAAGCTTTCCTTTTAACAAGATGCTCTGTGTTTTCTGGTCATTGAGTTGAAGTTTATTTTCAAAACACCAATCCTGTATAGCGTTAATGATGCGCTGGCCCTCCACTTCCAGCTCCTGCCTACTATTTCCCTTAACTAAGCAGCACAGATCGTCTACATAAGCCGTAACCTCAATGCCAAGGGACCGCAACTTGAGGAGCAGCTCGTCAAACACCAGTGCCCAGATGTAAGGCCCCATCACAGAGCCTTGTGCACAACCCCGAGCTACTTCCCTCCTGATCATTGTCTTCCCGCATGGGATCATAGCTACTCTATTGCTTAAATAGCGTTTTAGTAATTGGTATAGATTTTCTGGGCACAGCCTTCTCCTGAGTGTTCTCAGGATGGTTGTTTTCCAAGATGCCCTATAAACTGGCCACAATCAATCTTTCTAATACTTTGCCCAAATGCGGAAGAAGGCTTATCGCACGATATCTTGACTCCATCTGTTCGCTTGATTTTAGAATTGCGACCACCTCGGCTTCTTTCCATTTCCGGGGGAAATATCCTACCTTCAGACAGGCGTTAAAGAGTTCTTGAAGCCGGGTTCTCAAAGCATTCCCACCTAAGGTGACTTAGAATTTCGCAGTTTATCGATGGCTATATCGGTGTCTATGCTGTCCCATTCCGTAACATTTCCGGTCAGCAAGGGCTCTTCCTGCTCGGCCCTGGCTATTTGCTGCTCCTCAGTTTCG
Source organism: Riptortus pedestris (assembly GCA_019009955.1). Classification (NCBI taxonomy): domain Eukaryota; kingdom Metazoa; phylum Arthropoda; class Insecta; order Hemiptera; family Alydidae; genus Riptortus; species Riptortus pedestris. The sequence goes on along the minus strand of CM032231.1, from coordinate 6,829,081 downwards.
CACAATGTGGTGTCTTCTGGGAACGCATTTCTCAGGATTTCTGTTATGGTGTCTTTACAGGTTTGGGTGTAGCCTGTATTAGTGAGAACGGTCTTATAGAGATCCTTGAGCGGGATTTTTTGTGCTACCGTCTTATAATGTAGGCCCCATACGTCCCTTGCCGACTCGCTTTCGACAAAGGTTTCCCAGCCTTTCTCTTTCGAGTTCTTGACCATTTTATGGAATATTTTATTTAGCTTGTAGTAATGGGCTTTTAACGTCTCACGTTCACTTGGGGTGCGAGATCTTCGAAAGATCCTGCGTGCTCTATTCCGGTCCTTCTTAGCTCTAGTAAGATCTTCAATCCACCACGATACCATGCCTGGATTGGATCTTCTCAACCCAAGTACCTCGTAGGACGCAGTTGTAATGCAGCTGGATAAGTTGGCTACTGCAGCATCGATTCCATCGGGCGATTCTAGTTCATAGGTAGTCTCTCCCTTTATGTGCCATTGAAGGATGTCAGCGAAACTGTTCCAGTCGACACCTTTAGTCGAAAACCGGAGCTTTCTTGAACTTGTTAGCTTGGTTGTCCTATTGAACATTAGGAAAGTCAGGACGCGATGATCGCTACTGGTCCAATCCTCGTTAACGTGCCAGCTAGAGAGGTGTCTGATAGCTTCCCCATTCGAAATAGTGAGATCTATATGCGAACTACCATTTTTGGATTGAAATGTTGGAGTTACTGATAAGTATACATTAGGTTTTCATTGCTGACAATGGAGATCTTTAGCAGCGAATTATTTTTCATGATTAAGATTACCCATAGATTGTGGCCGAATCCCCATAAAACTGGAGATATCCAAATAGGACATACAGGGTTCTCGATGGATCAAAGTGATGCTGATTGAGCAGCAATAGTAACTCCCACAGGATACCCCAGGCATATCCCAGGATGCAATCAATGCACCTCATCACATCTGAGCATGAGTGCCGTGTTGATCGGGCAAACAGGCTGGTGGTGGTAACCTGTGGGAGGCAGAGTCTAGGTATAGTACGAGGTGATCATGATTGAGCAGCAATAGTAACTCCCACAGGATACCCCAGGCATATCCCAGGATCCAATCAATGCACCTCATCACATCTGAGCATGAGTGCCGTGTTGATCGGGCAAACAGGCTGGTGGTGGTAACCTGTGGGAGGCAGAGTCTAGGTATAGTGCGAGGTTATCATGATTGAGCAGCAATAGTAACTCCCACAGGATACCCCAGGCATATCCCAGGATGCAATCCCTCCCATTCAGGGTGATTCTCTGACTAAATAATTATCAATGCACATTCCCAATATTAAGCTGTAAACTTTCTTTTTTATCTTTTGTATGATTTTGTCGAATTGTGTACTTGTACTGTAAGAAGTGGGGACAATATTTAGCAGACCAAAATTATACTCTGAAAGATAATACACTGCAGTGGAATATTTATATAAATAGTTTGAAAACATTCAATGATTCAACTTAGAATGGTTTTATTAGCACTCCATGTCCCAAACAATCATGTTTACTAGAAAACTCTCGATATAGAAACCTTTCTTTGAGAATGTTACAAAAACGTGAAATGGGAAGGCCCCCCTCCCTTGATATGCCTTGATATCTAGTCGTGGCTGACATAATATTATATTGCGCACGTGCTTGGTGCACTTTCACGCATCCCCTTTTAAATGCTAATGAACAACTTTCATATGTTTATAACAATATCAAAGCTCGACTAATATCTCGCTTCATGTACTATATAGGCAGCTAATATAGGCACTTCATGTACTGCAACACAGTGGTGGCAAACACTCAAAGGCCTCAACAAGCACTGCAACAACAGTGGTGCTAGGCGCTCAAGGCACTTCATGTACTGCAACACAGTGGTGGAAAACACTCAAAGGCCTCAACAAGCACTGCAACAATGGCGCTAGGTGCTCAAGGCAATTCATGTACTGCAACAACAGTGGTGGCAAACACTCAAAGGCCTCAACAAGCACTGCAACAACATTGGCGCTAGGCGCTCAAGGCACTTCATGTACTGCAACACAGTGGTGGCAAACACTCAAAGGCCTCAACAAGCACTGCAACAACAGTGGTGCTAGGCGCTCAAGGCACTTCATGTACTGCAACAACAGTGGTGGAAAACACTCAAAGGCCTCAACAAGCACTGCAACAATGGCGCTAGGTGCTCAAGGCACTTCATGTACTGCAACAACAGTGGTGGAAAACACTCAAAGGCCTCAACAAGCACTGCAACAACATTGGCGCTAGGTGCTCAAGGCACTTCATGGACTGCAACAACAGTGGTGGAAAACACTCAAAGGCCTCAACAAGCACTGCAACAACAGTGGCGCTAGGTGCTCAAGGCACTTCATGGGCTGCAACAACAGTGGTGGCAGACCACTAAGGGATACCCCCCTAACGGCAATTTTTTTTATTAATTACTTACACAATGTAAGCCATTCTACTTCCAAAGTTTTTATCTAAATGTAATGTGGAGTGTATGTGTGTGTGGAAGGAGAGGGAAAGAAATGATAGCGAGCAAATAAAAGAGTGAAGGCGTGTATGGGTGTGTGTGCTAGTTATATATATATATATATATATATATATATATATATATATATATATAGAGAGAGAGAGAGAGAGAGAGAGAGAGAGAGCTAGAGCGTGGGGGGGGGGGGTGAAAGCAGACTCAAGGACAAGTCCTTGTCCTCCATCTGTCTGGCGGTATACAGTGACGTCATCCACCAGATCCTAGCTTCATCCATTTTAAAATCACTGGCCTTCAAAATAGTCCTTCAGTATCCAAAATGTAATTCCTCAAAATCTGTGGCAAATCCTTTCACTTATCCAAAATAATGTTCTAAACAAATCATAGAGCAAAGGTTGTTATATTTTATAAATGATGCTCCAACTTCCTCATTATATAGTTTTAAGAAGCAACCTTGGCCATAACAAGGCAAATTTTCATTCTGGAGCCGATCAAGACCCCCCGTCAGAGATGTGATTTCCTGGTGATGAGTCGCATGATGGTACGATCCATGGGGGTTTAGAGAGGGGGATTTAGAGAGGGGGTTAGTGAGGGGGATTTAGAGAGGGGGGGGTCTAGAGAGAAGGGGTTTAGAGAGAGGGGGTTAGAGAGGGGGGGTCTAGAGAGAAGGGGTTTAGAGAGAGGGGGTTAGAGAGGGGGGTTTAGAGTAAGGGGGTTTAGAGGGGGGGGGTTAGAGAGGGGGGGATTTATAGAGGGGGGGATTTAGAGAGGGGTGGTCTAAAGAAAAGGGGTTTAGGGAGGGGGGTTTAGAGTAAGGGGGGTTTAGAGGGGGGGGTTAGAGTAAGGGGGTTTAGAGGGGGGGGTTAGAGATAGGGGGGTTTAGAGACGGGAATTTTGAAAAGACTAAATATCACCGTTATTGTACGTCGGATTGAAAAATTGTATAGAACCAATCTAATTTAAAATTAAATGATCAATAAATGTTGTTCTATAAATATTTTCTGTATCATCAAAATTAACACAGATGTTTGGATTTTATAATTTTCTGTTCTCAGTAACCCCCCATTGTTTTTCTTTCGGGTCTAGAATATGTCTATCTATCTATTCAGCTCTGCGAGGTTCGCGGGCCTCTAAGTTTACAACTCAGACGCTTTCCGTTGTAGAGAACTTGTAAATTGACGGAATGATTTCTCATTTCCGTTTGTACTTATTCACTTAATACTCACGTTGGTGTTAACGGTATGTAGATTTATATATTGTAAAACTCCACGTGGGAAATCTGCTTAGTTTACGCAGTAACTTCGTGACGGACGTTTTAATTATAAAGAGATAATTGGGCATTGAAGGGACATTTATTCTAAAAAAAAATCAATGAGTGTTTTCAAGAGTTCTCGTGAAAGTTGGGGTGGAAAAACAGGAATGTAGGAAGCCTAAGGATACATTTATGGAGAGGCAAGGCAATATAAGATGTTAGTGGGCATAACGGATTTGTTGTTGTAAGCAAGTCGCTATCACCGCTTGAGTCAAACGGACAACTACAACGCGTTTTTAAAAAAAATTCTTCCAATTCTTCCCCCCCAAGACCTAATAGGTGACAAAACTGATCTCTTGGCAAACATTTCAAATATTATTGTCTGTTAAGCCTCTTGTGCTTACAACCGTCATTTGTTCTTAAGTAAAATCAGTATTTAACTTATTCATTTTGAAGGTTCACCAAAGTGGTTCGTGACATTACAGTTCGTGACATAGCACCTTATTGTTAATATGACAATGTTTTGGAGACACAATAGTACAAAATTCAATTTTTAAAAAGATTCGTTATATAAAAATTGTTTCATGCTCACTTTGGTTTTACCAGTGAGCTATTAGCATATTTCTCTTAAGAGAAATCACGTATTGTACGTTGAACACATGTTCGAAAAATGTCCTCAAATTTCCTACCTTGAAGAAGGCCTAAGGAGTTTATTTAATGAGTCCATCACTAAATAAAAATCTATTGCCCAAGGGCAGGAATCGAACCCGCCACTCTAGGTCTACCAGGCGAGATTAAGAACAACGCCTTAAGTCACATGGCCAGCCTGAGGCCCATCTTTATATTTTTAATTTAATTCTACAGTACGTGAGTATGTCACTGAACTCCTCCAAAACGGCTGGACCAATTTGAATGAATTTTTTTGTATGCGTTTGAGTGACGCCCTGGATGGTTTAGATTTCCAAAACAGCCCGGCAGATGGAGCAGGAGTGGGGGTCGGAAGGGAGGCCTAAAATTAAAAATAGCGATATTTGTTTATTTTGTTATTTGGAGTTACTATTGTTATATTCACTTTTGTCTTATAACAAAGTATAAACGAGTTTAAAAAATATTTCAATAGCGGCCCTGACATACGGTACAACCTGCGTGTGTCCCTTAAGGGAAATCCACTAAAAATATTTGATTAACTTTACCCAGCAAGTCAAGTTAGTTTTATTTATTACCATGTCTCAATTAATAGCAAAAAGTCGATATCCTAGTACTTTTCTTCCTCATCTATTGTCCAAAAGGAGTTACACGTGACCAACAGTTTTCGCAACATTTACCTAACTTTGTGAATCAGATATAATTCTCGGGCGGGTAAAAACAATAATGGGCGTAGCCGTTCTGACGTGACGGGCTTCGAGCCACCTGTTGACAAACTCACTCATCATCACGGAACTGCTTTTATCAAGAGCATTTCTCCTTACGCAATGCTGGCAGCGACACAAGTGCGGTCAGTGAATACTAAAACAGAGAGTAAGAGATTGCTGAAGCCCCATGGAAATGAGAGTCCTCCGCTGGAATATGAAGCAGCTAAGGACAAAGCTGCGGACACAGGAAAGTGAAAACTGGCCGATGCCGGCCTACTCCTGGAGAAACTCGTAGAATGTGGAACACACACAACACCTCTTCCTCCGCTCATTTTTATTATCACTCTCCTGAAACGTTTTCTCTTCCTTATCTATCAATCTTGGTCTAGACTGCTCATCAGTCCTAATAAGTATCCTCTGCTGATCTTTCAGGACCTTAAGGGAAGTCAGCTGTTGACGTCCAACTCATGACGCGATTTTCGACATTTTTCTTCAAATGCCCATCGACCCTACCTAGGAGATGACGGAAATGAGGCCCGTTCAAAATTATATATATATATATATATATATATATATATATATATATATATATATATATATATTTATCTATATATATATTAAATTGTAACCTCTGTCTGTACATTGATTTTTTTTCTCGAAATTTCACGATAACTTTTCGTTTCTCATGTCATAGACACCATAAACTGCATTTTGTTTCTTTGGTGTCTGTTTGTTTGTTTGTTTGTTTATTTGTTTGTTTGTTTGTTTGTTTGTTACCTTTTTCACGTATAAACGGCTGAACCGAATTTTTATGAAACTTGGTATGTATATTACTACTAGCCCAACTTAGACTTTAGGCTATATTAATATTCTCTAAGACGAACAGGAGTGGGGGTTATAAGGGAGGCCTCCAAATTAAAAATAGCGATATTTCGTTTCCTATTGCTTTCTCAGCAAATATGCACATAACAAAAGTTGTTTATTTTGTAATTTAGAGTAACTTTTGTAATATGCACTTTTGCTGTATACGGAAGTATAAATGTGTTATTACGCTAAAAACTATAGCGGGAGTCCACAATTTTATTTGGTACAAAAGACTCAACCGAACTAAAACCAAACTCGCTATGTGAATTAATACTAACGATTTCCTTATAATAAGCCATACTAACATTTCTAGGCACGGGCAGGAGTGGGGGTTATAAGGGAGGACTGAAATTAAAAATTAGCGATATTTCGTTTCCTATCGCTTTTACAGCAAATATCCACATAACAAAAGTTGTTTATTTTGTTATTTGGAGTAACTTTTGTTATATATACTTTTGTCGTATACCTAAGTATAAATGAGTTATGCGCTATAAACTAAAGCGGGAGTCCACAATTTTATTTGGTACTAAAGACACAACCAAATTATACCCAACTCGGTATGTGCATTAGTACTAACGCCTTCATTATAATAAGCTATACTAACATTTCTAGGGACGGGCAGGAGTGGGGGTTATAAGGAAGGCCTGAAATTAATAATACTGATATTCTGTTTCCTATTGGGGTTTTGGCAAATATGAACATAACAAAAGTTGTTTATTTTTTTTGGTTATTTATGGTTATATATATATATATATATACTAGCAAAGATACCCGGCTTCGCTCGGGAATTCATTTGAGGCTGAATGGTGATGGTATATTTTTGGCAAGGCTTTACTTTACACAATATTTTGACATTTACCCGTTCCAGTGTTTAGGGTTAATACCCGTTTTTGGAATTTGTTATTATTAAATTATTTTTTTATGTAAGACTTCACTGTCCTGAATATTGTCATATTTCCCGTCTCCTGTGCATTATGCATAGATTTGAATTATTAAGGAGAAAATATTGACATACATTTGAATTAATTCTTTTCAGGTGAGGTACCTGGTAGTTCATATTGAAAAGAAGTGTTTTGCAAATTTCTCTAAATAACAAAAATAAACAACTTTTGTTATGTGCATATTTGCCGAAACCCCCAATAGGAAATCATTATTATTAATTTCAGGCCTCCCTTATAACCCCCACTCTTGCCCGTCCCTAGAAATGTTAGTATGGCTTATTATAAGGAAGGCGTTAGTACTAATACACATACCGAGTGTTTTATTTAGTTCGGTTGAGTCTTTTGTGCCAAATAAAATTGTGGACTCCCGCTATAGTTTTTAGCGTATAACGCCTTTATACTTCGGTATACGACGATAGTGTATATATAAAAAAAAGTTTCTCTAAATAACAAAATAAACAACTTTTGTTATGTGCATATTTGCCGAAAATGCGATAGGAAACGAAATACCACTATTATTAATTTCAGGCCTTCCTTATAACCCCCACTCCTGCCCGTCCCTAGAAATGTTAGTATTAGCTTATTATCATGAAAGCGTTAGAGCTAATACACATACCGAGTTTTATTTATTTCGGTTGGGTCTTTTGTCCAAAATAAAATTGTGAGCTCCCGCTATAGTTTATAGCGTATAACTTATTTATGCTACCGTATACGGCAAAAGTGTATATAACAATAGTTACTCTAAATAACAAAATAAACAACTTTCGTTATGTGCATATTTGCTGAAAAAGCAATAAGAAACGAAATATCGGTATTTTTAATTTCAGGTCTCCCTTATAACCCCCACTCCTGCCCGTCCCTAGAAATGTTAGTATGGCTTATTATAAGGAAATCTTTAGTACTAATTCACATTCGCGAAATTTCACAATAACTTTTCGTTTCACATGTCATAGACACCATAACTGCATTTTCTTTCTTTGGTGTGTGTTTGTTTATTTGTTAACTTGTCACGCATAAACGGCTTGAACTGAATTTTATGAAACTTGGTATGTATATTACTACTAACCCAACTTAGACTTTAGGCTATATTAATTTCCTCTGAGACGAACAGGAGTGGGGGTCATAAGAAGGCCTGAAATTAAAAATAGCGATATTTCGTTTCCTAATGCATTTTCGGCAATTATGCACATAACAAAAGTTGTTTATTTTGTTATTTGGAGTAACTTTTGTTATATACTCTTTCGTCGTATACCTAATTATAAATGCGTTATACGCTAAAAACTATAGCGGGAGTCAACAATATTATTTGGCACAAAAGACTCAACCGAACTAAATGAAACTCGGTATGTGAATTAGTACTAACGCCTTCCTTATAATAAGCCATGCCAACATTTATAGGGACGGGCAGGAGTGGGGGTTGTAAGGGAGGTCTGAATTTAAAAATGGCGATATTTCTTTTTCTATTCGTTTTTCGGCAAATATGAACATAACAAAAGTTGTTTATTTTGTTATTTAGAGTAACTTTTGTGATATTTATTTTTGTCTTTTAACAAAGTATAGACGAGATATACACTATAAACTAAAGCGGGAGTCAACTATTTTATTGGGTGCTAACGATTGAACCGAACTGAACAAAACGCGGTATGCCAATTAGCATTAATTCTTCCATGATTATAAGCTATATTAACATTTAGGTTATAACGGGAGTGGTGGTTATAAGGGAGGCCTGAAATAAAAATTCGTGATATTTCATTGTCTATCTGTTTTTCGACAAACATGCACATAACAAAAGTTGTTTACTTTGTTATTTAGATTTACTTTTGTTTTATACATTTAACCAGGAACAATGTGTGGAGCACGTAATTTGCCTAGAAATATTGATATGCTCAACAATTCATTCCAATTTAAACTATGAGGTACCTCACCTGGAAAAATTAATTCAAATCTATGTTAATATTTTGTCTTTAATAACTGAAATCTATGTATAATGCACAGGAGACGGAACTATGACAATTTGGAGGACAGTGAAGACTTACATAAAAAAATAATTTTATTATTAACAAATGCCAACAACGGGTATTAACCCTAAACACTGGGACGGGTAAATGTCAAAATATTGTGCAAAGTAAAGCCTTGCCAAAAAAATACCATCAACATTCAGCCTCAAATCAATTCCCGGGCGAAGCCGGGTATCTGAGCTAGTATATATATATATATATATATATATATATATATATATATATATATATATATAAAATTGTAACCTCTGTCTGTACATTGATTTTTTTCACGAAATTTCACGATAACTTTTCGTTTCACATGTCATAGCCACCATAACTGCATTTTGTTTCTTTGGTGTTTGTTTGTTTATTTGTTTGTTTGTTTGTTTGTTACCTTTTCACGCATAAACGGCTGAACCGAATTTTATGAAACTTGGTATGTGTATTACTACTAGCCCAACTTAGACTTTAGGCTATATAAATATTCTCTAAGACAAACAGGAGTGGGGGTTATAAGGGAGGCCTGAAATTAAAAATAGCGATATTTCGTTTCCTATTGCTTTTTCAGCAAATATGCCCATTACAAAAGTTGTTTATTTTGTAATGTAGAGTAACTTTTGTTATATGCACTTTTGCCGTAAATGGAAGTATAAATGAGTTATACGCTAAAAACTTTAGCGGGTGTCAACAATTTATTAGGCATTAAAGACTCAACCGAACTATACCAAATTCGGTATGTGAATTAGCACTATCGCCTTACTGAGAATAAGCCATAATAACATTTCTTGTGACGTCCAGGAGTGGGGGTTATATGAGAGGCCTGAAATTAAAAATAGCGATATTTCGTTTCCTATTGCTTATTCAGCAAATATGCCTATACAAAAAGTTGTTTATTTTGTTATTTACAGTAACTTTGTTATATACACTTTTGCCGTATACGGAAGTATAAATGAGTTATACGCTAAAAAACTATAGCGGGAGTCCACAATTTTATTTGGCACAAAAGACTCAACCGAACTAAACCAAATTCGGTATGTGAATTAGCACTAACGCCTTCCTTATAATAAGCCATACTAACATTTCTTGGGACGGGCAGGAGTGGGGGTTATAAGGAAGACCTGAATTTAAAAGTAGCGGTATTTCGTTTTCTTATTGCATTTTCGGCAAATATGAACATAACAAAAGTTGTTTATTTTGTTATTTAGAGTAACTTTTGTCATATTCATTTTTGTCTTTTAAACAAAGTATAAACGAGATATACAGTATAACCTAAGCGGGAGTCAACGATTTCATTGAGCGCTAACGAGTAAACCGAGCTTACAAAAACTCGGTATGTCAATTAGCATTAATTCTTCCATGATTATAAGCTATATTAAAATTCTTAGATTAGAACGGGAGTGGGGGTTATAAGGGAGGCCTGAAATAAAAATTCGCGATATTTCATTGTCTATTTGTCTACGGGAAATATGACAATTTGGAGGACAGTGAAGACTTACATCAAAAATTAATTTTATTATTAACAAATGCCAACAACGGGAATTAACCCTAAACACTGGGACGGGTAAATGTCAAAATATTGTGCAAATTAAAGCCTTGCCAAAAAAATACCATCACCATTCAGCCTCAAATCAATTCCCGGGCGAAGCCGGGTATCTGAGCTAGTATATATATATATATATATATATATATATATATATATATATATATATATATATATATATATATTTGTCTATTAACGCTCTAGCGGTTGCAATTTTTGTTTGATCGTTACCAAGCTCGATATTTAATCGTTTTATGTAAAACGAAAAATCAAGTTCGTTAATGGCTAAAATCGGATCAGTGGGAGGGGGGTTTGGAGGGTGATTTTTGAAAATTCGAAATATCTCCGTTATTATGCGTCAGATCGAAAAATTGTATAGAATTAATCATATTGCAAATTAAATTTACTATAAATATTGTTCAATACATTTATTCTCTATCTTGAATATTAACCGAGATATTTGCATTTGTATTAAGTGTGTGTGGTCGGCAGAAGTCGCCTATATTTGGAACTTTCCGCCGAAAGCTAATTCGGCCGTTTCCGTAACTGTTTGTCCCTGCTGAATTGGTTTGGAGATTCGTTACTACTACTGTTATTAGTAGACAGATTTCTCTTTGTAAAACTTCACTTGGAAAATCTGCTTAGTTTACGCAGGCCCTGCGTGACGGGCTTTTATTTATTCATGATTGGATAAAGTAGAAGTGAACCAATAAAAGTAATCAATTTATTTAATATAAATACATTCGAAAAATGCCGACTAATGCCAAATCAATGAGTAGATATAAATTACTTTTATGTAAACTGTAGATACAAGCAAAAGAATTGATTAACAGTCTGCCGATTACTGGAGCATCAACCTTTCGGCACTGACCTGGTTCTGCATCTCATGAGAGGTTTCTAACCGAACGAAACATAAACAGTGAATGAATACAAAATTTAAATAAAAAATGTAATTTTATTTATTGCTAGCCTTGGAATGGTCTTATCCATTCATAATTGAATGGGAATTGTTAGTGTTATTACTCATTATCTATGACTTATGTATATCATCAAATAAACTATTAATACCCACATGTATAGGAATACATTTTTATATATAAAAATTATGAAACAGTTATTCAAGAGTTGTACTCCTGTCATCGAGGTTTTAACCATTTCCATGGTTTTCACATGAGACATCAGCTATTTTGGGCATGTACCCATTACTCAATTTTCTAAAAATGTATTCAATACGTCCTTCGACCCTGAACAGAAGGTGACGAAAATGAGCTTCGTTCTAAAAATTAGCTCTTCTTTGATCACGTCCGAACCCTAATATCGAAAGCTTTCATTTAAAACTAAAAGTAAAGTTCGTTGATGGCTGAAGTCGGATTAGGAAGAGTGAGGGCTTAACAAGGGTTAAAGCATAATGTCATCCTGATCGGGAGACAGGTGCCCTCCTTGGTTAACAGCGATCCAAAGTAGACTTGTCCCTGGGTCCTCAAAAATCTTGAAATACATATATCGTCTTAATGCAGAATAAAACAATCATTCTTTCACCAAATTGCTCCAATCAAGATAGTTCTGCAACTGAATGAGGCAGCTATGAAAGTCAAAGTATTAGAGTATGTGATGAGCCATGAGGAAACTATTAAATAGAATAATGGGTGGGAATGGTGATTGCTCTGTTTTACTAAGCTATACTATGTAATTATGGAAAAGTCAAGGACTGGAGGAAGAAAGGGGGAAGCCATGGACGACCTCAGGTGATGAAACCATCCACAGCACCTCCCTTCTCCGCTATTCCCCACCTCTTTCTACATATACTCCCATTACTCAAGGCCCGTATGATTCGTTCACGTTATAATAATAACGTACAATAATAAATAATAGTGCGCCTCGTACACACACCAATCACAACTGTAAAGATTCGACAGCTAGTTACAAACAGCAATGACAATTGGTCCTTAACCTTTAAGTGGGTAGGCGGGTTGCTGACAGCACCCCAAGAAAGTTATTTAGAATTATTTATTACTTATAAGTTGATAATACTGCTGAAATTTTTTTAGCTTCTTATTTGTTATCTGCAAGTTGATTCATGTGGCTTTGAACATAAAGCGCGCCTACTGGGAGTCGGCAGACGTGTCAAAACCTGGAAGGGGTGCCCGCAACACCCCGCCTACCCAGTTGTGTTACAGCCTCATTGCTCTCTACACCCCGCGTTTCATCTCAAATAATCCACAAAGTGGTGTAGTAAGATCACAGTTTCTGAGAGAAATTGGGTTTGAACTTCTCCAACCTCATTTGAAGAAAAGAGCTTGCGAAACATCATTACCAAAAGAGCTGAAAACAAAACTTTCAAAGATGGTAGGAGCCGAACCTGTACAACCAGTTTCGAGGACACAATCGTCGTCAGGGAGGAGTACAATCTGTCCGAGGAAGGATGATAAAAAAACAAAATTTTATTGTTGTAAATGCCAACAATTTATGTGCCTAAACCGTATGAAAAATATATGTGAGAAATGTGTGGACTCAAGTCAATCTGCTCAGCCATTTTCTTGTGTTAAATAATGTTTTTATATACTTTATACATATTTTCTTGTGTTTCTAATATAAACAGTATAATTCTATAAATGCATTATTATATGATATGTATTATTATAAATTTGATTGTATTTTTGATAAAATTTATCTATCTGGAATAACGTTTAAGTAACTTTTTGTGGATAGAAATTAAATAAATGTAATCATAAATGTTTTATACATTATTCTTTTTTGTTTTCCCTTCTATATGCTTCCCCTATTAATAGAAAAGGTTTTGCCCATTAAATATAAAATATAGAATGCATTAGTATGACTTTATTGGGGGGAAAATGTTGGGGTGTTCACAACACCCCACCTACCTAGTAGTGTCTCATCTAGGGACCTACCCAGTTAAAGGTTAATATTTGCTTCAAATTAATTCTCCATGCCATTTAAATTCGAACTGGGATAAATGGCTATACTATATACACAGAAAACATTTTCATTGGAATTTATATCTGCAAATGTGTACAGACATATGTAGATATACACATGCATACATATTATGTCCCTTACAGAGAGGAAACACATATAGAATCATATTAGGGAATGCACCATAAGGCCTTCCATAAATGCACCATAAGGTAATTACTGTAAATGAGCTACTCCTTTCCAGGGTTACTGGTAACTGCAAACTCGATATATATATATATAAAATTGTAACCTCTATCTGTACATTGATTTTTTTTCTCGAAATTTTACGATACTTTTTCGTTTCACATGCCATAGACACCATAACTGCATTTTGTTTCTTTGGTGTCTGTTTGTTACCTCTTCACGCACAAACGGCTAAACCGAATTCTATGAAACTTGGAATGTATATTACAACTTAGATCTAGACTTTAGGCTATATTAATATTCTCTGGGATGAACAGGAGAGGGTTATAAGGGAGGCTTGAAATTAAAATTAGCGATATTTCGTTTCCTATTGGTTTTTCGGCAAATATGACAATAATAAAAGTTATTTATTTTGTTATTTTGAGTAACTTTTGTTATATACACTTTTTTCGTATACCGAATTATAAACGAGATATACGCTAAAACCTATAGCGGAAGTGAACAATTTTATTTGGCACAAAAGACTCAACTGAACTAAATAAAACTCGGTATGTGTATTAGCACTAACGCCTACGTTATAATAAGCCATAATAACATTTCTAGGGACGGGCAGGAGTGGGTGTTATAAGGGAGGCCTGAAATTAAAAATAGTGATATTTCGTTTCCTATTGGGGTTTCGGCAAATATGCACATAACAAAAGTTGTTTATTTTATTATTTAGAGAAATTTGCTCAACAATTCTTTTCAATATGAACTACCGGAATTAATTCAATATGAATCACCGGGAAATTAATTCAAATGTATGTTAATATTTTGTCCTTAATAATTCAAATCTATGCATAATGCACAGAAAACGGGAAATATGACAATATGGAGGACAGTGAAATCTTACATAAAAAAAAAAAAAAAATTATTAACAAAACCACAGAAACGACGGGTATTAACCCTAAACACTGGGACGGGTAAATGTCAAAATATTGTGCAAAGTAAAGCCTTGCCAAAAAAATACCATCAACATTCAGCCTCAAATGAATTCCCGAGCGAAGCCGGGTATCTGAGCTAGTATATATATATAGATATATATATATATATATACATATATATATATATATATATGTATATACATAGACACACTCACACAACTATGTCGCAACAACCTTTTGACTCCTGTACAATGATATAAGATGCTACACCCCCTGTTTTAACTACCTTTAATAATTATCTGCATAATTGGATCAAAGGGAATATGTTACATAAATCTATTTATTACTACGTTGCAAAAACGAAATCCATTAACACACTAAGTAACACAACTTACAATGAACCAAGGAGTTCAGAGTATTATACTTTCAAACCCTTCCAGTAATGCATCTGAATCCCATAAATTATTATTTTTTTTTTAAATATGCCTTTGAAGCTTTTTATTAGTTATAGGCCACAAATGAAATGTATAGTTTATATTAGTAGTGCGTTTTATAAGCATATATATGAGCAGGATAAAATATACAGGACACGAATCGAGAAAAAAAGCCGTTGGCTAGGCAGCTTTCTTCTGCTCTCTCCCCATATCTCCGGCTAGGACGAAATTATAAACGAGGAACATATTGAAATGGTAGCTGAACACATTAGTATATTATGAACAATTTAATGCCATACATTATACAAGGCATTCGATTATATGTTTATTATATCAGCGGTGTAGCTGAAGGAGCTTCATTTACTTCTCTTAACTCGTTTCCATTTATTGAGATTGATGGCTGATGGACGGCCTCTACGCAAGGTTGTAACAGAAAGGGCAGGGATTATGATAAACGAACAATTTCCAGGAACATAACAATGGTTTTTGCAATATCTTCATTGTCTTGGCTAATCAACCAGAGGTTTGTTCGTATCCGAAGTAGTTGCCTTTCCAGCAGGGATTTACCATAAAGTAGTTCACATGTGGCTGATATGATTTCCATGGAGCTACGAATGTCCAACTATGGAATGATCTTTCCATAATTTATTCCTATTTTCGGAGAGTTGCTTTGGTCGTTCTTTAACAGAGGACATTTCTTGAGGAAAAAAGTGCGTCACGCAGGGGCTGCGTAAACTAAGCAGATTTCCCACCTTCTGGTATTGGATACTTGTGAACTATGTAAAAAACATATGAATAAAAGGGGTTAATGAAGGCTGAAAACAAGAAAGTGCAAATAACTCGCTTAATACTTGAGTTACGAAAACAGATATAGTATAATATTGTCAATAGATTAACAAGATTGGTTATGTAACATGTAGCTAGAAATAGGTAACATTTCCTAAAATATAAGTACTCGTACAACACCGCTCCATGTTCGGCTAGTTTATTTTCATTTTATTTCTGAAATGTTTAGTCATTGAAATCTTTAATCTTCTTCTAGGCTTATGGCGCTACCATTTCCACTCTCACTTCATTACATTCTATCTTCTGAAGTGAGCTGTGTTACACATGTAAACAATTATTATATAAAAATAATAAAAGAAGGAAATGATACAAAGTTACATAATTTCCACAAAATGAGGTAATCATGAAGATAAATGAGCACAATTATTGTATTGGAATATTGTTACTAATTCCCTCATTTAGGTATTTTATTAGAAAATGAGTTATAAGGAAAAAAAATAGTTAAAATCAAAATAAAAATTCCATGTTTTCTTTCTAAAATTGTAGGCAACATTTGGTTGGCCCAAATACACCATATCTCGGAAAACTTCTTGCTTTTCTTTCAGTAAGGATAGGGCCACTTCATGCCTATTTACTTCCATGTTGCAAAAATCAGGCTTTACAGAAGTTGTAGTTGGTAATTTTCTCAGTCGTCCATCTTTCATCTGATTGATTGGAAAGTTAGGGCAGACATGAGGTAATGTTTGTGAAATTAAGATGGAGTGATTCAGTGAAAGCCACCGTCGTGTGCACACTCTTGGGAGTAGTTCTCAGAGAAAATTTAAACATGAAATCCTGATGCAATGGATGTAATTGTGAATTTTCTCAGTCCTTTAGTTAAAATATAATTAATTCTCTTAACCCTGTCTGAAATCGTGATGTGGAATTTCAGTGTTACGAAAAAGGAAAAAAACCTTCTTAATCTTCATATAATCTGACGATTCTAAAAATCCGATGTGGACACATAAGATTCCAAAAATTACTACCACTAGAGCATATATATAATTTGAACGGACCTAATTTTCGTCATCGTATAACCTCAATAGCTGATTTCTCTTAAGGAGCCTTTATATCTATACCATCAATCGGAGCCTTTATATCTATACCATCAACCGGAGCCTTTATATCTATACGATCAACCGGAGCCTTTATATCTATACCATCAACCGGAGCCTTTATATCTATACCATCAACCGGAGCCTTTATATCTATACCATCAACCGGAGCCTTTATATCTATACCATCAACCGGAGCCTTTATATCTATACCATCAACCGGAGCCTTTATATCTATACCATCAACCGGAGCCTTTATATCTATACCATCAACCGGAGCCTTTATATCTATACCATCAACCGGAGCCTTTATATCTATACCATCAACCGGAGCCTTTATATCTATACCATCAACCGGAGCCTTTATATCTATACCATCAACCGGAGCCTTTATATCTATACCATCAACCGGAGCCTTTATATCTATACCATCAACCGGAGCCTTTATATCTATACCATCAACCGGAGCCTTTATATCTATACCATCAACCGGAGCCTTTATATCTATACCATCAACCGGAGCCTTTATATCTATACCATCAACCGGAGCCTTTATATCTATACCATCAACTGGATCCTTTTATCTCCCCGACCACCAACTCTCAAAAGTGACGCTGAAAATCCCACCCTTTTGGCAGAAGAACGTCCGAGTTTGGCTACGTCGCTCAATTCTTCACAGCAAGTATCACATAAGAACGCACTAAATACTATCATGTATTAGGCAATCTAGGCACCAATGTAGCGGAATTAATTTCCGACTTTCTGGAAACCTCTTAGCCAAACTCCTTATCAAAACTTTGTAACCGTCTGATCTCGGAGTTTGAGGAAACTGAGAGCCAAAAATTTACAAAACTTGTTGACGAACTAGAACTTGGTTCAAACAAGCCTTCTCAATTTCTGAGGGAAATGCGTTCCCTCGCCGGTCCGCATGTTCAGGGCGATTTTTAAAATCACTATTTTTAAAACGTCTCCTTCCTCAAATCAGCTCAATATTAGCATCTAGCACCGATTCACTAGACAAACTAGCCATTATGGCCGACAAAATAATGGAGTATTCCCTCATTCACTCCCAACAAATTCACTCTGTAGAAGGCCACCCATCAACTAGCACACAACCCGATAGGTTATCACGTTTGGAGTCACAAATATCCGAGCTGACTAATCAAATTTCCTCTTTGCGCTCCAGACCAAGGTCTAAATCTCAATCACACCAGTTCCCGCAGAGTGGCGCATCTCCACAATCTCAGATCTGCTGGTATAAGAATTTTGGTAAAAATGCCAAAAAGTGTATTCTACCATGCAACTACCTTTCCACCCCATCTAGGAATTCGGATAACTAGTTAGGCACTGTCTCGATACGGCGGGAGATAGCGCAAAATTACAACCACGCCGTCTTTTTGTTTATGATCGCTTAACCAACACTAAATTTCTGATTGACTCCGGAGCGGACATTTCTGTTATACCTCCACGTGGCAAACCAAAACCAAAACCATCCAGTAGAATACTTTTTTTCAGCTAATGGATCAAGCATCGCCACATATGGTGAACAACCTTTACAACTAGACCTAGGTCTTCGCAGGTCATTTTGTTGGCCCTTTATTATTGTCGACAACAACCAATTATTGGAGCAGACTTCCTATCAGAATTCAACCTTTTAGTTGATATGAAAAATATAAGTTAATTGAAGGCAAAACATTCCTGTTTAAACATGGCTCAACACACCCTCACAGTCAATATCATCTGATGTCCATCTTGTTGACCCAAATAACAAATACTGCCAAATATTATCCCGATTAAGAATCCCGATTTATTGAAAGAAACGCCTGGTCATAAAACACCAGACATTGGTTTTTGTCACACAATCAACACTAACCGCCCGTTACCTCTAAAGCAAGGCGCCTAGCCCCAGACAAGCTCTCTCAAGCTAAGTTAGAGTTTCAAAAAAAAAAAAGAAGCGATTTAGGTATATGCAGACCATCAAAGAGCCCTTGGTCTAGCCCACTGCACATGGTTCCGAAGAAAGACGGCTCCTGGCGCCCGGTGACTACCGTGCCCTCAAACACATAACTATTCCAGATAAGTATCCTAATGTTCAAGACTTCAATGCACAGCTTGAAGGTAAGGCAATATTTTCTAAAATAGATCTTGTCAAAGCCTACCACCACATCCCTGTTCATCCTGATGACGTACCCAAGACTGCTGTTATTACACCCTTTGGTTTATTAGAGTTTGTTCGTATGCCGTTTGGATTAAAGAACGCAGGTTCCTCGGTTCATCACGACCGACTAAAGGCTCAATTTAAATGGACTGGGTACCGAAACTTCCAACTATTCTCCTTGGGCTTCATTCTATCATAATACCCGAAGTAGGAGTTTCACCTGCACATCTTGTCTACGGTGAACCAATCACACTTCCTGCTGATTTCTTCGAAAATGGCAAATGACATACCTACATTACTCACCCAACTTCAAGAACACGTCAGAACAATTCGGCCCGTTCCATTTCGTCAGCATTGTAGGAAAACAATTTGTATACACTCTGAGCTCATGACTTCATCTCACGTCTTCATTTGTCAGGAACCTCTTCAACCAACTTATGAAGGTCCATTCAAAGTTGTGTCAAGAAGTGACAAATTTTTCACTGTATATTTACCCAGAGGCAAGGATTCCATCTCTATTGATCGGCTGAAACCAGCATTCTTATTGCATGACCAGCCCCAAATCGACCTACATGAAACCGACATCAACCTACCAGAGAAACATCCTGGAACGGACACGTCCTCAGCTATCCCGCCCAACCAAACGACTCAAGAACATTCACAGCGTACTGCATCTTCCAAGCCCACAACCACCACCGAACGGAAAACCCGCTCTGGGCGAGTTGTACGATTTCCAATGAAATACGCTGCTTAGCCTTCTCGTTGCCACTGGGAGGGGAGTATGTGGCCGTCCTCACCGCCTGCCTACATTTATTTATTAATGTTTTTTCTAAACACATATGTTTTTAATTATTAACTTTGCTGACTCTTGGTCTTAACCTTGTTGTTGTTTTCATTCCGTCATGTTCTGTACGCAATAAATTTCTTTAAATCCACTTTGTACCTTTCTCATTAACACGTGCTATATACTTAACAAATGAAATTAAGCTAAATATGTTTAAATGTAATTGCAGTCGGACTAATATAATTAAAGCACAGATATAGGCAAAGAACAAGCAGGCTTTCTAGCCAAAAAAGCTGCTTTAAATAATGACCTGGACATTACATTCAACTTACTCAGACCACAGACTATAAAACGATTTTTGAAAGAATGATCTAGAGATTTATAGATTGGAACACAACAGGGAAATCTGCTTAGGCAAACCCTATATGACAGAATTTGTGTTGGGTGTCATCTCACCAAATGAAATACTTATTCCCAACATAATTATGAATAGAATAGAAAGTCATAATCAAATATTATACACATATACATAGAGTCCTCTCCGACATTGTAATGCCAATAAAATCTTAAATGAATAGTTTCTCTTTAGTTTCACCATTTATTAGTATTTAGTAAATAGCCAGTCACTAATATTTAATACCTGGTTTACCAATGATGTCCTATTGGCCACATTTCCTGTTGGACATGTATTACACTCAACTAACAGCAATAAATATGGCTAGAGAAATAATTGAAGATTGTTCTTCGAGTCTTGCTAAATTCTATCAGTGAAAATTGTTGTTAATAAAATATACAAAAAAGGGAAACTATTACATATATCATATGCAATAACAGTTAACTCTTTAAATATTTCTAAAATTAAACATTAACTTAAACAGTAAAATATTGTTATTAAAAATAAATAAAATAAAGCATTAGCCTTTTAAATATCGTTTAGAATAGGGTTTAGAGAGAAGGGATTTCAAAAATTCTAAATATCTCTGTTACTATACGTCGGATCGGAAAATTGTATAGAATTAATCATTTTGCAAATTAAATGTACTATACATATTATTATATACAATTATTCTCTATCTTGAATATTAACCGAGATATTTGCATTTTTATTAAGTGAGTGCGGTTAACGGACGAGGCGAGAAATGTCGGTTCCAGTCGTGAGTTTTCGCCAAAAGCTAGTTCGGCCGTTTTCGACTTTTGTGAAAATTCTCTAATGTAAAACTTCACGTGGGAAATCGGATTAGTTTTCGAACTCCCTACGTGACGGACTTTTTACATTGGGTTCCAATTAATCTATTAGGTAGGAAATCTATTTATTTTACACAGCGTATGCGCCATGATTTCTTTTCCTTAGAGGTGGTAACTGAATATCATTAGTAATGGGCATAAATTTATTAATGTATAAGTAGAAACATACTTATAAATATGGTACAGCCACTTCCTAACCTCATAACATACCACTTATGTATGAATAGAAAGACAAACACACCTATGTCACGTTATATTCACTTCCGGACCACAAATCCCAATAATTAAGGAGTAAGTAGAAAGATACTTATTGATACGGTATAGCAATATCCTAACCTCATATCATACCACTTATGTATGAATAGAAAGATAAACACTCATAAGTCGTGTTATATTTACTTCCGGACCACATATCCCAATAAGTAAGGAGTATGGGTTGGCGGTCAACATCAAAACCGAATATACAGACCCACAAGGCCCATTATTTAAGACACCTAGGAGCGCCACACAGCCACGGCATGTTTTCGTATCAACAGATAAAAGGTTTTGCCACACAATTATTCATAATTCTTTTAAACGATATTCTATTTAATCACATACGTCATATACAAGACGATATTTGAGACATACCACCGTCCAATGGACATGAAATACTATTAAATTGACTTATAGAGTTTTTCGAGCCCAATTTGGTCGCTATTACGATAATATCGGAAAAATATACTGACAGATAAAACATACTAAAACTGCATCAAACTACTAACAAAATAACAGCAGAAGAAGTGGAATAGCCGGTACCTTACATGAATTGGACACATCCTGGACTAACACCCGACATGGTAATTATTACTGAAAATACAAATCACTTATACCAATATACAATTTACACAGACGGTAGTAAAATACAAAAACTGATGAAGTTATAAAATGTAAAAAAATTATATTAGGCAACCATTGTTCGAATAACCAGGCAGAAATAATTGCCGTCTTACAGGCTCTAAAGTATGTAAATGAAATGGTCTTGCCAGCAAACACTTACATTCTACTACACACAGACAATGCTTTTACACAAACTAGACAACATGAAAGTCATAATATAACACAATTAAAAAATAGACGGACTTTCATTCACTTCAAATGGGTCAAGGCACATGCAGGAATTATGGACAATGAAATAGTCGATATCCACGCCAAAAGTGCCTCTAAAAGTAGCGAAGAGGTAATTTAAATTATAAAATTACTCTAACTGTGTTAAAATCTTTACTAAGAGAAAAAAGTATTAATTTGTGGCAACAGAGATGGAATCAAACAGACAAAGGATCACATCTAAAATTATATATCCCTGTTTTAAAAACCAATATCTCACTATCCCAACAATTTAGCTAACACAAATACTAACTGGACACGGAAATACCAACTCTTACTTATACAGATTCAAACTTACTGAGTCAAATACTTGTAAATGCGCCAGTTACACTGAACAGACATTCACCCACCTGATTTATGAATGTAGACTGACTCAAGACATACGAAGTCAGTTAAAGACTCATATTCCAGCATGGCCTATCAGTCCTGATATTTTATTTTCAAAACATCTAAATTTATTAAAAGCAATAGCCTATGATATCCTTAAACTGAGAGAGGAAAAGAAAATATAAAATTAATATTCTGTAATTTTTTTATTGATTATTTAATTTTATTACTGAATTGTTCTAATTAATGATTTTTGTTTTATTTAGTCAAGTTTAATTTTCTTGATCTTATTTACATTTTTAATATGTGTGTATATATATATATATATAAAATTGTTAAAAGTTTTGACAATATGCACATATAATGCAAATATGCTTGGGATGCCCAGACAAATATAATCCCTCCACATAGGGTTAATATGTAGAGGAAATACATCAAATGCAGCTAAAATTTTAAAATAGAATACGAGAAGGTACATGATTCAGTAAGGGCAACTCACCCACGTCAACTTAACCTTCGCCAACAACTGTCAAGCCAGGGGAAGGTTACAAGCCGAGGTAGGCTACCGGAGACAGTGTAGCCCACAGATGACAATTTAAAACTATTATTAATGTAATTATTAAGTGGGTACACTGCGAGTAACCTGAAAGTTACCTTTTAGTTAGTGTGTATTCGTCCTGTTGTGTGTGCACGTGTCTACTGCTAACGAACATAATTAACAGAGTTTTTATTAGATTTTTTATCGTTTTTTATAGAAAGTGTTTTTATGTTTATTATTTAGTTTATCATTATTATACAATATAGTGCATTATTTTAATTTTGGAGCAGTTGTTATTATTTTTTTTATTTTTTTACCTAGTGCACTAAAATTCTAATGGTGAATATTTTAGGCTTCTTAATTACATCAGAGAAATAGACATGAACACGCATCCCGAGAATGCAATAGGGAAGCCGTAATAGTTGCATATCAATTACTGCAGCAGGCGGAACGATAGTGAAAGCATTCCGATGACCGTCTGAGAAGACCATTTAGGATACTCTTAGATGGAACAATAGAACATTAGGTAACACCTGGTGCCGATATTGTTCTGAACTGGACGGTCCTACCTCAACATTGCTCCACTCATCCATGCCCTCCCGTGCTACCACAATATCTGCTCACTGATACAGCTACGTCCTTCCGCATCTAACATCAGTCAAGAACATGTTGAGCCGATATTGTTCAGAACTGGCCGGTCCTACCTCAACATTGCTCCACTCATCCATGTCCACGCGTGCTACCACAATATCTGCTCACTGATACAGCTACGTCCTTCCGCATCTAACATCAGTCAAGAACATGTTGAGCCGATATTGTTCAGAACTGGCCGGTCCTACCTCAACATTGCTCCACTCATACATGCCCTCGCGTGCTACCACAATATCTGCTCACTGATACAGCTACGTCCTTCCGCATCTAACATCAGTCAAGAAACATGTTGAGCCGATATTGTTCAGAACTGGCCGGTCCTACCTCAACATTGCTCCACTCATCCATGTCCACGCGTGCTACCACAATATCTGCTCACTGATACAGCTACGTCCTTCCGCATCTAACATCAGTCAAGAACATGTTGAGCCGATATTGCTCAGAACTGGCCGGTCCTACCTCAACATTGCTCCACTCATCCATGTCCACGCGTGCTACCACAATATCTGCTCACTGATACAGCTACGTCCTTCCGCATCTAACATCAGTCAAGAACATGTTAAGCCGATATTGTTCAGAACTGGCCGGTCCTACCTCAACATTGCTCCACTCATCCATGTCCTCGCGTGCTACCACAATATCTGCTCACTGATGCAGCTACGTCCTTCCGCATCTAACATCAGTCAAGAACATGTTAAGCCGATATTGTTCAGAACTGGCTGGTCCTACCTCAACATTGCTCCACTCATCCATTTCCTCGCGTGCTACCACAATATCTGCTCACTGATACAGCTACATCCTTCCGCATGCTACCACAATATCTGCTCACTGATACAGCTACGTCCTTCCGCATCTAACATCAGTCAAGAACATGTTGAGCCGATATTGTTCAGAACTGGCCGGTCCTACCTCAACATTGCTCCACTCATACATGCCCTCGCGTGCTACCACAATATCTGCTCACTGATACAGCTACGTCCTTCCGCATCTAACATCAGTCAAGAACATGTTGAGCCGATATTGTTCTGATGAACTGGCCAGTCCTACCTCAACATTGCTCCACTCATCCATGTCCTTGCGGGCTACCACAATATCTGCTCACTGATACAGCTACTTCCTTCCGCATCTCAGGTCACTCAACTACACTATACTTCATAATTATGTTTAATGGACTTTGGAAGAGCAGCCTTTTTGAATCTTCCTAACTAATTCCAAGCTCATCACTGCCAAACTTACATCAAGAAATCCCGACTTTGAGCAATACATTATAATTACGGAGTTTCAATTAATAGAATCACAATGCCAGTTGGAGGAGAAATGGCTGAAGGTCAATAGATGAAAATCACCTGAACTATCTCCACTGCTTTATTTTCCTCGACATGTTTCGCGTCCTTTATGGCGCCTCTTCAACCGCCTTTCCTCAAGAGGCGTCATAGAGGATGACAAACATGTAAAGAAAAAATTCCATCACGCAGGGGCTGCGTTAACTAAGCCGATTTTCCATGTGCGTCTCGTGATAACATAATGATAACATTATATGGTATCTGAGCTTCAAATAAAGTACTTCCCTTAGATTAAACCATCTTTACATTTCACTTTTTAAAATTACTTTATAAATCTTAAACCTTACACTACCTTTTAGTCGTTAACTTTTAGTAATCCCCATCACATACCACTATGGATTAACATATACGATTAATTACCTAATTGATAGGTCAGACAAAGTACATTCGACCTGGCCAAAACAATCTAAAATGTATAATGTATTAATCCCAACAGCTGAGCAACTTCTCTCTCTAAAATTATAATTAACGTCCACTTTTTGCAACTAAGGCTAATTGGGACGGGTGTCTACAGGCTACCACCCTTTTCTAGCCAGGGTGGGCCTAAGGATTTTATTTAATTAAATAATATCTAGTAAAATTAATTTCAATAAAAGTATAATTCTAGAACACTTTGCTCATTGGCATTGAACAAGTAACACGGAATAGAATAGGTGTATTCATCTTAATTTCTGTCTACAATTGTATTTTCCATTCTGGTTCTTAGACGAGGAAAAGTCATTGCTTTCCCCTACCGTGACAAGCAAGGCCTTTCAAAGAAAGGGTAACGAATGTAATTCGGCAGACTCCAAACAGTGGCCATTCACTCAACCTGAAAATGAACCTCCTGGGATGAAGTTGTTTCATTTGGCTTAGAGACAGCTATGGAAAGTTGTGTCTTTTTGGATAGGCGATTCAAAGCCATTCTTGATACATGTCACAGTTAAATAGGGCATTGGTCCATCAGTAGCAAGATCTCCCCCCCCCCTTTCTGGAAAACGCTCCCCTAGCAAGATCAGCCTGGTAGGATCGATGGTTCCATACAGAAAAAGAATGTGAGAAAGAAAATTGCATACTGTGTATAGGGGAAATTTGGGGGGGGGGGGGGGTGGGGGGGGGGGGGGGTGGGGGGGGGGGGGGGTGGGGGGGGGGGGGGGTGGGGGGGGGGGGGGGTGGGGGGGGGGGGGGGTGGGGGGGGGGGGGGGTGGGGGGGGGGGGGGGTGGGGGGGGGGGGGGGTGGGGGGGGGGGGGGGTGGGGGGGGGGGGGGGTGGGGGGGGGGGGGGGTGGGGGGGGGGGGGGGTGGGGGGGGGGGGGGGTGGGGGGGGGGGGGGGTGGGGGGGGGGGGGGGTGGGGGGGGGGGGGGGTGGGGGGGGGGGGGGGTGGGGGGGGGGGGGGGTGGGGGGGGGGGGGGGTGGGGGGGGGGGGGGGTGGGGGGGGGGGGGGGTGGGGGGGGGGGGGGGTGGGGGGGGGGGGGGGTGGGGGGGGGGGGGGGTGGGGGGGGGGGGGGGTGGGGGGGGGGGGGGGTGGGGGGGGGGGGGGGTGGGGGGGGGGGGGGGTGGGGGGGGGGGGGGGTGGGGGGGGGGGGGGGTGGGACATATAATTTTTTTATTTCATTTAATCAAGTAAAATTCAATTAATTAATATTTGAATGATATGTTCTAATATTTCCTGAAAAAAAGCATCAATTTTTAATTTTTAAGAATCTAAAAAAGGAAATTTGTTTATTAGCTTGTATAAGAATAGTATCTGAATAATAATATAAGTTGTTATATTTGTGAGACAATTACCCCTAAGGTGTAACATATTACTCTATTTTCCATGCAGGGCTGGAACTATAGTTTGACTCAAAAGTTATAGTTTACCCTTTCATCGAAAATATAGATAAAACTAATAAAATCAGGGATAAAATAGATAAATACTGATAAAATCAGTTTTATCATAAATATGTAAATAAGAAAATTGTGTTTAGAATACATTTCTCGGTGTAAAAAAAAAAAGGCTTCTGGTTTATGAATTTAAGAGTTTAGACCCACTCATCTAATAGAACTTTATTTGTGCAAAATGAGAACTTCTTAATAAAATTAGTTATTAAAGGAATGCCGAAACCGATTTTAAACATAGCATGTACAGAATATGTATATTTCTGTTTTACCTAGTGTCCACATAGTCCTGGGGGATTGAATTAATGAACTTTTTAGGCTTATAGTTTTGAAGGTGCCCGTTGTTTGGGGAATATTGTATAAGTTATGCATAATTAATAAACCTTTTAATTGAAAAGTCGACTTTTATCACTAGATGAGTGACATGCTCAGCCTTTGATGGATTACATGCAGTCTCTGTAACTGCTCATAAGTATTTAAGTACTGGGATATTTAAATATTACAAACGTAATTATGAAATCCATTGCTCTGCCATTTTAAAAAATAGATTGTATATAAATGATTTATTTTGGTTTCATAAAGAAGTGAATTATTTCAGGGGAGGCAATGAGCACTACACACAGTGCTAGTAACTGTTCATTTAGTAAGACACAGTAAGTGTTAAATTTGAAACAAAGCAATGTAGGTACGATTGCTCTATTGCTAGCCATAATATGCAGGCATCTCATATTCTGCATTGCATTTAATCTAAAATCCTCTCTGCATAGTGGCAATTATAAGAAAAGTTTTCTCCCGATGCTAATTTTTTTTTTGGGAGGGGGTGTTATTTTCTTCTCATAATGTTATGAAAGGCAGATTTAAATAGCACATACTCCATTCTTTTTGGCAGATTACATGGCACTTTTAGTACATTTCATTTATATTGTATACAACAACAAATTAATTTTAAAGTTTAAAATTTGATTGCTTGTTGTGATTTATCTACTTTATAGTGGAATCCATAATTGGGGTAGGTTATTTACATGTTACATTCTTTTGTAAGCAGGGAAAGACTAATACATAAAATAAGTATCTATTGGGCAGGTGGAAATCAAACCCACAATTAAAGGTTTAACTAAGTTTATTTCAAGCCAACATCATAACTCACATGGCCCAACAACTAATCTGAGCCCCTAAAAAGTTATCAAAATTTATATAAACCTTTCATTCTCATTGGAGAAGCAGCAGTGAATTTCCTTCATGTTTTGAGTTCGAAAGGTCATTTCAAGACTAGCATATAATGGCATTGGTTTCATTACTCATGACTTGATCCCTTTAATACCCATAGTATATTATGTAAGCAACATAGCTATACTTCACTGATCTCATCATTGGCAGTTTACATAAAATAAATTAGTGCTCCTGTCAATTGAACCATTCTTTCTAGAGCTTCCCAGTCATTGAAGGTTGACACATAAAATAAAATGGTTTTACAGTTATTAGAACTATTCATCTAAGGTCTCCTATAATTTAGCAGCTTATATAAAATTGGATAGTTCTGCACTGTAAGATAATTACTCGTTTTTATGAAATCAATGGCTGCTCGAAGAACTGTTCTTTAGTTAGGTCAAGATCCTTACTGAATCGTCATTGATAAGCCAACAGTTAGGCCAATGTAAGAAGATGTATTAAATACTTAAAAACCTTACATACGAGTCTTATTATAATCCATCAACGACTGAGGGAGACAATACTAGGTGAAAAATTCAAATTTTTCAAATCAAATGTACTTAGTTCATGACATTTCTTTTATGTGATAAACACATTCTACCTGCGGTAAGATTATGAGTAAATATTAGCCAGACAAGTCATTCCTTTTCATAATACTTCACCAGCATTATTGATCCCTCACGGGTTATAAACAAATACTTTGCCCAGGACAGTAAGGTATTCTAAAGGGTTTTACAAGTAATTTTATTTCTCTGGGGTACGCCGGGTGATGGCTTGCTCCATAATTAATATCCAAATATCAATGAATATTTTTTTGTACTGTGTATGCATGCGTGTGTATGTATTAACTTGAACAATTAATGTTTTGACATCCATGAACTATAAAATGAAAAGTGCTATTGATCACTGGTCCCTTTCATGTGTCCTACAGTAATAACTTTTTTCCTAAAGGGAAAATTGCTAAAAATATAACTTAGTACCTTCATCCATAGCAACTATCCATTTTTTTTCATTATCTTAACATGTATTGTTTATCCACTTTTTAGTGTTGGACTGGTAAACTATTAATTAATTGTTTATATATTTAAAAAACACATTTGGCTTCACTTTGTTTATAGATATTGATTCAAAAAATATATGTAAGTTGGATGAAAGAATTGGCTACACTTCCACTATAACAATTTATTAAAAGGGAAGAGCGCTTTCGATGCAGTGCATCATCGTCGGTGCCTGGCGGTCTTGGATGTTGTCCTGACAGCTCTTGGAGCTGGACTGGAATCTAAGAACACTGCAAAGAAAGCGATCTGCCGTTTTAATAAATTGTTATAGTGGAAGCATAGCCAATTTTTTCATCCTACCTACTTTAGAAATCACTTCCGCCTGCCAGAATACCAACTCAGAATAAAAAATATATATAATGACCATAATAGAAATATTTCTATAGTGTGTGCTATGTTTCTTATTTACATTATTAGAATAGACTAAGTAAAAGGTATTGCATAATATGTAAAATAGCTTCCTTCTGATCATAAAATATCAGTATCACGACTAATAGCCAAAACAACGTTGTATAGATTTTGGTACCCTAACAAAAATGATGCCTTGTTCATCTGGAATTAATTATTCTGACTATTCTTCAGGCTTATATTTATTTATCGGAGCTTGGTATATTTGTTTAGAAACTTCAATGTCAACTTATAAAGTTGGCTCCTCCCTCCCTCACTCCTCAAGCTACAAAGTCATAGTCAAGTGTCAACTTCACGACCCATTTATAAAGTTGACATCTCCCTCCCTCACTCCTCGGCTATAGAATCTTAGACATGTCAACTTATAAAGTTGGCATCTCCCTCCCTCACTCCTCAGACTATAGAATCTTAGTCAAGTGTCAACTTCAGTATCCGTTTATAAAGTTGGCATCTCCCACCCTCACTCCTCAGACTATAGAATCTTAGTCAAGTGTCAACTTCAGTATCCGTTTATAAAGTTGGCATCTCCCACCCTCACTCCTCAGACTATAGAATCTTAGTCAAGTCAGCTTATAAAGTTGGCATCTCCCACCCTCACTCCTCAGACTATAGAATCTTAGTCAAGTGTCAACTTCAGTATCGGTTTATAAAGTTGGCATCTCCCACCCTCACTCCTCAGACTATAGAATCTTAGTCAAGTGTCAACTTCAGTATCGGTTTATAAAGTTGGCATCTCCCACCCTCACTCCTCAGTTTTCAGAATCTTCGTCAAGTGTCAACTTCAGTATCCATTTATAAAGTTCCAGGCTTTATAAAATTATCTCTTTATAGTTCTCCAGGCTTAAAAATCTTAGTCAATTTCACCTATCATCTGTAAATTTTTACATCTAAGATTTCGATGTCTGAAGTGCTCTATTCTAAACATGTTCTAGATTACGCTGATTTTTTTTTCCTTCTCACATAAATATTAATAATTAGCTATGCTCACCTCATGGACCTAGCTGGTTGTATATCTGAAATTAAATAAAAAGGTATAATTCTAATTCCTCCTTTTTTATTAAAGCAATGTGGAAATACTGAATTCCATTTTATATGAAGATACATTATTTATTCAGAAAAATATATTTATTGTGCAAATCATTTTAGACACTGTTAAATGTTGCTATATTATTTTGTATTCTATAATTTATTTTTACTGTTCTGTCACTCCATGTTCTAAAAGAAATGCTTTCTTAATTACCTATTATTGACGTCTCAAAATTAGTGATATTGGTTTACATATATATAAATTGGATAAATATATTTATATTGATACGGGACTATCATTGGTATAATAAAAAAATTATTTATATACCTAGTCATACTATACTAACATAAAATATATTTTTTCTTTTTATTTTTCATAACTTCTTATATGTATTTTATTACTAGGCTTAACTCTAGTTGACTAAGGTTTCTGACACAGTAAATGCACTTATTAACAATCATGCACAAGTGTGTCAAATGACAGAATAAAAGCATTTATTTAATGTTTAATAAAATGAAACTAATCTTAAGATTGTAAAAAAAATATGTATATTAATGTGATAAATTAGAATATTCGATAAAAAACAGCTCTCTCGAAGGAGATTTCTCCTTCAGACAAATGGTTTATTTACAACGAAGAAAGTGTTTCAAGTGTGATACAACAATTAATATAGATTGTAACCTTTTAATAGTTTTGTAAGTTTAATTCTTTAAAATATAAACTTTCTCGATATATTAATATTTAGGTAGTAACATTAGGATTTGATTTTGATGATTATACGTAATATAACCCTTGTTAATCAAATTTTAAGAGAATATTGTAAATTATTGAATGTTTTATGCAATTTGCAATAAGATTACAAATGCCATGCCTTCCTTATGTTTTTAAATGTGTATTTGAGGGAGTAAGGCAACAATTATTATTTATTGAGTAGTCCGTAGAATAACTCGGCCATTGTCAGACAATGAAAGTTGACTGAATTAAATTAAATAAACTTAAAAATCCACATTTAATGTTATTTTTCCTCCAGAGAGTTTCCTTTACAGATTTTATTAAAAACTGCGATTTCATCCACTCACAATTATTAAAACAATGATAGTGTCAAAGAGTAAGAAAACTATTTGTCATGCATCATCTGCTAAACCTAAGCAGAATTCCAACGCGCTGGACTGACACAGTGGACACAACATCTATACTTTATTTCGCCTGTAGAAAGAAGCTACATAGACACGGAAAGAAATGTTAGCTCCTCCCTGAAGCGATAACAGTTGGAAATGAGGGTGAAGGGCCTCCATACAAAATGTTTACTGATGTGAAGTGAAGGTTTACTCAAGGGCTGCGACAAAAACAAAATACAAATCGTTCACTTACTATTTGAGTTAGATTAGAGAGAGGGGTGAGTAATTTAAGCTGGATAG
This sequence comes from Riptortus pedestris, assembly GCA_019009955.1. Classification (NCBI taxonomy): domain Eukaryota; kingdom Metazoa; phylum Arthropoda; class Insecta; order Hemiptera; family Alydidae; genus Riptortus; species Riptortus pedestris. Next base: position 6,797,102 of record CM032231.1, on the reverse strand, counting down.
ATCTTTAATGACTGATGGGAAGGGCGGGGGGAGAGTGTGTGTGAGAGAGAGAGACAGAGACAGAATTTATATCGTTCTGAAGAAGATCATAAAACACATTTGCATTTAACCGTCCAGGTATAAAAACACGTTGTGTCACATGCTGCTCACAAACCCCTAACCACATGTTCACACTGAACTGATGCTGGAAGTGGCGTTCCCTCGTGCCATGTGGATTATCATGAGACCAGAGGTGAGAGTGCCCGCAGGTTCTGAATGTCGCCTTATCTGCCCAAATTATGCGAGCAGGGAAGTTGCGCCACTCGTGTCACTGTTGACCGTAGCATCGCCCAAATGCCATCCGTAGCTCCATATCACGGGGCAGCAACTCCTGGACAGTAGTCAGCTGACAACGATATCGACTGTGACAGCTCTGACGACTGTAGACTGAGATATTCCAAGTTGATTTGAAGCGCGGCGGGTACTTGTTGATGGACCATTATTAAAAATATTCAAAATGTCATCAACCTCCATGCGACTTCCACCCGCGAACATAGTGGGTTGTCTTAGTGTAGAGCCTGTTTCTCTCATGATGCGATAAGCATTTTCAATAGTTCTTCGGTCTGGATATCTTAGTCGATTAGGGAAAAGATTGTGATATTCTTCTAGTGTTCGAAGTCCATTACCTCTGGCAGCCCCGTACGCGAAAATCATATCAACGTATTCCTGAGCTGTGTATAAATCTGGCATTGTGCTTCTTGAACTCGACTCGAACTTATTAGACTGATGATTTGCACGATACTGACAATTATTAATATTTACAACAGAAAGTAGGCAGACGGAGGATAAGAGAGATAAGGTAATCCGTAATCCGAACCTAATCCATAATAAGTAAACAAGAACTTTGCTCATGTCAGCCACTCCTCACGTTCTTTTAGGTTTCTACTATCCCCCTAATTCTAATTACATTATAAAATTACTAAACTTTATTTTCATATTTATCATTCGACTTCAACAACATTGTCGCTAACTAGACTTTTTTTAAATTTCTTTTTTTTGATCTGTAATTGCGGTGTGTTAAAGTTACTTATGATCATTGAAAGTTCATAAGCCTTAAAGTAAATTTAATGCTGATTTCAAATATGTAATGAAGCGTTGGAAAAAAGTATGTAAAAGTAGAGAAAGTTGTGGTTTTCCTACAAAAAACATGGTTTTCTCGAAATAACCTTTCGAACGACATATGTCCGGAACATAATGAGATAGAAACCTCTGCGGCGTTGTTGATGTTTAACTACATTTTTGGTGTAGTTTTACCGTTTCAAGGATTGTCAGCTACTTGCGATACACCCTGTATAGGAATTTATATATTTGTATTAACCCTCTAGTGGTCGTAATGTTTGTTTGATCGTAATCAAACAGGCTTGGAAATGGCGTGCTCTTATGGAAAAAGTCAGTCATGCAGGGGCTGCGTAAACTAAGCAGATTTCCCACGCGAATGTTTACAATATATATATATATATATATATATATATATATATATATATATATATACATACTCCTAACACCACCGTAAATATTAAGTGAATAAATACAAACAGTAATGAGTAATCTTTCAGTTACGGTTAGCCAACCTGAGTCCTATACCGGAAAGAAAAGTCATTAATCAAATATGTCTAAATATAACACATTAATTTTTTGAAAACTATTTACTATAGCTAATGCTGTAATTTGTAATGAATCAGAATAATTTTAACCTCAATTACATAAATTTTAATATATATATATATATATATATATATATATATATATATATACATATAGATATAGATATGTATATATACAGTTTTGAACAGATCTCATTTTCGGCATCTCCTGGGTAGGATCGATGGACATTTGAAGAAACATTTTGAAAATCGCGTCATGAGTACGAACTCAATAACCGATTTCCCTTAGGGGAAATCTGCTAAAATGCATACACCGGTAAATGACACATTTCATAATATTAACTTTTAGCAGATTTCCCATGAGAGAAATCAGCTATTGAGGTCGTACTCATGACGCAATTTTATAAATTTTTCGTCGAATATCCATCGATCCTAATTAGGAGATGACGAAAATTAGGTCCATTCAAAACTATATATATTTGTCTGTTACCGCTCTAGCGGTTGCAATTTTTGTTTTATCTTCATCGAACTTATGTAATCGTTTTATACAAAAAGACAGATCAAGTTCGTTAACGGCTGAAATCGGACCAGGAGGGGGGGGGGGTTAGAGGGGAGGATTTAGAAAATTCTTAATCTCCGTTATTATAGATCGTATAGAACAATCTTATTTCAAATTTAATGTTCTATAAATGCTGTTATGTACATTTTTTCACTATCTTGATTATTAACTGAGATATTTGCATTTTTTAGTTTTCGGACTTGAGTACAGCCCCACTCCTACTCATCTCATATTCAATTATGTTATGAAGCATTTTATTTGAAGCTTAAATACCAAATATTGTTCTCATTGAACTTTTAATTTTTGAGATAAATGCAAAAACGTGACGCACTTTGGAAATCTGCTTAGTAAACGCAGCCCCTGCGTGACGGACTTTTATTTAGTATTGTTCCAATGACTTAAAGCTCATATTTGCTGCTCCTGAGATGTCTCCAGCCGTGGCCCCACCAGTAAGTGGGGATTAGTGGATGAACCACAATTGTATAGGATTAGTGCTAATTGCTTGTGGAACGGGCTAAGGCCACCACAATTCTTGCTCAACATGCAAACAATACATACATCCTTCAATCCAGCTCCACCAACTTCTCAAGTAAGATATATATTTTCAGACTGAAAGAGACTTATATTTCTATACTGCAGTTCCTCTTCATTGTAAGGATATATTTCACATGCCCAATATTTAATGATAATACATTATATATATATACTAGCTAATGTACCCGGCTTCGCCAGGGAATTCATTTGAGTCTTAATGATGATGGTATTTTTTTTGCCATGCCTTTATTTTCCACAATATTTTAACATTTCTCGATGTATGCCCGTCGTTGCTGTGGATTTATTAATAATAAAATTATTTGTTATTTAAGGCTTCACTGTCCACAATATTTTTATATTTCCCAACTCCTGTGCATGCAGTTTTTTTTATACATAATCATTCATAATCACAGAAAGTATTCTGTCGACCAAACTATGTTTGAATAAAACTTCCTTTCCCTTTATTTGATACTAAGACCAACAGTGACTGAAAAACGAACAGAAAATGAAATATCGCGAATTTTTATTACAGGCGTCTCTTATAATCCCCCCCCCCCCTCCCGTTTGAACCTAAACATTTTTGTAGCTTATAATCGTGGAACATTAACGCTAATTCACATGCCGTGTTTTGTTAAGTTCCGTTCACTCGTTAGTGCCAAATAAAATTGACGGGTACCTTTTTAGTTTGCACTGTATATCTCGTTTATACTTGGTATACGACAAAAGTGAATATAACAAAACTTACTCTTAATAACAAAAAAACAACTTTTGTTATCTACATATTTGCCGAAAAACCAATAGAAATCAAAATATCACTATTTTTAATTTCAGGCCTCCCTTACAACCCCCACTCCTGCCCATTCCTAGAAATGTTGGTATGGCTTATTATAATGAAGGCGTTAGTGTTAATACACATACCGAGTTTTATTTAGTTCGGTTGAGTCTTTTGTGCCAATTAAAATTGTTCACTTCCGCTATAGGTTTTAGCTAATAACGAATTTATAGTTCGGTATACGACGAAAGTGTATATAACAAAAGTTACTCTAAATGAAAAAAAAATAAATAAATAACTTCTGTTATCTGTATATTTGCCGAAAAACCAATAGGAATCGAAATATTGCTATTTTCAATTTCAGACCTTCTTTATAACACCCACTCCTGTTCGTCTCAGAGAATATTAATATAGCCTAAAGTCTAAGTTGGATTAGTAGTAATATACATACCAAGTTTCATGAAAGTCGGTTCTGCCGTTTATGCATGAAAAGGTAACAAACAAACGCACACGAAAGAAACAAAATGCAGTTATGGTGTCGAAAAAGTATCTTGAAATTTTGAGAAAAAAATCAATGTACAGACAGAGGTTACAATTTTAGCAGATTTCCCTTAAGGGAAATCAGCTATTGAGGTCGTACTCATGACGCGAGTTTCAAAAAATTTCTTCAAATGTCCATCGATCCTACCCAGGAGATGACGAAAATGAGGTCCGTTCAAAATTTTATATATATATATATATATATATATTTGTCTGTTAACGCTCTAGCGGTCGCAATTTTTGTTTGATCATTACCAAACTCGGAATTTAAACGTTTTATGTAAAAAGGAAGATCAAGTTCGTTAATGGCTGAAATCGGACCAGTGGGAGGGGGGGTTTAGAGGGGGGATTTTCGGAAAATTCGAAATATCTCCGTTATTATGCGTCGGATCGAAAAATTGTATAGAATCAATCTTATTGCAAATTAAATTTACTATAAACATTTATTCTGTATCTTGAATATTAACCGAGATATTTGCATTTGTATTCTGCATTGGTCGGCAGGAGCGAGCTGTTTGGTACTTTCAGAAGAGAGCTCTGGCGGCCGTTTTCGTAACTATTCGTCCCTCGTGTATAAGTTTAGTGATCCCTTAATACTTACTACACTTGATTAATACTTACTGACAGATTTCTCTATTGTAAAACTTCACGTGGGAAATCTGCTTGGTTTACGCAGCTCCTGCGTGACGGACTTTTTGTTTAGTTCGGTTGAGTCTTTGGTACCAAATAAAATTGTTGATTCCCTTTATAGTTTTTAGCGTATAACCCATTTATACTTCCGTATACGGCTTAAGTGTATATAACAAACGTTTCTCTAAATAACAAAAAAGTCCGTCACGCAGGGGCTGCGTAAACTAAGCAGATTTCCCACGTGGTTTTGCAATAGAGAAATCTGCCTAATAACGACTGTAGTAGTAAGAAACCTCTAAACCTAAAACATTATTTAGGGCGTAGTAACCCAGTAGTTTCTAGCCCCAAAACACAGTTAACCTAACCTCTAAACCTATTCAGGAGGGACGATAGTTATGGAAACGGCCGCTAGAGCTCTCGCCGGAAAGTCCGAACATAGCCTACTGGCAATCACACGCAGAATACAAATGCAAATATCTCGGTTAATATTCAAGATACAGAAAAAATGTATAAAACAATATTTATAGTAAATTTAATTTTCAATAAGATTTATTCTATACAATTTTTCGATCCGACGCATAATAACAGAGATATTTTGAATTTTCAAAAATCCCCCCCTCTAAACCCCCCCCTCCCACTGGTCCGATTTCAGCCATTAACGAACTTGATCTTCCTTTTTACATTAACCCTAGAATACTAACCTACGTATGATTTACGTGTACGCGGGATAAGAATCCCGCCTGTTGGCGCCAAAACAACAGTGGCGCACTCTACTCACAGCTATGCCTCCTCTAGTCATTCTTCCAGCCATCCTCATCGGAATAACACGTGTTGCCATTTTTCACTATTTTTTACTGTCTTGATTCCCGGACTCGGTGAGTAAAATTTACGTATAGTTAGTGTTAAGAGCATAAATTACACGTAAAATTTTCGTATAGTTATAATCAAGCTGCAAATTATTTGCACGTAAATTCTACGTATGATTATTATTAATAGACAAAACTTTTAAATTTATTTTTCTGAATATTTCAGCAAATGGAAAAAAAAATTACTTCCGTGGAGGAATTTTGGTCTATCTTCAATGAGGATAGCATCCTGCCTGAAGAAATAGACATTCTCGAGATTGATTCTGATGATTCCGAAGCTGGTCCCGATTTTATACCAAACAATGAAGAACATCATTCAGATATTGAGGAGGAAGTTATAAATGCGATTCGGGAAACAGAAGTTAGAACACAGAAGAAAAAGATAAATTCAAAAAGAAAAAGGGAATCTGTTGAAAATATTGATCAACAAACATCACTCAACGGAGAGGAAATTTATGGTACCAATGGATTCCCTTGGAAAACTACTAGAAGTCAAACTTCTAAGAAGGTAGCAGGGAAAAATATTATTCACATATCAACTGGTCCTACAGAACTTGCTCGACAATGTTCTGAACCTATAGACTGTTTTAATTTGTTTTTCTCGGAACAACTTTGGAATACAATTTTGACTAACACAAATGAAGAAATTGATAGACAAAAAACTGCATATAAAGATACACTGAAATTTACAGTATCACAAACATCAATGGAAGAACTAAAGGCCTTAGTTGGCCTCTTAATTTTAGCTGCTTCTCTCCAAAATAATCACCTGTCAGCTAAAATGCTATTTGACTCATCATACTGTGGAAATAGGTATGTTGCAACTATGTCTAAGGAGAGGTTCAATTTCTTAGTGAACTGTCTTAGATTCGACTGTAAATCAAACCGCCACGAAAGGCAAACGCTAAACAAATTTGCGCCCGTATCCGAAATATGGAATTATCTTATTGATAATTGTCGCAAATATTATAAGCCTGGAAGTTATGTAACAATTGATGAGCAATTAGTCTCTTTTCGAGGGCGCTGCCCTTTCAGAATGTACATACCTTCTAAGCCAGATAAATACGGCATAAAGATAATACTGATGTGCGACAATGCAACTAAATATATGATTGATGCAGTGCCTTATTTGGGAAAGGGGACAGTTCCAAATAATCAACTTGCATCCGAATATTTCGTGAAACTACTTGCCGATACTATAAAAAATTCCAATCGGAATATTACTATGGATAACTGGTTCTCACTTTTGTCATCTGCTCACGATTACGCTTCTGATAGCAGTGGAAATCAGCTACCTCAGATTGTAAAAGATTATAACATGTCAAAGGGAGCTGTAGATTGTTTCGATCAAATGTGCCACAGAATTAACTGTGGAAGAAAAACAAGAAGATGGCCGTTATGTACATTTTATAACATGTTAAACATTGCAAGCGTCAACTCTTACGTCATATTCTCACACAACGCACTAAGAAATGACCCCAATAGCAAGCCTTTATCCAGGTTGGATTTCATGCTGGCTCTCCATCAACAACTTGTAAAAGATTGGCAAATGCATCGGATGACGATCACTACTCTGCCAAGACATCTTCGGCCCATCATTAATAGCATTCTCAAGCCAGGAAAACCGTCAACGGATGATTCAAGTGGCGCCTCGGCATTTGGGGTATCACCAAGCACTTCTGGAAAGGAACTGACAAAAGGGCCACGTAAAAATTGTGCATTCTGTTCTTACAAATTAAAGAGGCACACTGCCACTTATTGTATTAAATGTCACCAACCCATCTGTGGTCAACACCAAATAAAATTTTGTATAGATTGTGGAAAAGCACAATGAAAATTTTTGTTAATATTTTATTTTTATTTTAATTATATTTGTTTAATTTAAGTAAACAAACAAATATATATAAGTTGGTATATGTAATTTAGTTAAGTAGTATTTATATTTTAAAATATATTATTTCTTTCAAGTACATATGTGTTTTTTGTTGTAAAATATACCCTAGGTGTCAAATGTACGTATGGTTAGTATACATGTATAAAATTTTATGGTTAGTATTCTAGGGTTAAACGATTAAATTCCGAGTTTGATAACGATCAAACAAAAATTGCGACCGCTAGAGCGTTAACAGACAAATATATATATATATATATCTATATATATATATATATATATATATATATATATATATATATATATATAATTTTGAACGGACCTCATTTTTGTCATCTCCTGGGTAGGATCGATGGACATTTGAAGAAATTTTTCGAAACTCGCGTCATGAGTATGACCTCAATAGCTGATTTCCCTTAAGGGAAATCTGCTAAAATAACGAACTTTTGTTATGTGCATATTTGCCGAAAACCCAATAGGAAACGAAATATCCCTATTAGCAGATTTCCCCTAAGGGAAATCAGCTATTGAGGTTGTACTCATGACGCGATTTTTGAAATTTTTCTTCAAATGTCCATCGATCCTACCCAGGAGATGACGAAAATGAGGTCCGTTCAAAACTGTATATATATTTGTCTGTTACCGCTCTAGCGGTCGCAATTTTTGTTTGATCGTTACCAAACTCGATATTTAGTCGTTTTATGTAAAAAGAAAGATCAAGTTCGTTAATGGCTAAAATCGGACCAGTGGGAGGGGAGGGGGGTTTAGAGGGGAGGATTTTCGAAATATCTCCGTTACTATACATCGAATCGAAAAATTGTACAGAATCAATCTTATTGCAAATTAAATTTATTATAAATATTGCTATGTACATTTATTCTCTGTCTTCAATATTAACCGAGATATTTGCTTTTTTATTAAATTTGTGCCGATAATGAAAGACAGTTTCCCGCCAAAAGCTAGTTTGGCCCTTTGCCATAACAGTTCGGCTCTCGTATGGAGGTTTCTCTACTGTATAACTTCACGTGGGACATCTGCTTAGTTTACGCAGCTCCTGCGTGACGGACTTTTTTTCATTTCAGCCCTTCCTTATAACCCCCACTCCTGTTCGTCTCAGAGAATATTAATATAGCCTAAAGTCTAAGTTGGGTTAGTAGTAATATACATACCAATTTTCATAAAATTCGGTTCAGCCGTTTATGCGTGAAAAGGTAACAAACAAACAAACATATATGAAAGAAACAAAATGCAGTTATGGTGTCTATGAGATGTGAAACGAAAAAGTATCGTGAAAGGTATTTATGTTGTTATTTAGAGTAACTTTTGTTTTACAACAAAGTATAAACGAGATATACACTAAAAAAAGTCCGTCACGCAGGGGCTGCGTAAACTAAGCAGATTTCCCACGTGAAGTAATACAATAGAGAAATCTCCATACAAGAGCCCAACAATTACGGCAAAGGGACGAACTAGGTTTTGGCGGGAAACTCAAAAATCCGTTACCGGCCCAAATTTAATAAAAATGCAAATATCTCGGTTAATATTCAAGATAGGGAATAAATGTATAGAACAATATTTATAGTAAATTTAATTTGCAATAAGATTGATTCTATACAATTTTTCGATCCGACGCATAATAACGGAGATATTTCGAATTTTCCGAAAATCCCCCCTCTAAACCCCCCTCCCACTGGACCGATTTCAGCCATTAACAAACTTGATCTTCCTTTTTACATAAAACGATTAAATTCCGAGTTTGGTAACGATCAAACAAAAATTGCGACCGCTAGAGCGTTAACAGACAAATATATATATATATATATATATATATATATATATATATATAAATATATATATATATATATATATATATATATATATATATATATATATATATATAGATATATATATAAAATTTTGAACGGACCTCATTTTCGTCATCTCCTGGGTAGGATCGATGGACATTTGAAGAAATTTTTCGAAACTCGCGTCATGAGTACGACCTCAATAGCTGATTTCCCTTAAGGGAAATCTGCTAAAAACTAGAGCGGGAGCCAACAATTTTGTCTAACTATTGAACCGAACTTAACAAAACTCTGTATGTGAATTAGCATTAATTCTTCCATGATTATAAGCTATATTAATATTTTTAGGTTCGAACGGGAGTGGGGGTTATAAGGGAGGCCTGAAATTAGTGCTAACGCCTCCATGATAATAAACGGTACCAACATTTCTAGGAACGAGTAGGAGTGGGGGTTTTAAGACAGGCCAATATGAAATATAATTTTTAATATATTTCAGTGTTTTGTTAGTAAAATTATTGATGTTCCAATTTTGGAACACTGGGCATGAATGGGTGTAGGAAGATTTTAGGAAGGAAATACATGAAACTTAAAAGAAAATATCCATTTATTTCTATAAAATTACAATATTAGTATTCAAAATATACATTTTATCCAATATTTGTAAATTGAATGAAAATTGTCTGAATTAGACCATATACAATTTTTCTTTTCATATTTTATCAATCAGGCATATGGTTTTTTTTGAAACAAGTATCATGGAGGTTAACCCCACACTTTTTACAACACTTAGTTGTGTTTTTTTCCAGCTGTGCCCATCCAGTGATCTGTCCGATCAGATCGGATTTCTTCTAGACATCTTTTTTCAAGGGGTTTAGATGTTTTGGGCCTTCCTCCAGTGTTGGGTAGTTTTCCGTATTTTGATAAATATACTTCAACAATTCTCTTCCTGAACCCTAGATAGTCTAAGGGCTTATTATTTGTATTTCTTCTGTAAAGCTGCCAGGCATTATGAACGCATGTGTCCAGAATATAAGCAAATACAGGCCACCACCATTTTTAGCAGATTTCAGCAAATCAGCTATTGAGGTTGTACTCATGACGGAATTTTTGAAATTTTTCTTCAAATGTCCATCGATCCTACCTAGTAGATAACGAAAATGAAGTCCGTTCAAAACTGAATATATATATATACATATATTTGTCTATTACCGCTCTAGCGGTCGCAATTTTGGTTTGATCGTTACCAAACTCGATATTTAGTCGTTTTATGTAAAAAGAAAGATCAAGTTCGTTAACGGCTGAAATCAGACCAGTAGCTGAAAACTAAGCAGATTTCCCACGTGATGTTTTACAATAGAGAAATTTCACGAGAGCTGAGCGGTTTAGGGAGCGGCCGAACTAGCTTTTGGTGGGAAAGTCACTCCTACGTTAGCCGCCCAGATTTAATAAAAAAGTCCGTCACGCAGGGGCTGCGTAAACTAAGCAGATTTCCCATGTGAAGTTTTACAATAGAGAAATCTGCCTAATAACAGCTGTAGTAGTAAGAAACCTCTAAACCTATTCACGAGGGACGAATAGTTACGAAAACGGCCGCCAGAGCTCACGGCGGAAAGTCCGAAGATAGCCACTGCTGCCGAGCACATGCAGAATACAAATGCAAATATCTCAGTTAATATTCAAGATACAGAAAAAAAGTATAGAACAATATTTATAGTAAATTTAATTTGCAATAAGATTGATTCTGTAATATTTTTCGATCCGACGTATACTAATGGAGATAATTCGAATTTTCGAAAATCCTCCCCTCTAAACCCCCCCCCCCTCCCACTGGTCCGATTTTAGCCATTAACGAACTTGATCTTTCTTTTTACATAAAACGACTAAATATCGAGTTTGGTAACGATCAAACAAAAATTGCGACCGCTAGAGCGGTAACAGACAAATATATACTCGTGTATATATATATATATATATATATATATATATATATATATATATATATATACAGTTTTGAACGGACCTCATTTTCGTCATCTACTAGGTAGGATCGATGGACATTTGAAGAAAAATTTCGAAAATTCCGTCATGAGTACAACCTCAATAGCTGATTTCCCTTAAGGGAAATCTGCTAAAACAATAGTGGGAGCCAACAATTTTATATGGCTCAAAAGACTCAACCGAAATAAACGAAACTCCGTATGTGATTTGGTATTAATATCTCTCTGATTATAAGTTATATTAAAATTTAAAGGTACGCACATGAGTGCAGGTGGTAAGGGAGGTCTGAAATTAAAAATATCGATATTTCGTTTCCTATTTATTGGTTTTTCGCCAATTATGCACATAACAAAAGTTGTTTATTTTGTTATTTAAAGTAACTTTTGACATATGGACATTTTTCCACATAACGAAGTATAAATGAGGTATAAAACCATAGAAGGGGTCAACAATCTTATGAGACTCCACTTTTATTATTAACATATCCCCAGCACTTCGGACTCGGGTGTAAATCCTAAGCATTGAGACTGGAAAATGTAAAAATATTGTACAAACTAAAGCCCCCCCCCCCAAAAAAAAAATACCATCATCTTTCAGCCTCAAATGATTACCCGGGCAATGCCGGGATCCTTAGCTAGTTATGTATATAACTAAGCTCACAATCTTGGATTGGTTTCTGGTAGGAAATATTTACATTATAGATGATATTTAATTATAATAAATGCTATCCGTGATTATGATTTGAATTATTCTCGGTGTGAACTGTGGAGAGGGATTGAATAGGGACTTATTTTCATTTATTCTTCAAAACTAAAATTTCTATTCTATAAGTTTCTTACCTGACATTTGGGAAAACAACGGGCCCAGACCGGAAATGTAGTTGTACACATTGAAGCATTACAAAAAATAAAAAATACCATCAACATTCAGACTCTAATGATTTCCCGAGCGAAGCCGGGTACCTTAGCTAGTATAGATACACATTTATCAGTAAATGCTCTGGCGATCACACTGTTTACCAAACTCAATATTTAATCGTTTTATATAAAAAGAAAGATCAAGTTTGTTAATAGCAGAAATCGGACCAGTGGAAGGGGGGGGGGGTGGGTTAGAGTGGAGGAATTTGGAAATTTTTTGAAATTTCTCCGTTGTTATAAGTCGGATCGAAAAAATGGAATTAACCAATCTTATTGAAAATTAAATTACCGATAAATGTTCTTATATATATATATATATATATATATATATATATATATATATATATATATATATATATATATATATATATATATAAATATATATATATATATATATATATACTTTCTCTATCATGAATATTAACCTAGGTATTTGGATTGTTTTGTTTTCATCCTTGAGTAACCCCCACTCCTACTCATACCATATTAACAATGAGCCTCTTTATTCTAAGCTTATATATCAAATATTCTTTTCAATGGACCTTTATTATACAATATATATGCAAATTCGTTGTGTAATGACACCATCAATTAAGATTTTATGTTTTAACTTGAAAATGTTTATTTGATCTATACCATCCTCCATATTTAACCTTTTCTGTTAACACTAAAGACCATATTAGTTAGTGGCTTGGAATGTAACCAATTTTATTAAACTATTGGTGCTTTACAATTGTTGTATCATAATTCAAATACTAATCAAGTTATTGATAGTTCCTTGTTTTCTGCCCTCAGTACCCCCCGCCCCCCCAGTCCTTCACATTCTCCATTATTACATGTCAGACCAAAAAATGTTAAATAATCAATGTTGTCCATAAAGTTATATATATATATATATATATATATATATATATATATATATATATATATATATATATATATATATATATATCCTTCCCTGTCAACGCTGTCATCATCATGAGCTAATAGTCAAGTACATTTGGGCGAATGCTTCAGAGCAACATTTTCAAGCCTGTGGTACTTAGAAGTTATTTGGTTCCAGTTTTAGCACATTTCCTTTAGCAAATCAGTTGTTGAATTTTATCCATCCTGTGGTATCGAAAAAACTCTTTAAATGGCTAATACCCCTACCTAGGAGATGATGAAAACTAAGTATTTATTTAAATATCTGTTACCACTTTAGCATTGAACACATTGAAAGATCAAAATCAATATTTGAGCACTTCATGTAAAACTAAAGAAAAAGTTAGTTAGCGGTTGAAATCAGGCCATGAGAGGGAAATAGAAAATTTGAAATTTGTCTGTGCTAATAAGTCTAAACTCATATGTTGTTTGAGACAAAGCTTTGGTTAGTTGTCAGTCTTCTGTAAAACCCTGCTCCTTCAAAATGATTTTCACTTAGTGCACCTGAGCCCCTAAGAATGTGAGACCACTTGACAGCTTGGCTATCAATTCCTGTTTATATAGGCTTCTTATTAGAGTAAAAATTGAAACAAATGGTGTCAGATGAGCAATGTCCAGCACTTGGGAAATCTGCTTAGCTTAAACAGCCCGTGAATGAGCAACTTGTATGTTTTGTATTGGTTAGAACAAGAAACTCCATGACATTCATTCTCACGGCTGATCTAAGCCTCTGATTTTTTGTTTAAAGGATTATTAGCAGTATTTTTAAGTGAACTTTGGTACTTTGATCATTTAACTGAAGTTACTTCTAACCACCAACAGTCATGCTATAGTACCCAACAAAAAAATAAATTAAAAAATCTCAAGCCATTTTTAGTGTGAATAAAAATAAATATTCATACATACATAAGTTAATTCTGTTTGTGAAACTTGTATGTACAAGTTCAATGTTGCGAATTTTTTCAAAAGCCTTACTTATTCATAAATTTTAAAAAGATAGCTGGCAGTTCCTAGTATTTTTTGTGTACAGAGAAGATTATACAATGCAGCACTTGTTGAATGCAGATGCAATTGCATTGGATTATAAATCATTGTCTATTATCTTATCATGCACCTTGAAGTATTTTGGGTTAACCTGTGTTTTCTTTTCTAGATAAATGTACAATAAATATGAAGTAACAGTATTATGGATATTTGAGTGTATAACGCAGCGAACTAATTCAGTCTTCGCTCAGAATGATCAGTAAACTCTTTTTTTTAATCTATGTTTCACTTCAGTTTGAGGTAAGAATATCATAGTTGTATTTTACTTACTTAGTAGCAGGTGATAGAGGAGTAAGCTCCACAATGTGTACTCGGTTTGTTTTTTGACAGGAAATATATACAATATAGATGATATTTATTTATAATAAATGCTATCCATGATTATGATTTGAATTAGTCACGGTGGGTCAAACAGTGGAGGGGGATTGATTAGGGACTTATTTTCATTTATTCCTCAAAACTAAAAGTTTTCTATAAGTTCCTTACCTGACCCTTATGTGAAAACCATATGCCCAGACAGGAAGTGCTAAATTCTTGCACTAAATACGACTTTCAGACACCATTCTGTCAAGTGGCCCCAACCAGAACAATATCTTCTCAGATTTTTTCTTGTAACACCAGGGCTTTTGGCGAAAAGCAACAGTCATGCATATATTTTACTGGTGAGTTCGATTCACACCTGTTTAATAGGAACTCATTTAATGACGGACTCATTAAATAAAATCCGTAGTCCCACCCTGACTAGAAAAGGGTGGTAACCTGTCGATAACCCGACCCAATTAGCCATAGTAGCACAAAGTCGATGATAATAAATATAATTTTTTTTTAATATCCAGTACCAAGACATTGCTAGAATAATGAAATGTTAACTTCTCCAATTTAACACAATCACAATTTCCCCCAATTTACCTAGAGGTTATCATATACAAAAATAATTAAATTAATATATACAGTTATGTGTATTTCTTGATTTACTTGCTCTATTACCTTTGACAAGTACTGTTAAAATCATTCTAGGCTGTATGTTACACTGTCAGCTATACATGGAAGCTCAAATAAGAAAGCTTATAGTTACATAGCTGAGCAACCTAATTCAGTAGTTCGTAAAACATAAATGATCAAAGAAGGGACCATTGATAAGCCTTTTCCATGAGGTCTGAAGTAGTTCTGAATATTTTATTAAAATAGGAAGAAAAAACCTCGTTTGGATCTCCTAAAACAACCTCAATCTTATAATAAACCAGAGAATAAAGATTAATATTCTTGATTTTGTTTTCAGCTAATAAAGGGTCAAATATTCTCTTGCCAAGATGCGAATACATATTGCATTTTAGGAGCATGCACTAAATGCCCTTCGTTCAGGCCCTACTGCAGTGCAAACCTTGAGAGATGTGTAGAATCAAATCCAAGTGGAACTCTTTCATGTCCTAGTAAGTAAAAAAAAATATTGTCATGACCCTTTAAATTTGACAGATAAAACAGTTAATTGACATAGTGTTGGCACATTTATTTAAAAATAAACAATAATAATAATGAATAATTTATTTTATTATATTCATTCATTCATTCTATTTCATCATATATATGACACACACGCATCCACACATCATGCAGGAGTCAGATGGTTTACTACCACTTAACAAATGATTTATATTATTATATATTAGTCCCTGTCCAATATTGGTGTATTTCTATTCCTGAATTTGATTTTGAATAAAATCACACATGTACTATTGTAATCCCCGGTTAACTGCCTTAACTATGCAGGTTTACCATCAGTTAGAATGTCACATGGAAGACATCAACTGAAATTATATTCCCAATTTCCATTTTAGTAAGGACATTATGTAATCAAGATCAAATTTAAGCTGGGGATTATACATTTTTAATTATGAAATCTTGATGTGAAATTTTCCTGGTAGGAATGGGGATTTACCGATGGCTGAAAACAGGAGTAACTCATTTAATGTTGAATTAGAGAAACATGCCCAGAACAAGTTTAAGAGATTAGTTAACCAATTTCCTTGTTTATATAACATTTAACAACACATCACATTTTGATTTTTTGAATTTACTTCTTCTCTATGTTTATGCCTGACAGTCTGAATGCATAAATTTATGAAGTTTATGTAGTGTCTCGTCGCCACTGGAGTGTCTCGGGTGTTAAATGAAATAAAACTACATTTGGTTTGGACAACCCGGGTGACTACATGTTCTCTGTAGGACGTGGGCAGGAAGACTGAGAGAACCAGGAACAGGAAAAGGCAGTAGAGTGGGGAGGTGGCGTGAAGGGTTGTGGGGCTTTATTTAGTTTACGTCATAGTCAGCCGATGCCATTACAATATTTATATATTTATATAATTACATATTTATATCACATACATTACAGTTTAGTTTTACATGAAAAGTTTAAGTATTGAGTTTGGTAAAAATGAAGCCACAAAGAACATAATGATTCTTTAATGTTTGCTGATGACTTTAATCTATACTTATATCTTATACTTCATCTATGGATTTTAATCTATGATTTTTTGTTAATAAAAGTAATTCACACATGGGCTGCTTAAATAAAGGAGATTTCCCACACACTGATATGACACACTAATGATGATGACATGTATTCTCTACTTCTAGGCCTTTCTTTTCCTACTTGAGATATATTATCTATTTATAGGTAAAAATCTGATCAGTAGAAGTAGGAAGTTGTAGCAATCTGGCTAAGGCAATAGGCAGTGGAAGCTGTAAAAATAAAAATTCCCACAACCAAATCACTTAAAAAGAATTTAGGAAGGGTTTCACCAACAAATGACTCTTGACCATATTTAAATAAATACTAATTAGTTTATAACTTGGGAAAAGTAAAACCATATTTTATGATAATAACCCAATCCAGCTTACAAATTCATTTACATATCGGATGTGATTGAGAAAGCTCAATTAAACTTCTTTAAATGGCTTATGAGTCTTCCTAAAAACACTCCTAATGCTTACATTAGAATAGAATTCATCCGTACACACCCGACTGAATATTTTCAAGAGGATGTTGAATTGGTGGAAGGCTCTACAAGAGAAGTCGGCAGATGATCTATCAAGACTGTGTTACATGCGCCTAAAGGAATTATCTGCCAATTATTCAATGCCATTTAATTGGGTGAATGAACTGGAAGGGTATCTTGGGTGCATAGGAGGGAGCTTGGAGGAATTGGAAAATGCGGAAAATAATAATAGAAAAATAAAGACTTATTTAGAGGCTTTCGAGAACCATTTAATCTCATTAGACATTGAAAGAGTTTTAAACAGCACATATAGCCAGTACTTTAGAACAATTAGCTCTCTTGGCAGAGGGAAGGAGTACCTCTACCAAACTGTGCCATTTTTTAAGACCAAAGTGATATCTCAAATCCGTTTATTAGGTACAAAAAATCAAGGATTGATAGTTGGTAGGACAAGTTACATATTCAATCCAGAAAAGCCATGCCCCCTTTGTGAAGATAGCCAAGACACCGTTACACACTTCATCCTTAAATGCCCTGTTTTAGCAGAGAGAAGAAACCACCTCCTGAAAAGTCTCAACATTCCACAGCAATCTATGGATAATCTGTTTGACCTTATGGACAAGAATAAAATAAACTACATATATGTTTTATATGTTGTCTTACTTAAAGGTCTTTACGTCAGAGGGGAAAAAATACAAACAATATAATTATTAAAATTTTTTTTTTTTTTTTTTCGTAATTTTTGTATATAGCTTTTGTTTTGTTTTTTTATTTTTTTTTTAAAGGAATTCTCTGTTTATGTTTATATAAAGAAAAGATAAACGAAAAATACAATCATGAACATGGGCTGAACCCTTGCTATAAAATTGTTAAATTTTTAAAAGCACTAAAAATATTCATTCATAATTAGTTTATAACCAAACATTTATCAGTTATAAATATAAAATTGAAAGTGAGATGAACACCTTTGAAGCAATATAATGGGATCACTTATGTCTAATTAAACTAAATTACAAAGAAAGAACTTACCTGATTTCTATTAATCTCTCTAAGATCAGGCTGACGCTGAGTGGATTAGCAAGATGTGACCTCTCGTCCAGGATGTCTCAGCTATCACCGTCTTAATCCTATCACCCTTTTAATACGTTAACTGCTGTTGTTATTTGGCGATACTAGCACTATATGTGGTACATGCCCCCGGGGGCATGCCCGGTAGTATTCGTCTTAGGTGGTACATGCCCCCGGGGGCATGCAACCTTTTTTTGTAATCTGTTTTTTAACAATACCTAATAGTCGAAGGAAAAAAGATAATTTTAGGTTTTGTTGCTGAATCATTGCAACTAACATCAGTAAATTGACAGTAAAAGCAGGAAGAGCATCAAGTAATATTATACCATAAAAAAACTGTCTAATTAAAAAAAAAGTAATTTGACATATGTTATCCACCGCACTGAGGTAATGATGTTTTAAAACTGAAACCGCACACATGTTGGGAGCGATGCATGCCCCCGGGGGCATACACAGCATCTAACGTGTTAAAGCCTCAGCTGGTGATGAACTTAGCAACCACGGATCAAATATGCTCTAAAAGGCTACTAAACGAAATTTAATTATCGAAATTCATCTCGAATATTGCTCAGTGTATCGACTTTAAGAGCAGTAAATATTATTATAAAAATCCATTAATGTTAACTAATAAAATGCCAGAGCACAAGGGCACTTAACTCCAAATCGGATAAAACTATAAATTACAGGTACACAATTCTACATTTAAATACTCATAAATAATAATCTAACTGAGCTTTGTGCTGGCATTACTCAAAATATATGGTCATTAATGGCTGGTACAAGTAATGCAATCTCAGATGCAGTACATCGCCTAATATAAGAAAGTATGAATAACTCGGTTAATATTTGAATCACAAAAAGAATGCACCAACCTACATGTAGAGCATCAATATTTTATCAAGATTGCATCTCTATTTTTTTTTTTTTTTTATTCAAATCATAACAACAGAGATATTTTGAATTTTTGAATTCCCCTTCTACACCTCTCTATTCTGAGGTCCAATCAGTCATGATCTTTATTGTTGAATAAAACAGTTAAATACAAAGTATGGTATAGATGAATTAAACATTTTCGAGCTAAGAACATAAAATCCTAATTGATGGCATCATCAAACAACATATCTGCATATATCATACAGTAAAAGTTCAATGAAACAATCTTTGTTATTTAAGCTTCAAATAAAATGGTTCTTGTTAATATTACAGCTTATTGTTAATATGACATGGATAAGAGTGTGCCTTTACAAAGGCTGAAAACTGAAAAAATGTAAATATCTCAGTTATTAATACAGATAGAGGAAAAATGTATTATAACAATATTTATAGAAGATTTAAATTGGCAATAAGGTTGTTTCTATACAATTTTTCCAACTTAATAAAAAATGTACATACAAACCAAACAATAGTCAATTTGAACAAATAATATAAACAAATTATTAGTGATACTTTTCAAATTATAAATACTGGTCACAGCATTAAAATTATAAAGAGGTCCTTAATATAATAGACACATTTTTAAATGTGAATCTGGATGTATTCTTGGTTATGAGCACAGTCTGGAAAAGGTTGATGATAACCTCCATAAGATTTTTGCTTGTTATTCACTTTTTAATATTATACATTAGACCCCCACCTTTCTCTTTTCTCGTCATTATATTTTTATTTTTAAGATTTTTTTGTCAATAGTTTTTGTTATTGATTTATCATATATATATATATATATATATATATATATATATATATATATATATATATATATATATATATAAAATTATGCTATTAGATCTACTAATCTAAACTAACCAATTTATTTATTTTTTGATATATTTTTTATGTATGTATATTTTTGGGATGTGTTAAAAAAGTCTGTCACACTGGGGCTCTGTAAATTAAACAGATTTCCCTCTTGATGTTTTGCAATAGATAAATCTACATACTGGTAACACTTAGCACCAACGTGAATATTAAGTGAATAAATACAAACGGTAATGATAAATCTTTCAGATAATTTGTAATAACCTTCCAATGGAAAGAGTCTGAATTATAAAAAAAACAGGTTTGCCATCCTCTCAGAGCTGAACAGATAGAGAGAAATATTATTCCCCAGAAAGAAAAAAAATTACAGAAATTTATCTGAATATAATAATTATTTTTTTAAAAAACTATTTATTATATATAGTACTGTGAATCAGTGAATCATGATAATTTTTATCTGTCACTCAAATTTCAGTAGTCCAAGAACAGAAGAAGGGGGAATCAATAGAACGTATTTGCAAATATCTCACAAATTAGAAGTTCAATGAAAACAATGTTTAATATTTAGCCTTGAAATAAAGTGGTTCATGACATAGCAGCTTATTATTAGTATGTCATGAGTAGGAGTGGGGGTTTGCCGAAGGCTGAAAACTGAAAAATTCAAATATCTTGGTTAATATTCAAGATAGAAAATAAATGATATAAATATATTGTACATATAATAAACAATATTTATAGTAAAATGAATTTTCAATAAGATTGGTTATATAGAACTATTTCTAGTTTTATTTGTGCAAGTGTAAAAGATCTAAAACAGACTATGTACTAAAAGCTCACACAGGGCTCAGGTTAACTTAACAAGCCTTTGTGTTGGGGAGATAATTATTGTATTTTCGGTTAACCATGGATTGATCATGAAGGCTCTCCCACGGCCTCACTTTTATTTAGGACACTTTAATAGGTAAAGATCAGGCAATAGATAGTTAAATAAATAAATGTATATATATATACATATGGTTTAGAAGAGGCCTCATTTCTTAGATTGAATTGGTGGACCTTAAAGGAATATTTTGAAAATCATGTAATGAGTAGCACCTCAGTAGCTGAAGGAAATCTACTCAAACTATTTCTTTGCTCAGTAACCATTTTTTAACCTTCCTAAAGGCTGTTTGGCTCAGTAGTTCTATGAATCTCTATTCTATTTATAATGATTAAAGTTGATATATTTCACAGTGCCCTACATAACAAACTTTTCCCGTAATAACATTATCAAAAATGTAATTATCTTTCATATCTTATATTAGGAGATGGGCCAGTCCCTTCACTGGATTCATGCAGAAGCTATACTAGTTGCCTGAGAGGGAGAGGGCAGGTTGTAACTTGCCCGACTGGAACGGTCTTTGATCCTGCAAGTAGCTCCTGCCAAAGAGCTCGCCCCTGCTACAGGTATACTACCAAATTAATAAAGTGTCTACATTTTTCTGTAGGTAGCTTGCAAATGTCTCTCAATACGTTACATCTTCTTCAAATGGCCTTGGAGCTTGTGCCATGAGCATTAAAAGTTTCTTTTTTACTTAAGGAAAATCAGTTCACACAATGTTCTGGAAGTAAATAGCTTCAAATTTCCACCAATTTGACCAAGTAGGATGACAAAAATTATCTATCTATCTATCTATCTATCTATCTATCTATCTATCTATCTATCTATCTATCTATCTATCTATCTATATATATATATATATATATATATATATATATATATATATATATATATATATATATATATAATTTATTTCCTTCTTGGAGTAACCCTAGGAGAATGTATTTTATTGTCCACATGTACCGTACAATACTTGTACACAACATGTAATTGTTAAATTTAATATGAGTATTAAAAAACTGCTAAAATAATTACAATATTCTTAACCACTATTGGAAAATAAAATAAATAACAAATAATAAAAAAAATATAATAAACAAGTAAATTGAAGAAAATAAATAACACAAATAAGTCCGTCACACAGGGGCTGCGTAAACTAAGCAGATTTCCCATGTGAAGTTTTACAATAGAGAAATCTGCATACTGGTAACACAATACCACCGTGATTAAATACAAATAGTAATGAGAAATCTTTCAGTTAATTAAAATAAATTCCCAACTGAAACGGCCTCTGAATTGTAAGAATAATTTATATTTTATTAACTCAAATTTTAGTAGTCCAATAACTAAAGAAGGGGGGGGGGTTGATGAACAGAACGTATTTGCATAAATCTCAGAAAGTAACGAAGGTAAGGTAAGGTTAGAAAAGACAGGCAAGGTTAGAAGAAGCTTCCACCTGAGCGGAGCACTTACTAAACGGCCGACCTAATCCGAACTATACCCGACCACAGACTTCATAAAAATGCAAATACCTCGGTTAATATTCAATATAGAGAATAAATGTGTTAATAATATTTATAGTAAATTTAATTTGCAATAAGATTGATTCTGTACAATCTTTTGATCCGATGTATAGTAATGGAGATATTTTTAATTTTCGAAAATCCTCCCTCTAAACCCCCCCCCCCTCTCACTAGTCCGATTTCAGCCGTTAACGATCTTGATCTTCCTTTATATATATATATATATATATATATATATATATATATATATATATATATATATATATATATATATATATATACTAGCTAAGGTACCCGGCGATGCCCGGGAAATCATTGCTGACTGACTAATGATTGTATTTTTATAGCAAGACTTCAATGTGTACAATTGCACTTCCCTCCACGATGTATTGTTTTTTCAAAACAGCCAATCCTAAAGTGTAACTTTCAGGGTTAATAGAATAGAAATTTTAGTTTTGAAGAATATATGAAAATGGGTTCCTAATTTAACCCTCACGACTTTTTGACTCACGGTTTTTGAATAATTCAAACCATTATCATGGGTAGCATTTATCACAATTAAATATCTTCTATAATGAACATATTTCCTGCCAAAAATCAAACCAAGCACATATTGTTTTATACATAAGATTATATTCGTATTAGTAAGCCTCAGTGAAAATCACTTCCCGTCGTGGCAGCATTCCACAGGAAATAACTAAACTCAATTACCTCCCGTCCATTTCCGCTCTCGCAGGAGCGTTATCATCGTTGTTTTCCTTAGAATATTGCTTCAGAATATTATTTTAATAATTTATCTCCTTGATGGAAATTAATAATAGATCCCTAAACATAATTTCATTTATGTTCAAAAAGCCAGATGAGGGGAAGAGAGCCCCCCTGCAACCTAGTAATACTTTAAACATTCATATCGAGTATATATTAAATACCAGAAATGCTCTTATAGTTTATATTCTATTAAAAATAAATAACAAAGTTATAGGGAAAATAAATAAATAAGGAGGCGACGGAGATTTATAAGCTCACTAATCCGAATCATACTTGCAACTATCATATAAGACTAAAACATAACATCTTTTGTTATAATATTTTTAAAAAACTAAAATATTAAAAAAAATAAATTGTGGGGGGGGGGGGGGGTGGGGGGGGGGGGGGGTGGGGGGGGGGGGGGGTGGGGGGGGGGGGGGGTGGGGGGGGGGGGGGGTGGGGGGGGGGGGGGGTGGGGGGGGGGGGGGGTGGGGGGGGGGGGGGGTGGGGGGGGGGGGGGGTGGGGGGGGGGGGGGGTGGGGGGGGGGGGGGGTGGGGGGGGGGGGGGGTGGGGGGGGGGGGGGGTGGGGGGGGGGGGGGGTGGGGGGGGGGGGGGGTGGGGGGGGGGGGGGGTGGGGGGGGGGGGGGGTGGGGGGGGGGGGGGGTGGGGGGGGGGGGGGGTGGGGGGGGGGGGGGGTGGGGGGGGGGGGGGGTGGGGGGGGGGGGGGGTGGGGGGGGGGGGGGGTGGGGGGGGGGGGGGGTGGGGGGGGGGGGGGGTGGGGGGGGGGGGGGGTGGGGGGGGGGGGGGGTGGGGGGGGGGGGGGGTGGGGGGGGGGGGGGGTGGGGGGGGGGGGGGGTGGGGGGGGGGGGGGGTGGATATAAAAATCTTTATAGGGCATTACGTTCGCTGGATAAGTTGTTTTATTCAATTTTTCAGACGTTAACGAACTCGATCTCTAGACTCAACATAAAACGCTCATCGGTTCTGTCAAATTAAAATGATGACCGCTACAGCCGACAAATACATATATAGTTGTTAACTGATATCATTTTCGTCATCTCGTGGGTGAGATTGGTGGACAGTTGTAGAAAATTTTCCAATTGCGTCATGAATGGAACCTCAATATCAGGCACTTGTTAAGGGAAATCCGCTAATATAGGCGAGGTCTGGACCCAGCTGACTAGTGGCAGTGAGAGTGAAAGGACTCGACGTCATAGAATGTGTACGATGGGCAAATCGTAGAGGAGTGTAATTGGGGGTAAAAAAGCAGGGGGGAGTTAGTGGGTGACTGACAGTAATAAAGCATCGTATCAAAGGTGGGGGTTAATTCCAAAATTCAAACTGTGGAATGTGCCACCTATTGCGGCCGGTGTACTGTTGCCCTTCAACAAATGACATCGCTCCTTCCGATATGAAATTAAACCAATTAGAAACAACCCACTCTCATTTTGAAACCCTTTAAAGCCCCAAGTTACCCCCCCACCCACTCATTGGTAATCAATGTTCCGAGTACCATCGCCAGATTCCGCTAGACAACAGCGTTAGGCTGCGACCTAAGGATGTATTCGAATGGCATGGTTGGGGTTTAAACTGTACAGGACCGTAGTGTACACCCCGGTGCAAATTAAAATGGTCATTTGAGATGGCAAAGTGAAAACTATACACAATTGTGCTCATCGAAGAAACAGACAAAACTACGACCGCATGGTGCACTAAGCATAAGATTGTCCTCATGCTTGTTTCACTAACTACTGAAAAGCTGTAAGACAACAATCTAATACCCTATGAATGGGTTAACAATTGAATGTATAGTCAGCATTGTGAGCACATTCGAAATTCCGCTCTTCTAACCCACTGCCCGATCACCATAAACCATCTGATTTTTATTTACTTACACGTTCAATGTGATGGTAAGATAAACAAATTGCGACGCTAGACGGTAAGAAAATAAATTTACAAAATATATATATAATATATATATATTATATATATATTATATAATTTTGAGACTCATTTCATCTCCGGTAGGATCGATGGACATTTGAGGAATTTTTAAAAATCGCAGGCTGAGTCAATTCAATAGCCTAAGTTTACCTCAAAGGAAACTCTGTAAAAACAAAATTAGATAGGACCCTATTCCTATTGTAACAAGTCCATGAGCTTGGACGAGCGAAAGTAGTGTCAGATTTTGTACACTCACAAGCATGTAACAAGCCGGAGAAGTCTGTGCATTGCTAGGATACAAGTGTGCATTGCTAATATATGTGACACCTATGCCGTAAGTTGTACACTCAAAGCTTGTAACAAACAGGACAAGGCTGTGTCATAGTGACACCTATGCCGTAAGTTGTACACCACAAGCTTGAAACAAACTGGAACAAGGCTGTGATCATATGTGACACCCTATAGCCGTAAGTTGTACACGCATGAGCTTGTAACAAACAGGACAAGGCTGTGCCATACATGACACCTATGCCGTAAGTTGTACACGCATGAGCTTGTAACAAACAGGACAAGGCTGTGACATATGTGACACCTATGCCGTAAGTTGATACACTCATGGCTTGTAACAAACCGGACAAGGCTGTGTCCATATGTGACACCTATGCCGTAAGTTGTACACATCATGAGCTTGTAACAAACAGGACAAGGCAGTGTCATATGTGACCCCCCCCCCACCACCTTATGCCGTAAGTTGTACACTCAAAAGCTTGTAACAAACAGTGACACGGCTGTGTCATATGTTGACACCTATGCCGTAAGTTGTACACGCACGAGCTTGTAACAAACAGGACAAGGCTGTGTCCATAATGTGACCACCAATGCCGTAAGTTGTACACTCACAAGCTTGTAACAAACAGGACAAGCGAGGTGTCATATGTGACACCAATGCCGTAATTTGTACACGCAGGAGCTTGTAACCAACAGGACAGGTCTGTGTCATATGTGACACCTATGCCGTAAGTTTACACTCATGAGCTTGTAACAAACAGGACAAGGCTGTGTCATAAATGTTGACAAACCAATGCCGAAATTGTACACTCACAAGCTTTAACAAACAGGACAATGCGTGTGTCATATGTGACCCCTATGCCGTAAGTTGTACTACGCAGGAGCTTTTAACAAACAGGACAAGGCAGTGTCAAAAGTGACACCTATGCCGTAAGTTTGTACACTCACGAGCTTGTAACAAACAGGACAAGGCTGTGTCATATGTGACACCTATGGCGTAAGTTGTACACTCACGAGCTTGTAACAAACAGGACAAGGCTGTGTCATATGTGACACCTATGGCGTAAGTTGTACACTCACGAGCTTGTAACAAACAGGACAAGGCTGTGTCATATGTGACACCTATGGCGTAAGTTGTACACTCAGAGCTTGTAACAAACAGGACAAGGCTGTGTCATATGTGACACCTATGCCGTAAGTTGTACACTCACAAGCTTGTAACAAACAGGACAAGGCTGTGTCATATGTGACACCTATGCCGTAAGTTGTACACTCACAAGCTTGTAACAAACAGGACAAGGCTGTGTCATATGTGACACCTATGCCGTAAGTTGTACACTCATGAGCTTGTAACAAACAGGACAAGGCTGTGTCATATGTGACACCTATGCCGTAAGTTGTACACTCATGAGCTTGTAACAAACAGGACAAGGCTGTGTCATATGTGACACCTATGCCGTAAGTTGTACACTCATGAGCTTGTAACAAACAGGACAAGGCTGTGTCATACATGACACCTATGCCGTAAGTTGTACACGCATGAGCTTGTAACAAACAGGACAAGGCTGTGCCATACATGACACCTATGCCGTAAGTTGTACACTCATGAGCTTGTAACAAACAGGACAAGGCTGTGCCATACATGACACCTATGCCGTAAGTTGTACACGCATGAGCTTGTAACAAACAGGACAAGGCTGTGCCATACATGACACCTATGCCGTAAGTTGTACACTCATGAGCTTGTAACAAACAGGACAAGGCTGTGTCATACATGACACCTATGCCGTAAGTTGTACACTCATGAGCTTGTAACAAACAGGACAAGGCTGTGTCATATGTGACACCTATGCCGTAAGTTGTACACTCATGAGCTTGTAACAAACAGGACAAGGCTGTGCCATACATGACACCTATGCCGTAAGTTGTACACTCATGAGCTTGTAACAAACAGGACAAGGCTGTGCCATACATGACACCTATGCCGTAAGTTGTACACTCATGAGCTTGTAACAAACAGGACAAGACTGGTGTGCTTAATACCCTCCTATTCAATAGTCAACTACATGTCAAGGTCATTGCACGCTCTGTCCTCCACCATTTTTCGTACTTTTTGGAGTGTTTGTGTCTTGTCAAATTTGTTATGAATCACAGCCTTGTCGTTCAATGGTTTATCACTTCTCACCAAATATTCCCTATTTCGAATTAAAAATGCGATGAGAGATTACTGAACGTTGAAGAAAATAAAGTACTAATAACTAGCTAAATATTTTAGTTACAAAAAAATCTTTATAACGACGTACCTTTCTCAGTCTATCCGTCCCTTTGTTACTGAATCACTCAAAAACGGAATAACTCCTTGATACTTCATATTTGTAAGTCACCTATCCCAAGGTGCAACATAGAATATATGAGAATTCGAATTTTGAACGAGTGGGAAGGTGGGTAACTCTCATATTCGTTAATGATTTTATTAGTATCGTTTTTCAGAAGAAACGATAATGTACAGAACAATTTTTTTTAGAATTACAACTACCGTCCTGCAACGATCTGCACGCTTATGAATTTCGATGTTTTGACTTCTATATTCTGGGCACCAAATAAACAATTCGCGTTCCACGAAAATGACTCTTTGCATATGGATAGCCTGGGCAACAGGTGGACAGCCGGAAGCACTTCCGCGTTCTATACATCGCATCCGGAATTATGGTCGTTACAGACACAAGTTTGCCATTTCCCCCGCTACGTCACCCATAATTAAATTTCAGACAGAGGGGCTATTGAATCAAGGGTTTGATTATTGTCAACGAGTGCTATTTTCATACGTTTCATGTAAAAAGAAAGATCAAGTTCGTTAACGGCTAAAATCCGTCAAGGACCAGTGGGGGGGGGGGGTTTAGAGGGGGGAATTTCGAAAATTCTAAATAACTCCGTTACTATATGTCAGATCGAAACATTGTATAAAACTAATCTTATTGCAAATTAAATTTACTATAAATATCGTTATTACATTTGTTCTCTATAACCGAGATATTTGCATTGTTATTAAGTGTAACGGACGAGCTATGCTCGCTTCAATTCGTTTCCGCCGAACAGCTAGTTCGGCCGTTTCCGTAACTTTTCGGGACTCGTATGGAGAGCTATTGTTCTGCTATTGTATAAATTTACGTGGGAAATCTGCTTAGTTTACGCAGACCCTGCCTGACGGACTTTTTATTTGTCTGATCAATGCCCTCAATTGGTGAAGAGAGCGCTGTGTTGACTGCTGTCTAGCACCTAGCATTATTTTTTAGATTTAGTACAATCTTTCATAATTTTTATGTGTGTTTTCTTCAACAAAACCGTTTACTTACTATTTGCTTTTTGTTTGTATTTCATTTAATATGTGTACTCTTAGTACTCTGCTTCTCATATCTCCACGTGCTATTTAATGCTATGTTATAAATAGTGTCTCTTTTCAATAATGCATAGTTGTAACCTTTTCTAAATAGTAAATATAATGTAGTGATGGGTTGGATGCATAAACTCATGTATTTGAAGTAAGTATGTTTTATATTGTATGTGTTGACGCGTTTAGTTATTGCCGTATATTTATTTTGTAATTATTTTTCCAATGCATTGAGCATGCTACAACTAGCAGATGAATATGCTATACAGCCATAATTCAGCATTGGATGATATACACAACGTTGGAGTTAGAATATCAACAGGGGCTTTTCGAACAAGTCCCGTCAATGGTATTGATGTAGAAGATGGAGAACCTCCACATTATTGACTCTCCCATTTGTTTGAAATTTCTCACAAGGTCAAAACCATTGAACAGTGCTTGTGTAAAGACTGTTTTAAACAACCCACACATACAGATTTACTCAAAAAATACAAACAAAACCCTCAATTTTAAGATTTTCACAATAGAATTAAAACATCATTGACTCTCCCATTTACACACACAGACAACTCTCCATCCACCATGGAAATTAATGATCGACCTCATATGATCAAAATTCAAAAAGAACGAAACTTTATCCAATTACTTGCACAAATCACACTTCAACTTACTGACTTCAAGCGCCAATACACAGACTCTACCCATATACACAGACGTATCCAAAACTGAAAAAGTCCGTGACGCAGGGGCTGCGTAAACTAAGCAGATTTCCCACGTGAAGTTTTACAATAGAGAAATCTGCCTAATAACAACTGTAGTAGTAAAAAACCTCTAAACCAATTCACGAGGGACGAATAGTTACGGAAACGGCAGCCAGAGCTCTCGGCGGAAAGTCTGAAGAGGCGACTCCTGCCGACCACAAGCAGAATACAAAAGCAAATATCTCGGTTAATATTCAAGATACAGAATAAATGTATAAAACAATATTTATAGTAAATGTAATTTGCAATAAGATTCATTCTATACAATTTTTCGATCCGACGCATAATAACGGAGATATTTTGAATTTTCAAAAATCCCCCCTCTAAACCACCCCTGCCACTGGCCCGATTTCAGCCATAACGAACTTGATCTTCCTTTTTCTTATAAATTAACATGTTCTTCCGGTATCAAATCATACAAAACTTCCATGAACCAGCAAACCTCTTAACATATTGCAAGCCGTTAGCGGGTAAGGCCGAAGAGCTTGTAAATACAGATGTATATACTGCTATTTCTAGGTAGAGTTATTTCATATGCATCATCTTCTACAATAGCCGCTGCACCAGTACCTTTTAGCAGATTTCCCTTAAGAACATGTTAATTTATAAGACGGTTATTATTATTAATATTATATTGGATAATTACATGATATTGTGGGATGGACTATTGCAGGGCAGATATGTGTTACTATGTTAGTAGATTAATGATTACTTCAAGGGATGCTGTTCTCGATGCTGCTCTGATGTTCTCCCTCTTTCTCCCTCCATCCTGGTCTCCCCCAGGATGCTGCTCTGATGTTCTCCCTCTTTCTCCCTCCATCCTGGTCTCCCCTGGATGCCGCTCTGATGTTGTCCCTCTTTCTCCCTCCATCCTGGTCTCCCCCAGGATGCTGCTCTGATGTTCTCCCTCTTTCTCCCTCCATCCTGGTCTCCCCCTGGATGCCGCTCTGATGTTGTCCCTCTTTCTCCCTCCATCCTGGTCTCCCCCTGGATGCTGCTCTGATGTTGTCCCTCTTTCTCCCTCCATCCTGGTCTCCCCCTGGATGCTGCTCTGATGTTCTCCCTCTTTCTCCCTCCATCCTGGTCTCCCCCTGGATGCTGCTCTGATGTTCTCCCTCTTTCTCCCTCCATCCTGGTCTCCCCTGGATGCTGCTCTGATGTTCTCCCTCTTTCTCCCTCCATCCTGGTCTCCCCCTGGATGCTGCTCTGATGTTCTCCCTCTTTCTCCCTCCATCCTGGTGTCCCCCTGGATGCTGCTCTGATGTTCTCCCTCTTTCTCCCTCCATCCTGGTCTCCCCTGTAAGCTCCTTCCTTTACTCACTCATGTTGGATGTTCAAAAAGGGTGTGAAAAGAAACTAAAACTCTACTGCCACTCAGGAGAGGCTCAACTCACTCTCCTGTCCTACTCACTCTGTCTCAGCGTGTTCCTTATCTTCCACCCTTTGGGCCCAAGGCTGTCCTCTCAGGTAGTGTTTACAGGTAGATGGGGCTGGTGTAGTTTCATTACCTCTTCAATTTTAGCAGATTTCCCTTAAGGGAAATCAGCTATTGAGGTTGTACTCATGACGGAATTTTCGAATTTTTCTTCAAATGTCCATCGATCCTACCTAGTAGATGACGAAAATGAGGTCCGTTCAAAACTATATATATATATATATATATATATATATATATATATATTTGTCTGTTACCGCTCTAGCGGTCGCAATTTTTGTCCAACCAAACTTCATATTTAAGCGTTTTATGTAAAAAGAAAGATCAAGTTTGTTAACGGCTGAAATCGGACCAGTGGGAGGGGGGGTTTAGAGGGGAGGATTTTCGAAAATTCGAAATATCTCCGTTACCATACGTCGGATCAAAAAATTGTATAGAACCAATCTTATTGCAAATTAAATTTAATATAAATATTGTTCTATACATTTATTCTCTATCTTGAATATTAACCGAGATATTTGCGTTTGTATTGTGTGTGTGGTCACATGTTCGGAGTTTCCGACGAGAGCTCTGGCAGCCGTTTCCATAACTATCGTCCCTCGTGAATAGGTTTAGAGGTTAGGTTAACTGTTTTTTGGGCTAGAAACTACTGGGTTATTACGCCCTAAATAATGTTTTTTAGGTTTAGAGGTTTCTTACTACTACAGTTGTTATAAGGCAGATTTCTCTATTGTAAAACTTCACGTGGGAAATCTGCTTAGTTTACGCAGCCCCTGCGTGACGGACTTTTCTAAATTGAACAATGCCGCTGAATTGCATGCCATACTCTTGGGAGTGTCACACTCACAGACTACAACATATGACATTACTATATACTCTGAACCATTGAGTTGTTTACATTCGTTCAAAAACATTTACAACACTCATCTCTTGACTATTAAGATTCTGGAACAAATTTCAAAATTAAAGACAAAGATGCCAATGATGTGGGTTCCAAGACATGAATGCACTGGACGTACAAACGACGTGGACGAACTCGCCAAAAATGCAACCCAGAGACAATCTTCTGACATTAACTACTGGCCCTACCAGAACTACATTTACAAATACTACAGAGAACATTAAATGAATGCCAAAAACGTTGCCATGGAACATCAGAAAATCATCTGAGATAAATAAAGCGTTGTATAAGTGAGTGGCCATCGAGCAGACGTGACAATAGACGAAGCCTAACGTGACTTAGGATAGGACACTCACATTTAACCCATTAATAGCTGATGACGAGAACAGGAAGAGCTCTCTGCAGAACATGCCATCAACCACTAACCATTAAACACATACTGACTAACTGCAGGAACATTGAATACTAAGAGACTCCACAAAACATTTACCACCTTCTTACAGATACCAGCCCACATATCGGCAATATGCTAAGTGGCCCCCGCCGAGAGCCGTAACTGTTCGGCTCTCGTGAAATTGGTTTAGAGAATCGTTACAACTACTGTTACTAGTATGCAGATTTCTCTATTGTAAAACTTCACGTGTAACCTTCAGTTCTTAAGATCTGTCAAGGAACTGTTATCAGAGTGTCAGCCGAAATAGGCAAAACTCATAATAGTTTTAATAGAGATAGTTGACTTTGTAAGTTTCAAACTGTGGGAATAATTGATATTGGGATGAATGTTGCAGTATCTACCAATTAGGGAAAGAAAGATGCAGTCTGGCTGCATAAAACTGAATGCAAGCAGACTGCATGCTTCTTTCCCTGATCAGTACTTCGTCTTGCGAAACCATAAGAGGATATGAGAAACACAGGTTCTCTGCGCCCCCGGCAAGCGTTAGGGATATCAATGTATAAAGTAAATTTTATTTTCGTTTGAATATTTAACAATTTTTACAATATAATGAAATTTGCAGAAGCTTAGCCCATCAGATTGAGTAACTTAAAGTAACATAAAATACAAATACAAATTTATTGAATGGCAAAATATTCTTAAATATAGTTTTATAAATAATCAAATTTACACTTTAATGCTCTATTTAGATAATTGTAGAGTAATGGACAATCCCCTCCGTTTAATATTCTTCTCAGCTGGTTTTGGACGAGCGTGTTCTTTCTGAACGAATCTCTTCTGAATTTGCTGGGATAGGGCAGACTGCAAGGAAGTGGAAAACATCTTCTGGTTCCTGGGAGGTTGTATAGCGACATGGGCCTAGCGAGTTCAAATACAGAAACTGTTGAGAAAGTAATGAAATGAATCTAGTAACAAAAGATGATGAAGACGATTTGCTGCCTATAAGAACTAGACAAATTGTTTAAAACAATGTTAAATCACTTGAGTACTGAGGAGAGAGCTTTTATCTTCCGCCACAGTAACTTTTCACCAGCAATCAACAGTTTGTAAAAAAAGTACAATTACTATAAAGGAGATGGTTGTGTTGATAAGGGAAGGCGAGAGAGTGATATTGAGAGTTGGGAGGAACAAGGCCTGGGGCTATTTAACGAAGAGGCTCTTCCAAAATATATCTAGGGGGGTTTCTGAGGGGGGGGGGTTGGTTATCTGAAAACTTGGCGAATAATAAATATAAAATTTGCATAGAAATCTGGTAGTTGTCCCCCTTAAAGAGGGAGCAAGGGTCCTTCAGCTTCCTTCGTCGTCACCCTCCTTAACTCCATAATGGTTCATCCGGCACAAATATACAAGTTGCGCTGTCGGCGATTCTATCTCCAAATTTCATATTTAACATTACATTTTAAATATTGTTTTAGTCTTCTCTAATATTCATTCAATGCAATATTTTTAAATACTTTTAACATTAATAGTTATTTATTATACAAGTGACGAAAGTAGATCATTTTACAACTCTAGTGAAATGTTTACCCACACGAAGCGAGTGTGGTAATTTCACGAGAGTTGTAAATTCTACTTTCGTCACGAGTGTAATATTAAATTTTTTCTGTAATCGTGTATACATGATCAGATCTAACCAGAATATGAACAAAATTAGGATGTTGTGAAGATTATGGTATGTTGTTGGTAGGTTATAAGCATGGTTGTGAAAGGTTATAAGCATAGTTATAAAACAACTAGTGATGATTGTGAAGTAGTGCAGTTATAAACAAGTGCAGGTTATAAACAAGGAAGGTAATTATTATTATATTTAAATTTTAAAATATATTGATTTTTTCCACCAATAATTCATTCACATTTCAATTTATTTTGTTAAAATAAATTCTTACAATGTTAAGAAACATTTAAAAGCATTTAATTTCCAACTTCAAATTCTTTTTTAATTTATACTTATTACTAATTAAGAAGGCAATTCACTTTCTTCACTCTATTGCAAAATGTTTCACTTTCTTCACTCATTTCAGTTTAGTAATGTTACCATTATTCAACGATTAAAGAAAAAAATATTTGTCCTCATTGTATGACCTTAGTTGTACTGGGCAGTATCTTGAAATATCATGTAATTATGTAGGTCTTTATTCAACATTTGGTAGCTTCCTTCTTTTTGCCGAAGTTTGTTTATTTAGCGACGTAGTTGTTTATATTGTTAAGTTTACTAAAAAATAATAAACGTTGTTTATTAGAGTTCTTTTGAATTGCAAAAATAAACACACAAGCTTTAGAGTTTTTATCACTGCAAAATTTATTTCACAAATGCATTACACACTTGGTAAATTATTCTTAACTGTTGCTCACAGTGTGCACTGACAACTTCACTTCTTATTGCACAGTAGAATAAATCACGATCACTGAAGTTCACAAAAACATGGCACTGCACTGATCTTTACATAAACACGGCACCGCCCAGAAACTAAAATGCACTGTTCACTAGGACTACACGGTTATTCACTAGAAGAGAACTGAGAACAAACTAAACTGTCCGTCAAGCTGTACCACTTTTATAGATTGGTGGCGAGATCAAAGGAAAAGGGCTCAGCCTGGTCTAGGTGGCACTAGCACCACCTTGAACGTAACTGGTGCCATCGGCCATGGCGCTTTCATAAGTCAGTTCCTTTCATCTACTTCCTACTTCTTAAATACAGATTAACTCTGTGAACTTTTTCATGTAGGCAGTTTTCGCAACATTATATATACCTATATATATATACCTATATATATATATATATATATATATATATATATATATATATATATGTAAGAGTTTAGCTTTCTCTATCGTTGTCGTCTGAGGTAGAGGTAAATTCGTCGTGAACTCTTATTTTATTTTATAAACTATTGTTGCTTCCAGTACACATTAAGGGTATTATAACAAATCAAAAACTGGCACAAAAGGTTTTTAAAATCCTCTATTTTTTTTTACATCGATCTGAAAATAATTTTATTTAATTGAGTTCGCAAATCGCTTGTATTTGCTTGAAAAAATACCACTTGTCATTTATTTACAACGTCGTCAGAAACTTGCCTATTCATTAAATATTTTACTTTTAGTGTTAACACTTTCGGTGCGGAAGACGTATTATACCTCCCGCGGACCTTTCCCAACTGCGTATGGTGTAAACGCCTCCTCTGCGCAATTGACGCAGCCATTCGAAGAAATAGTTAAATACGTGTTTTTCATTTCTAAACATTTTTAGGACGGCTACCAACAGAGATATCCTGAATAATTTGTTAATTAATTCAGACCCTTTAATATCACATTTAAGGCCAACACTTAACAACGATAGCGATCGCTTAGAAACAATACCTTCGGAAGTAAAAGAATTCCAACTGAAAAAATAAAAACATTTGAAATTTAGAAATGTTAGATATTCTTCCAGCTTACAAATTCTCATTATTAAATTAAATACATAGATTTTTTTTTTTTTAATTTTTATTCTATATATATTTTTGTTTATTATTTTAGTATTGCGTTTGTGATCTTCAATTTATTAAAAAAATTTTAAAACATATGTTGATATTATGTGTTTACAAATCACAATTCTCTACTTAGTAAGCGATACATAATCTGAATGTACACATTTAAAATTCATCCTACCGTTATATCGCATCTGGCAAAATTGCTTAAAAATTCCTGATGAGGTAGTTCAGTAGAGTATTGGATGTGCTTTAAAATGACACCAGAATCAATATTCTAGGACCAATCTCTAGCAATGATTTTTGATTATTCCATTTGTTCGAGTACATAACACGTAATTGGAAAATAAAGCGTAACCTCATTCAGGTTTCCATACACCATATTTGATAAACATCTCTCAAATATACCAAGCAGATCTCGAAACTAAAGGCTACATTAAGATTAAGACATTAGTCAAAAATGCCATACCCATGTGAGGGGAAGATCGTCATTCTGGTACTGCGTAACCTAAGCAGATTTCCCAAACACTGGAATATGATACGCTAATAATCTGATCTCACCATCTATACTCTATTCCTCCCATAGTACAAAGGTTATGTAAAGATGAATCAACATGTTAGCAGGGCAATAGATTGTAAATGAGTTACTTATTATGAAAATCGGTACACAAAACGCTGAAAACAGGAAAAAAAAAATAAATGCAAAAGCGAGTCCTTGTGAGCACCTTAAACCTCCTCGCAGCCCATTTGCTGCATATTTTAAGCAGGTAGTCGGTGCCCCCCCACACACCCACAT
The DNA here is from genome assembly GCA_019009955.1 of Riptortus pedestris. NCBI lineage: Eukaryota > Metazoa > Arthropoda > Insecta > Hemiptera > Alydidae > Riptortus > Riptortus pedestris. Next base: position 6,760,571 of record CM032231.1, on the reverse strand, counting down.
AGTGCAGTCCTTGTGAGCAACCTTAGTCACCTCCTCGCAGCCATTTGCTGCATATTTAGCCTAAGTCGGTGCCCCACCATGCCCCCAACACGAGCACCACATAGTGAGTCCCTTTCCTTGTGAGCACCTTAGACCTCCTCGCAGCCATTTGCGGCATATTTAGCAGGTAGTCGGTGCCCAACCAAAACCCACATATTGAGTCCTTGTTAGCACCTTAGACCTCCAGCACATTTGCTGCATATTTAGCAGGTAGTCGGTGCCCCACCAACACCCACATAGTGAGTCCTTGTGAGCACCTTAGACCTCCTCGCAGCCATTTGCTGCATATTTAGCAGGTAGTCGGTGCCCCACCAACACCCACATAGTGAGTCCTTGTGAGCACCTTAGACCTCCTCGCAGCCATTTGCTGCATATTTAGCAGGTAGTCGGTGCCCCCCCAACACCCACATAACGAGTCCTTGTATGCACCTTAGACCTCCTCGCAGCCATTTGCTGCATATTTAGCAGGTAGTCGGTGCCCCCCAACACCCACATAGTGAGTCCTTGTGAGCACCTTAGACCTCCTCGCAGCCATTTGCTGCATATTTAGCAGGTAGTCGGTGCCCCCCAACACCCACATAGTGAGTCCTTGTGAGCACCTTAGACCTCCTCGCAGCCATTTGCTGCATATTTAGCAGGTAGTCGGTGCCCCACCAACACCCACATAGTGAGTCCTTGTGAGCACCTTAGACCTCCTCGCAGCCATTTTCTGCAAATTTTGCAGGTAGTCGGTGCCCCCCCAACACCCACATAGTAAGTCCTTGTGAGCACCTTAGACCTCCTCGCAGCCATTTGCTGCATATTTAGCAGGTAGTCGGTGCCCCCCAACACCCACATAGTGAGTCCTTGTGAGCACCTTAGACCTCCTCGCAGCCATTTGCTGCATATTTAGCAGGTAGTCGGTGCCCCACATACACCCAAAAAGTGCGTCCTTGTGAGCACCTTAGACCTCCTCGCAGCAACACACATAGTGAGTCCTTGTGAGCACCTTAGACCTCCTCGCAGCTATTTGCTGCATATTTAGCAGGTAGTCGGTGCCACACCAACACCCCCATAGTGAGTCCTTGTGAGCACCTTAGACCTCCTCGCAGCTATTTGCTGCATATTTACCAGGTAGTCGGGGCCCCACCAACACCCACATAGTGAGTCCTTGTGAGCACCTTAGACCTCCTCGCAGCCATTTGCTGCATATTTAGCAGGTATTCGGTGCCCCTACAACACCCACATAGTTAGTCCTTGTGAGCAACCGTTAGACCTCCTCGCAGCCATTTGCTGCATATTTAGGCATGGTAGACGGTGCCCCACCAAGCCACCCACTAATAGTGGAGTCCTGGAGGGGGGGTACTTTGTGAGCACCCTTAGACCTCCTCGCAAGCCATTTGCTAGCATCATGTTGGCAGGTAGTCGGTGCCCCACCAACACACCACCATTAGTGAGTCCTTGTGAGCACGCTTAGACCTCCTCGCAGCCATTTGCTGCATAGTAGGCAGTGTAGTCGGTGCCCCACCAACACCCACATAGTGGTCATGTGAGCACCTTAGACCTCCTCCCAGCCATTTGCTGCATATTTAGCAGGTAGTTTGTGCGTGCCCCACCCAACACCCACATAGTAGGTCTTGGTTGAAGCACCTCATAGTGAGATCTCCCTCGCAGAGCCTGATTTGCTGCATATTGTAGCTAGGTAGTCGGTGCCCCCCCTGACAACACCAACATAGAAGAGTCCTTGTGAAAGCACCTTAGGACCTTCCTCGCAGCCATTTGCTGCCATATTTAGGCAGGTAGTCGGTGCCCCACCAACACCCACATAGTCGAGTCCTATGTGAGCACCTTAGACCTCCTCGCATCCATTTGCTGCATATTTAGTCATGTAGTCGGTGAAGCCACCCAACACCCACATATGAGTCCTTGTGAGCACCTTAGACCTCCCTCGCAGCCCAATCTTTTGCTGCATACTTTAAGCAGGATAGTCGGTGCCCCCCCAACCACCCACATAGTGAGTCTTGTGAGCACCTTAACCTCTCTCAGATGGGGGGGTGGGGGGGGGGGGGGGGAGGGGGGGGGGGGGGGGGGGGGGGCCGGTGGGAATTGCTTGCAATTAGCAGTGTAGATCCGGTGCTCCACCAACACCCACAAATGAAATTCCTGTGTGAGCACCTTAGACCTCCTCACAGCCATTTGCTGCATATTTAGCAGGTAGTCGGTGCCCCACCAACGACCCACGATAGGGAGTCCTTGTGAGCACCTGGTAGACCTCCTCGCAGCCGTATTAGCCCACTGGCATAGTTAGGCAGGGTAGTTCCCGGTGCCCACCCAACCACCCACGATAGTGAGGTTCCCTTGTTTGAGCACCTTGACTCTCCTCGCGCATAGGGCCATGTTGCTGCATATTTAGCAGGTAGTCGCGGTGCCCCACCAACACACCCACATAGTGAGTCCTTGTGAGGCACCTTAGACGCTCCTCTCGCAGCCAATTTGCTGCATATTACGGTGCAGGTATTGTCGGTGCCCCACCAACACCCACATGAGATGAGTCCCTTGGGTGGAGCCACCTTAGACCTCCTCGCAGCCAATTGCTGCTCATATTTAGCAGGTAGTCGGTGCCCCACCAACACCCACATAGTGAGTCCTTGTTAGCACCTTAGACCTCCTCGCAGCCATTTGCTGCATATTTACATCGCGGGCCGAATGTTGCAAATGGGTGCCTGCAATGGGAGCCTCACTGCCTCCGTACCGGTGGAAATACGCAAGTGGTGAGAACATCGTGACATGAAAGTAAACAGAGGATTAAGTCGTTTTAGGAAAGTAAACGAACCCTGTTTGCTTAACAAATAAGAGAAATATGGCGCTTAATTTATTTATTTACACTGATAAGACAGTCCAGAGCTCTTTGTTATCAACTTACTTTGTTTATTTCTCCTGTGAAAAGAGAAATTTAAATTTACTCTGTAATTGCGAGTTAAATGGTTCAGTTACTGAAAGCAGAAATCAGATTATTATAATGACGGTTTACTGAAGGATGAAGATATAAAAATACAAATAATTTAATATTCGAAATAAAAAAAGACATATATTGAACACTAATCTTAGATAATTAAATATTTAACAAGTTTGGCTCTATACGATTTTTCAATCTCAGTCGTACTTCCTTCCCAAGGAGTCGCAATAAGTATTTTTGATAAAACCACTATAGCATATAGCTAATTCTGAGCCAAGAACTGGAATTTAAAACGTTTTTTGGGAACTCAATTCATAACCATTGATGCAGGTTATAAGTTACAAGGACTTTAATACATCTCGAAATATTTGGGTCTGTTAGGTTTTTTGTTAACCATTTCGATCATTTAAAATCTAAAATTGGTACTATTGATTGGAATGAAATTGAGTAAGTGTAACTGGTTTTCAAATATAAAATGTATTAAAAGGTGGTCACAAATTCTATAATATTAGAAATACATGCATGTTTTCTCCTATGTCAGCTTAAAATTGAATAAGGATTTATGGGCATGGTTTGTACATTTTTTAATGGGGGGGGGAATTAGGAAGGGAATTGAACTGAAGTGAGCTGAGAAGAAAAGGCCGAGTTTTCTCAAGCAGTTAGCTTTTGTGCTAACAATTCTTATAATCACAAAGGATTTCTTCTTTTTTAAGGGATCTTCTTGCTCAGGTCGTCCCTTTTCCTTTAGCGAATTTTAATTTGGGGGTGACTCTGAAAGTGGAAAAAGGCCTGGAATATTAAATAAAATAAAGGGGATCGGTTGGGGTCGCTTTGAACCTCCATTTTCACCGTGGCGATATGGGCCACTAACAGCAATATTTAAACAGCTGTAGCCTTCAAACGGGATACTACCGCCGAAATGATTTACTCTGCACTGTTCGTCTAGCATTCAGGCCGCTCTGTCACCATCACTGATTCATAAATAGCGGTGGAGTAACTTGAATATGTAATCTTTTCCTATTTATAGACATTATTTATGGTATTGGTCGTGGCACTTTGAGAGGTTTTGTGAAGTGTATAGAATACGTGCAAATCGAAAATAAAATGTTTAGTGAAATGATGTGGTATAAATTCAATTTAAGGAGAAACATACAGGACCTTTTTTTCGTCAACTTCTTTGTACGATCGATGAATAATTGTAAATGTTTCGAAAATCAATGTCGTTAGTACAACAGATGATTCCCCTTAAAGAAATCTGCTAAATTGAAAGACATTAATAAAATGATGTGGTATAATGAAAGGAAGTGTAAATTAAGGCAATGAATAATATAATATATATATATATATAATATATAATATATATAATATAAAACAAGCAGAAAAATCATTAGAATGCATGCTTGAGGTTACAGAGGAGTATCTTAATCTTTGGATTTGACATACAATCGTGTAATGGTTTATGTGGAAAGAAGAAACATAATGAGCATATGTTGTACTTGAAGCATCGGAAGAGTATAAACAGGACGAGATGTTAGCCTGAGGTACTTGGTGGGGGGAGGTAATTTCACGCATTAGCCTCAAATACGTGGGTTACCTCATTAAGGTTAGCCTGAGGCCCAACTCCCTCATTAATAATGCCTGTTTGAGCATGAGCCTCAATTCCATCAGTTTAGCCGACCAGTAAGATTTAACAGCCACTGACCAAGGTTGGCATAGCTACACTTCTGATAACCCACGACGTGACCTCACGTCAACTGTAGCTGTTGCCTCTAAAGAGGTTTCTCCAGTCACCTCTTCTTAAGTGGCTATCAAGGGGAGTGGAAATGATAAATGCTGAATTAATATGGTACTAAAACATGAAACGTCCCTCACGCAGGGGATGCGTAAACTAAACAGATTTCCCTAGTGCTGGCATAGCACACTGCTTATCTCATTTCTCCATATATTCTCAATTTCTTTCAAAGACAACGTTGATTTTTTGAATACGACACCCTTCCCACCCTCCAAACCCCACTGATTTCAGGCATTAACGAATATGAATATTAGTGGTGAATTAAACGGTTAAATCTAGAGTATGGTATGGATAGAATTAACATGTTCAAGTCAGAAGTAGCAAATCTGAATTGAGGACGTCATTGCGCTACGTATTTGCATATATCTCACACTGGAGAAGTTCAATGAAAACAATATTTGGTAATTAAGCTTCGAAAACGTGGTTCATGATATAACAGATTGTAGTAACTGTTGGACATCAACTGGCTAACAAGACTGGTTCTGTAACATTTTTCAATCCAAATGATATAGAAGTTATAGGAAATCTTTTCGATTTTCGAATCGCCACCCTAACCCCCCCCCCCTATTCCAGGTGGGACTTCAGCCAATAGTAAATATGATCTTCAGTTTTGATTGAAACAGTTAAATGTAGAATATGGTAAACATCAAATAAACCTTTTTCAAACAAGAACGTAATATCTTAATTTATGACGTCATCACACAACAAATTTCTATGTATCTCCCACAATAAAGGTCTCTTGAAAACAATGTTTGGTATTTATGAATAGATAAAGTGGTCCATGATATAACTGCTTATTGTTAATATGACATGAGAAGGAGTGGGGGATTTACTGAAGGATGAAAAATATAACATCCAAATATCTCGGTTAATATTTAAATGGCGATGTAAATATGCAGCAAATGGCTGCGAGGAGGTCCCAAGGTGCTCACAAGGACTCACTATGTGGGTGTTGGGGGGCACCGACTACCTGCTAAATATGCAGCAAATGGCTGCAAGGAGGTCTAAGGTGCTCACAAGGACTCACTATGTGGGTGTATGTGGGGCACCGACTACCTGCTAAATATGCAGCAAATGGCTGCGAGGAGGACAAAACTGCTCAAAAGCACTCAATATGTGTGTGTTGGTGGGGCACCGACTACCTGCTAACTATGCAGCAAATGGCTGCGAGGAGGTCTAAGGTGCTCACAAGACTCACTATGTGGGTGTTGGTGGGGCACCGAACCTGCTAAATATGCAGCAAATGGGTGCGTGCGGTCTAAGGTGCTCACAAGGACTCGCTATTGTGGGTGTTTGGTGGGGCACCTGGGGGGGGTGGGGGGGGGGGGGGGTGGGGGGGGGGGGGGGTGGGGGGGGGGGGGGGTGGGGGGGGGGGGGGGTGGGGGGGGGGGGGGGTGGGGGGGGGGGGGGGTGGGGGGGGGGGGGGGTGGGGGGGGGGGGGGGTGGGGGGGGGGGGGGGTGGGGGGGGGGGGGGGTGGGGGGGGGGGGGGGTGGGGGGGGGGGGGGGTGGGGGGGGGGGGGGGTGGGGGGGGGGGGGGGTGGGGGGGGGGGGGGGTGGGGGGGGGGGGGGGTGGGGGGGGGGGGGGGTGGGGGGGGGGGGGGGTGGGGGGGGGGGGGGGTGGGGGGGGGGGGGGGTGGGGGGGGGGGGGGGTGGGGGGGGGGGGGGGTGGGGGGGGGGGGGGGTGGGGGGGGGGGGGGGTGGGGGGGGGGGGGGGTGGGGGGGGGGGGGGGTGGGGGGGGGGGGGGGTGGGGGGGGGGGGGGGTGGGGGGGGGGGGGGGTGGGGGGGGGGGGGGGTGGGGGGGGGGAAGAATAGAGTTCTTAATCCATGTGGGGGACAATTTCGTTGCTTCAAAATTCCAATATATTATGGGAGGTACCTTAGCATCAACTGACTCTGCTCAACCCTCTCTTCTCTATGCATTCTCACTTGCGAATGTTGAATGGTTGGGACCCTAACTCATTGACTAGTTCAATTTTCGTTGTAGCGCTGAACTCGATGATCGGGACTCTGATTATGAAGTCTGTAATCGTTATTTTACCTACAGAAACATCACTCTTCATCCTAAATATAGCATCGTTGTCACTTGCCCGCAGAAAGGTTATTAAGAAGCCTCCTTTGTAAATTGGAAGTCGCACGTCTTCGAAGAAACCCAAATTTAGATCGGAAAGGTTGCCTACAGCAAAGAACTTGCCGTGTTTGACGTGAGATTCGAAGCCACCATTACCCTTTCCTAGGGCTTCGTCTTTAGAGTAAGTTAAAGTCCCCTTTACTGTGCTCAAGATTCCAGGATGGTGAATGTAATCAATCATTTTGTTGTATTTCTTAACTTCAATCTTTTGGAAAAGGTGAGGGGTAAAATTATCTACCAATTTAACATCAGTATTCGGACCGTAAGGGTGTAGATAGACAATTCTTAAAATGTAAATGTCTTATCAAAATTTTGTCTCAGTTCTCGTTTTGCTTCTTCATAAGCTATACCTCTAAGCTGACTCACCTTACAATAACAAGGATAAGAATAAGTGTAAGAAGAAGGCAAATGTGTGTATGAAACCAGCCCATTCGAGTGATAAAAAGAATAAGGCCTATTGTAAGGATTGTAACAGGTATTGTTACAACCTGGAGTGTCTAGAGAACCATGAACAAGTGTGCAAAAACGTTTACAAGTGCAGAGGGTGTAATATGATTTTTGAGAGATCTAAGGAACACAAATGTGGATACTCTTTCTGCTTTAATTGCATGGAGCCTTGCAAAACTAACGAACATCAATGCTATATCCAGCGCAAGCAACAGAAAGGAGGAAAATGTGATACAAGGTGTGTTTGCACCGCGACAGATAAGGAAAGGTTTTTAGAACACTTTGCCTGCAAAAACAAGCATAAACTTGCCAAAAATGCAAAGCTGATGATGCTTGAGGTAAACGGTTTAATCAAGATTATAGACAGCCCTGAGCGAGTTTCCTAAAACATTCGGACTGAAAGAACTTAAAAAGGGTTACTTCCCTCATTTCTTCAACACAAGACACAATCAGAATTATGTAGGACCATTGCCAGATACCAAATACTATGGGGTAGATACGATGAAGGCGAAACCTAGAAAAGAGTTCCTTGAGTGGCACCATCAAAAGGTTAAAGAAAAGTATGTGTTTGATTTTCAAAAAGAATTTATAGACTACTGTAACTCTGATGTAGATATTCTGCGAAGTGGTTGTTTAGAGCTGAGAAAACAGTTTTTAGATATTGCTAACATCGACCCATTTCAGTACATAACGATAGCGAGTGTATGTATGGCCATCTACCGCTCCAAGTACCTTCAGGAAAATACTATGGCAGTGATTAAGCGTGATAAGAAAGAAATGTTTAGCGAAGCTTCTATTACGTGGCTTAGTACCTTTGAGAACGTACAGCACGCTTTGAATGGCGGCGTAGTCAAGATTTGTGGAGCAAAGGTTGATGGGTTCAACAAAGATACCAATACAGTATACCAGTACCTCGGCTGTTTTTGGCACGGATGTTCTGATTGCTATCAAGAAGAGGTTATTAACAATGTCAACAATGAGACTATGGGTGACTTGAGGGAGAAAACTAGAAGAAGAAGTGACCAAATTATTAGCGGTGGCTACAACTTGATCGAGATGTGGGAATGCAAATGGATTAAAAGTAAAGAATATTACAAAGCATTGAATAAGCGAACTACAATAGTTGAACCTTTAGATCCTAGAGATGCGTTTTATGGCGGAAGGACGAATGCGAGCAAGCTTAAAGTCCAAAATATAAAGTTAAAATATATAGACGTATGCAGCCTCTACCCTACTGTTCAGTATTTTGATTATTATCCTGTTGGCCATCCTATAAAAATATTTGAACCGAAAGCATATAACAAAAAATGGTATGGTTTGATTAAGTGCAAAGTATTACCACCGCGTAACCTTTACCACCCGGTACTACCTGTTAAGAAGGATAAGCTGATGATTGCTTTATGCCTAAAATGCGTTGAGGATAAATGTACCAAATGTGATCACAACGATGATGAGAGGGCGTTTGTTGGAACATGGACCACGGACGAAGTTAAAAAAGGTATCGAGAAGGGGTACAAAGTTGTAGAAGTATACGAGGTTTGGCATTTCAAAGAAAAGAGTAATGATCTGTTTAAAGGGTATGTGAAGGACTTTATGAAAATAGAGCTGGAAACGAGTCCTTGGAAAGATGACTTTGATACTATTGAAGAGTATGTGGCAGCCGTTAAAACGTGTTTAAACATTGATTTAGATAAGGATGCTATTGCGCCTAACCCTGGTAAGAGGGCGGTTTCTAAGATTTGTTTGAATTCTCTATGGGGTCAATTCGGTCAAAGGCAAAATATGACGCAGAGTGAATATGTGATAGACGTAAAGAGATTTTATGAAATTTTGCTGGACGATAGGCTTGACGTAAGCAATATGATATTCATAAATGGTAATGTTGTACAAGTGACGTACAAGTACAAAGACCTGTTCATTGAAGACTCCTTCTCAACCAACGTTTTCATTGCCACGTTCACTACTTCAAATGCAAGACTTAGACTTTACGACATGCTTGACAGACTAGGGTCCAACGTAGCTTACTATGATACCGATAGTGTAGTTTATATCGATGACGGTACAAATGCAGTAGAAACAGGATGTATGTTGGGGGAATGGACTGATGAACTAGGCAAGGATGATCATATCACTGATTGGATCTCTACGGGGCCTAAGAGCTATGGATACTTGACAAGTAAGGGTAAGGAAACTATGAAGGTGAAAGGTTTTACTTTAAACTACGAAAACTCCAAAGCATTGAACATACAAACTATGACAAATATTGTTGATAAGGATATTGATAAGGTTAAACTGAAATATAAAATGATTACGAGAGATGTAAAATCCAAAAACTTGATTAATAAGGACGTTAGTAAAGAATTCAAATTCGAGTATGATAAAAGAATGATTAAGCCCGAGTTTAATGGTATTATTGAAACTTATCCCTGGGGGTATTAGATAAAAAATAAATGGTAAGTTATGGTAGAAATAGAGCATAAGAAAAAACATAAGTTAAGGTAGACATAGAGCATAATGAAATGAAATATTGAAATAATTTTTAAGGCTAGTTTTAAGCATAAGACAACAAATTAATTTAAGGTTAAATAGGACCCTAGAAGAGGGGGTGTTTCCAATACACCCACCTACTAAAATAAATGGTTAGTTATGGTGGAAACAGAGCATAAGAAAAAAAACATAAGTTAAGGTAGACATAGACCACATTTCAATAGATAAGTGAAATAATTATTTTGGATGAAAAAATCGTTGGTAAGTTTTATGGATAGTTTCACCACAGATTTAAAGCTTTTTATTGGTAATTTTAATTTCCGAAAAAGGTTGGTTTTAACCAGGAATTTGACTATTATTTAGGGTTAAGGTTAACTTTAATTTTTCTCAGAACTTTTGAGTAGGCTTAATGGTTACTTAGAGCCATATCTTTTTTAAAAAACTTGTGACATTTTAAAATCTTCTTTATTGTTAGTTTTAAACATTACTTTTGATTGCGTTTTGTGGTTACTTAGAACCATAAAATATCTTTATGGTTAGGGTCTTATGGATTAAATTATTATGGTTACTTTTTATCCTAAAAAAGATTACTTTTGGAAACCTCATTGGAGAGGCTGTGGTTGGTTTGAACCATAACTTTTGATTGGGTTTTATGGTTAGTTTAAATCATAAACAGGATTACCCTACAGATAAGCGAAAAAAAAATTTTAAGGTTAAATGGGACCTTAAAAAAGAAATAATTTTATGGTTGAATTTAACCCTAGAAGAGGGGGTGTTCCCAATACACCCACCTACTACTTACATATATTTGTCGGTTACCGCTCTAGTGGTCGCAATTTTTGTTTAATCGTTGCCAAACTCGATATTTGGTCGTTTTTTTTTGTAAAAAAAGATCAAGTTCGTTAACGGATAAAACCGGACCAGAGGGGACCAGGGTTTAGAGGGAAGGAATTTCGAAAATTCGAAATATCTCCGTTTCTATACGTCGGATCGAAAAGTTGTACAGAACAAATGTTATTGCAAATTAAATTTATTATATATATTTTTCTATACATACTTTCTTTATACGTGAGTATATTCTCTCGGTTAGATATATGGATTTTATAGTTTTCTGCATTCAGTAAACTCCCACTCCTAACAGTGTCATATTAATAGTAAGCTGTTAGAACATGAACTACTTCGGTAGAAGGTTAAATACCAAATATTGTTTTCAACAAACCTTTATTATACGAGATACAAACAAATACGTACTGTTGACTCTCCCCTTCTTTTGTTCTTGGATTACTAAAATTTGAATGATAAAATGATTCTGATTAAATACAAATTAAAGCAGTATCTTTAGTAAATTGTTTTCAATAAAATTAATCTGTTATATTCAGATATATTTCATTAATTGTTTGTCTTTTCGGTCTATCTATCTATTCAGCGCTACAAGGTTGACTGGCCTGTTTGCTAACAATTCAGCCGCTTCCCGTTGTAGAGATTGTTAACATGTAATTTGACGGAAGGATTTGTCGTTACCGTTTGTATTTATTCACTTAGCATTCACAGTAGTGTTGCCAGTATGTAGATTTATCTATTGTAAACCATGCCGTAAGAAATCTGCTTAGTTTACGCAGCCCCTGCGTGACGGACTTTTTTCTTTCAGGTGACAACCCATCAGCTGGTAAGTTGATTGTTGTGACGACTCTTAGTTAGCTCTAAAAACAAATAAGGGAATGAATAGTGTTGAATCAGTAGCATGTCCATCGACTGGGAAATATGCTACGTTGCCGAAACCTCTTCTTAAAGGGCTTTATTTGAGAGAAACGCCACTATATGTCTCTTTTATCCCTTAAGGATAATCAGCTGTTCTGGTTCTGCTTATGACGCAATATTCCTCAAATGATCCTACAAAAGAGATGACGAAAATTAGGCCTTTTGTAAATATATGTATATATATATATATATATATATATATATATATATATATATATGAGTAAAACATTTTTGTCTTATTGTTGACAAACTCGATATATAAGAGTTTTATGTAAAATTAGTGGCTGAAATCTGACTGTGGGAGGGGGGGGGGTTTGATAAATTGGAAATGTCTTCGTTATTATTCTTCGGATCGGAAACATAGAACTAATCTTAAAGCAACATTAATTGCCTACGTATTAAATACACATCAAATACATTTTTTTCTATCATGAACATCAACCAATTTATTGGACTTTTAGGAGATTTCCCTTCAGGGAAACGAGCTATTTTGGTTTTACTCATGGCGTGATTTTCCAACAATTTTTCCGATTTTTCCAAGTGTCCGTCGATCCTAGGCAGGAGATGACGAAAATGAGGTACATCCAAAATTATATATATTCGGTCGGAGATTGGTGACACCCTTGCTCCGAATCCGGGCATAACTCCTTTCTTCAGACTGAGTGGCGATGGGAAAACACTAATGTATGAGCGGGCAAACTGTATAAGTCATAGCAGGCTGGAGGACAGAACCAAAAGACAGCATAGTACTGTACGCTGTCCGTTTATCTAACTTGTTGAAATCATGGCACTAACACCATTTCATGAATAATTGTACATACGTGTCGTGTTCATAAAATTTATTAGGTATGATTATCGTATTTTTAGAAATTAATATTTATGATTATACTATGTATAGATATTACTGGTTATTTTTATCGTGAGTACGTACATAAATTACTTTATATTTGTATCATTACTATAGTAATTGATAGTTATGTTTGTAATTATTACACGCTGCTTTAACAACATTCATCTTTCACTCTAATTGGCATTAAAATGTGGGCTTGTAAGTTTTATTTCTTCGCCTGATCCCCTCTTGAAGAAATAAGACAGTTATTTTAATAGAGTTGAAATAAAGAGCCTGTTATATATAATTAAATGAAAACATTGCCTAAGATTGTCCATCGTATTTCACGATGAGGAATGCTTTGCATAACTCAGCAGGTTTATTTAACGGAATAACTAATATGAAGAGCAATAGAAACACGCTTGTCTCCATTTATTTATTTTGAATTCGAATAATAAACTCACCTATACACTTTTCATTTGATTATTCTATTATAGTTATGATTATATTTTATATTATTTGTAATCAGCGTATTTTATAAAAACATATTTGTATGTACCTAATATAAATTCTCACTTCATATTTAAAAAATAAATTAATACCATTCACATAACTTCGTAACTAAAACTCTTGAAAAAAGTAATTATTTACGGTTAAATAACAGAATAAAATTGATAATTAAAGTCAATGTCACGTACGAATCAATAATATTTATACATACGATATTTGATAACTAGATATTGACTTAAAATTTACCTTAAAAAATATTGATAAATCAATCAATACGTTAACTCAAAAAGAAATATATTGTTATATGGTTAATTTTTCGCTTTAGGTACCAATTGATTTTAATTCACATTTAATTAAATTAAATCAGCTGTTTTTGTATTTCCTTAAGAGAAATCAGCTATTGAGGTCGTACTCATGATGCGATTTTCGAAAGATTTCTTCAAACGTCCATCGATCCTACCTAGGAGATGACGAGAATGAGGTCCGTTCAAAATTAAATATATATATATATATATATAGATATATATATATATATATATATATATATATATTTGTCTGTTTACACTCTAGCGGTCGCAATTTTTGTTTGATCGTAACCAAACTCGATATTTAAACGTTTTATGTAAAAGGACAGATCATGTTCGTTAATGGCTGTAATCGGGCCAGTGCGAGGGGAGGGGGTAAGAGGGGGGACTTTTGAATATTCGAAATATCTTCGTTACTATACGTCGGATGGAGAAATTGTATAAAACCAATCTTACTGCAAATTAAATGTACTATAAATATTGTTATATACATTTCTTCTCTAGCTTGAATATTTACAGCGATATTTGAATTTTTCAATTTTCAACCTTTAGCAAATTCCCACTTCTACTCATGTTACATAAACAGTACTCTATTATATAATAAACCACATTATTCTAAGATTAAATACCAAATATTGTTTTCAAGAGGCCTGTATTATACGAGATACATGCAAATATGTTCTGGCGACTCTCACCCCCCCCCCACCCCACGTCTTAAGTTATTTGACTAGTAAAATTTGTTTGATTGAGATAAAAATTATTCTGATCCATTATAAATTACAGTACTAGATGTAGTAAATATTTTTCAATAAAACTAATACGTTATATTCTGATATATTTCAATAAGTGTTTTTCTTTCCGGTGAGATGTTAGAAAACATGTTTCTTAATATTTCAGAAACTTCCCGCTGGGAAGTTATTAAAATTGACAGAAAGATTTCTTATTCCCGTTTGTATTTATTCACTTAATGTTCATGGCGGTGTTGTGTTAGCAGTATGTAGATTTATCTATTGTTAAACTTCACGAGGGAAATCTGCTTAGTTTACGCAGCCCCTGTGTGATGGACTTTTTCAAATTCTTGTATATCCCAGCATATAGTGAGATGGACTGTGCTAAGAAAGGACCACTTTGACCTTCTACCAACTATCACAACCACTATATTCAAGGACTTAGTTATAGTTTTTCAAAATCTCTAGCTAGTGGGGCGTTGGTTGGCAAAGACAAGAAAGGCCGAATTTAGTATAGGATATAATCGGGTAGATAATGGAGAAAGGCTGGTTCCTAAGCCGGACTGAGTTAGGGCAGCAGTTAACATAAAGAACCGGGCAGGACCTAGTCTCAGACTCGCTAGTCCTACTCAATTAATATCCTTAGCTTTTAACGCTTTTATCCTCCTTTCTTCTTTAGTCCTCTTCATTAACTATTATCCAAAATATCTACCTCAATTCATCGCCTCTCTCTTTACGCAGTATTGGATTCCACAGCTCCCCGTTTCGTGTAAAAAGAAATATCAAGTTCGTTAAACACACATTTTCTATTTATATATAGAGAACTGATGATTAGATCTCGCTTAATACTTGAGTTACGTAAAAACGCGTAGAACAGCAATTGTAGAACGTCACAAGTTAAGCAAGATTAGTTCCTTTACTCAGTATTGAATTCCACAGCTCTCCGTTTCGTGTAAAAAGAAATATCAAGTTCGTTAAAAACACATTTTCTATTCATCTATAGAGAACTGATGATTAGAACTCGCTTAATACATGAGTTACGAAAAAAGGCGGAGAACAGCAATTGTTGAACGACACTAGTTTAGCAAGATTAGTTCCTTTACTCAGTATTTGATTCGGGAGTGAAGGGAGGAAAAATAGTCCGTGTTGGCGGCCACTTTGCTCTCTATCCAAGGACTTCAAAACATTTCAAAAATATAAGTTTATTTCTAAGAAAAAATCTACCAACCATGGACTGCCTTAATTGGTCAGTGTATCCTACAGGATACTTGGTTTTCAAGGAATTTTAGTTTGAATTGTTTCGCTTCAATCAGCTCCCCCTCTTTTTCCGTTAAACCATTACGCCCTTTCACCTGTTCCCCCTTCAGTTTTTCTGTGGTTCACAATGCATAAACATCGACTTATAGCCTTTCACAACAACCACCTCAACTTTAACCTCGATATGGCGTCCATCTCGAAATGGGTAAGTTTGCATTGAGTTATTTATTAAATTTTTCAATAATTCATGGTTTATAAATAATGGTTATTGTGTATTATTATATCTAATCTATTATTTAAAAAAAAGTTGATCGATTAACTTGATATTTCCGCCAACATTCTATTTTATTTATTGTATCTTGTGAGATACACTGTCCATTTAGCAGATTGCAATGACCGTGATCCGACCGGTTCTTTTGATCAAATTTTTTATTTAATAGTGTGCAGTAATTTATGTCATTGTGTGACTTTTTGTATGATTTGGGCGTGTTATATTTTAGGGCAGTCGATTTTCCTCAAGAGGAGCATATTTATTGTCTTTGGTTCCTCGGCAAAACGCAGATTCCGGTGATGAGGAAGAGGACAAAGAAGAAGAAATTCAAAACGTTTTTCGTGACAACGAAATTATTCAACAAACGGGCCGAATTTTTTAGACGTTTTTGTTGAAGAAAACGTCTTGACCGCGAGGGAAGCAGCTTCCGAAGTTGTGCCAGATGAAACCAATGGCTGTCACTTATCACAAACAAACTTCAATTTGGCTGTATATCTTTCAAGTGAAACATTTGCCAGTTCTTATTCGTTAGTTAGTTCATTGTATTATACAATATTTTCATCTTAAAATGTATATTAAAGAATTTTTTTACAACAACTTCAATTCAGTTTCATTTCCGTCCACCATTCTTTCTATACCGGCTTATTGGACAATGTATCCTAGAAGATACATCATTTGCATATGTGGCCCAAATATGACAACAAATTTTTTAACTTAGTAATTACCTTATTTAACCCATAACAAGAAATAATACAAGTTAAAAAAAATTTTTTCTCAGTTACTTATGTCCTTGTCCAGATTTCTCATGTGAGTTAGGTATTTGCATTTATGTCAGAACGTAAAGGTTCAATGAGAACAATATTTGGTATTTGGCTTCAAAGAAAATGCCTTATAACTTAACTGCTTTTTAGCAGATCTTCCTTACGGGAAATCAGCTATTGAGGTCGTACTCATGACGAGATTTTCGAAATGTTTCTTCAAAGGCCCATCAATCTTACCTAGGAGATGACGAAAATGATGTCCGTTTGAAAAGGTATAGGTATATATACATTTTATATATATATTATATAAATATATATATATATATATATAATATATATATATATATTATATTATCATTTGAATTTATTACCTTAATTTTCACAGTGGTGTTGTGTGTAGCAGCAGTATGTAGATTTATCTATTGTTAAACTCAAAGGGGAAAATCTGATTTGTTGACGCTTATTACCTTGAAGTTATATCTACATATAAAACATTGTTTGAAATCATTTGCCAGTTATCGTTTTAGGGGCTACAATTTTCTTTTTGTTCAATCAGAAACTCCATATATTTGAATTTCAGTATTATAGTAAACGTCGAGTAATTAAGGAACAAAACATTTCTGGGAATGGGTGTAGAAAAAAAATCAACAAATGCTCCATTATTAAAAATAAAAATATTATGTACCGTCCTTTTCAATTCCTATAATTGATCCACTACGTCATCAATATTACAAAATATTTAAAGAATACGTGTGTATATATATATATATATATATATATATTTATATATATTTGTGTGTGTGTATATATATATATATATATATATATATATATATATATATTTATATATTGTGAGGATTTCGGCTATCTGCTCCACCGGATGGAATTTTCGTTCTGAAAATTTGCAATGGGAATGCGTCCATCTTCGTCAGGCATAAATTTGATTTGAATAGCTACTTTAATTAATTATATGTTTTGGCATTTTAGTATGGCTTTCCAAGTTTCTGAAAGTATGACACCGTCCACGCCGTTTATAGTATTTGTCCTCTTATTTATTTCTAGGGCTTCCAGGACTAATCTTTTACCGAGGTGGTCCTCTCTTTGTATAACCTTTGTCTCGTCAAATTTAATTTGGTGGGGACAAATACTTCCGTGTTTGGCAATGGCGGATGTCTTTGTTCTATTATGTTTTAGGTCAGCCATGTGTTGGTTGACTCTTATAGCAGTCTTCTTGCCTCTCTGACCCACATAAACCTTACCACAATCACACGGTATCATATATACTCCACTATCCTGTAATTATTAGAAGTATAATCACCCAATAAGGGAGGCCTAAATAAAAAATTCTCGATATTCTATTTTCTATTTATTTTTTAGGCAAACGTGCACATATCAAATGTTCTTTTTTGGTTGGTTCTAAACAATTAATCGATCAGATGCATAATAACGATATATTAAAATTTTTCGAAATTTTCCCCCTCTAAACCCCCCTCCCCTTTGTCCGATTTCAGCTGAGAACAAACTCGATCTTTTAGCAGATTTCCCTTAAGGGAAATCAGCTAATGAGGTTGTACTCATGAAGGAATTTTCGAATTTTTTCTTCAAATGTCCATCGATCCTACCTAGTAGATGACGAAAATGACGTCCGTTCAAAACTGTATATATATATATATATATATATATATATACAAACTTCCCGCCTGGGCAAAGGAATTAATTCAGTGACGGAATTCATTAAATAAAATCCTTAGTCCCACCCTGGCTAGAAAAGGGTGGTAACCTATACATAACCCGACTCAATTAGCCTTAGTTGCAAAATGTGGACGTTAATAAATAGTTTAAATTTTAATTTGGTTGAACATATGTGTCTCTTGGAGGTGTTTCATGATTGTCCCAATGTATGGGCTGTTGTCGTAAGGTTCATATTTAAGAACTTGTAGGTTATTAGTCTGCAGCCTGTAGTTAGTTGTGTATTTCACAGTGTACATAACTGTGGCTCAGTCCTTGTCTTGATGTGTTCGTGTGCCGCTGTGTGAGTAACCAAAAAGTCCGTCACGCAGGGGCTGCGTAAACTAAGCAGATTTCCCATGTGAAGTATAGTAATAGATAAATCTACATACATGCTAATACAACACCACCGTGAATAAATACAAATGGACATAAAAAATGTTTCAGTCAATTTCAATAACTTGCCGGCAGGAAGCGTTTGAAATGTTAACAAACAGATCTGCCAGCCTCTTACCCGAAAGAAAATAAATTGGAATATATCAGAATATAACATATTAACTGTATTGAGAACTATTTACTATATCTAGTACTGTATTTAATAATGAGCCAGAATAATTGTTATCTGAATCAATCAAATTTTAGTAATCCAAGACCTTAAGACGGGGGGGGGTGGGGCACCATGACATATTTGCATGCATCTCGTATAATAAAGGTCTCTTGAATATAATATTTGGTACTGAGCTTTGAATAATGTGGTTTATAATATAATAGAGTATTGTTTATGTAACATGAGTAAAAGACTGAAAACTGAACCATGCAAATATCTCGGTTGTTATTCAAGATAGAGAATAAATGTATAGAACATTAATTATAGCAAATTTAATTTGCAATATGATTGGTTTTATACAATTTTTCGATCCAACGTACAGTAACAGAGATATTTTGAAAATCCTCCCCTCTAAACCCTCCTCCCCTCCCCAGGATCCGATTTCAGCCGTTAACAAACTTGATCTATGTTTTAACATAAAACGACTAAATATCGAGTTTCGTAACGATTAAACAATAATTGCGACCGCTAGAGCGGTAACAGAAAAATATTGATATGTGTACGACCTCATAGCTGATTTTCCTTAAGGGGAATCTGCTAAAACTAGGAAACTGTTCTCTATCAATCAGTTCTAGAAGTCCTAAAATGCTTGGTTTATTTATAGTTATTCTAAGCCTCAGATTTGGTGAGGTGCAAGAGACAATGCTGCAGCAGGGGTGGCCAAAAGCTGGAGACACTTTGATGCAATTCTATATTATGTGTTTGCATGGCCGAGTGGTGTTGCACATCGGGTAGAGTTGAAAGGAGACGCTGACTGGGAAGTAAGAAGGCGAAGAGTGGTTGAATAATGGCTGGGTTTTCGCAGGCGTCTCCTGATTTGTTACCCTTTTATCAGCTGCTTTCTCACCCACTCTCTTCTCCTATCAGCAGGTCCTTTCTCTCTAAAACAATGCCACGCGACTTTATTACTTCCTGATAAACTCCCAACAGCTCTCATGCCCATACTGAAAGTGATAAGCCGCCAGTATTTCTCCCCTAGTATATTTTTACAGTAATTTAATTGATATAATAAACTGTGTGAATGTTTAAAAATCCTTGATAAAGCGATATGAGAGAGTTATGTGCAGACAGCAAGTAGATTCCCAGGACTGCGTGATAACACCTTGATATATAGAGGCACTTGGCAATAATTCATTTTGGGCTGTTTTCAGCACTGCCTTCCCATATACCAATGTTTCTTTCTGAATTCCTGCAAAAAAAAGTAACGGAACTTCAAAGCAATTGCCGCCCTTACTTATAGGTACAACTATACACCTTTAACAGATTTCCCGCAAGAGAAACCCACTATTAAGACCATACTCATGAAGCGACTTTCGAAAAATTAGTTCAAACTATGTGTTATACCTCAATTTTTATAGCTTTTCTTCTCCATTCTTCTTTCCTCCTCTTCCTTAAGCGTTAACCAAAATATTTACCTATCCATGGCCGCTTCCATTCGATTATTCTGGTCCCAGTTTTAATCAGTTTGGGACCCGAAGTTTCCCGGTGTAAAACGAAAGATCGAGTTCGTTAACGGCTGAAATCCGACCATTAGGAGAGTAGAGATTAGAAGAACAGAATTTCCAAATATCTCCATTATTTCGGATAATTACTCCGTTATTATCTGATTGAAAAAGTGTACAGAGCACATATTAGTGAAAATTAAATGTTCTATAAATGTTGTAATGTGCATTTTTTCATTAGCCGAGATATTTGCATTTTATTTAGTTTTCGGCCTCCGATAAACGCCCACTCCTACTATGCCATATTAACAATAAGCCAATATATTATGAAGCACCTTATTTAAAACCTAGACACCAAATATAGTTCCAATTGAACTTTTATGTTTCGATATAAATTCGAATAGGTGGCGCACGTGGGAAATGTGTGTAGTTAACACAGCCCCTGCCCGACGGGCTTATAAATTTTTGGATTAAATTTCATTCATCTACATATTGGGTTGAAATGAGACTGATTTCAAGCCAAAGAAAATCAAGTTACGAACATTACCCTTTTTAATATGAATAAACAACAAACGTAGTTTGTTCCGTCTAACAACATAAAACCAACGAATTACGTCATTTAGAAGCAGTTGGCCAATTTTTCAATTTAAAAAGCTTATCCATGAAGAGTAATAAAGTTTATAAAATTAAATAAATTACAGTCCTTCACGCAAGAGCAGCGTAAACTAAGCAGATTTCCCATGACCTGCTATAGCACACTTGTCAGCTCATATCACCACATATTCTCTGATTATATATAAACACCTGATCATTAGAACTCGCTCAATACTAAGGTACGAATAAACGCATAGAACAACAATTGTAGGACTTCAATAGTTTTGCAAGATTGGTTCCATAACAATTTGCGATCCGACTCATTATAACAAAGATATTTTGAATTTTCCAATGTCCCCCCCCCCTAAACGCCCACTATTCCGGCTCCAGTTTCTCCCAATAACAAATGCGATCATTAGTGTTAAATGCAATGGTAATATATCGTATACATTAAATATACTTTATCGACTAAAGTGCTTCATATTATAACAGCTTATTGTTAATATGACATAAGTAGGAGAAGGGGTTTACTGAAGGACGAAAAATATAAAAAAAAATATCTCGTTTAATAATCAAGATAGTGAAAAAAACCTACATAACAGCATGTTTGTTAACGCTCTTTCATGACCTTTCATGTAAAACTAAAGAACAAGCTCATTAATTGCTGAAATCCAATTCCTGTATACATATATAAAAAAATATTAAAAAAAGAAAAAAGTGATCATTTTTTTAACTTACCCAGTTGGGCCGATTAGGAGGCTGTCCCTGAGGGGAACCCTCAAGAAGGAGGGCAGCTTGTTTTGTTTGTTTGATATATATATATATATATATATATATATATATATATATATATATATATATATTGTTTCGTTTATTTCAAAATCAATGATAAACGTTGTTTCTTTTGACGTTCGAGTTCTTTTAGATTGCAAAATTAAACACAAACAAGTTTCAGAGTTTTATCATTGCACAATTTATTTAACAATGCACTACACACTTGGTTAATTATTCTTAACTACTAATCACAGGATGCACTGATAGCTTCACTGTTCTTGTTATTACACAGTCCAATAACTCACTCGCGATCACTGATGTTCACAAAAACACGGCACTGCACTGATCTTCGCGAAGTTAACGGAATTGCACTGTCTTAAACACGGCACTATACTGTTACTTACAAAGTCACGGCACAACACTGTTCTTCCCATAAAACACTTTACCTCACTGCACTAAGTTGCCATGTAGCACTGAATGCACTGATGATCATTTGGGTCTGGCAGGGTCTTTTATATAGCTCGGCGGCAAAACATCAAAGGAACTTGCACTGGAAGGGACTAGAACCGTCCCGGCCAAAGTAGACACTTCGGGCGCCACTAGGCCTGCCTCGGTCGGCTCCTTTCATCTCCTTCATACTTCCTAAATACGTGACTATCTCTGATTAAATTTCGTGTATTCAATTTTTGCAACAATATATATATATATAATTGTAACCTCTGTCTGTACATTGATATTTTTCTCGAAATTTCACGATAACTTTTCGTTTCACATGTCATAGACACCATAACTGCTGTTTTTGTTTGTTTGTTACCTTTTCACGCATAAACGACTGAACCGAATTTTATGAAACTTGGTATGTATATTACTACTAACCCAACTTAGACTTTAGGCTATGTTAATATTCTCTGAGACGAACAGGAGTGGGGGTTATAAGGGAGGGCTGA
The DNA here is from genome assembly GCA_019009955.1 of Riptortus pedestris. NCBI lineage: Eukaryota > Metazoa > Arthropoda > Insecta > Hemiptera > Alydidae > Riptortus > Riptortus pedestris. Next base: position 6,738,230 of record CM032231.1, on the reverse strand, counting down.
AATTAAAAATAGCAATATTTCGTTTCCTATTGAGGTTTTGGAAATATGCACATAACAAAAGGTGTTTATTTTGTTATTTAGAGAAAGTTTTGCTATAAACACTATCGTCGAATACCGAAGTATAAAGGCGTTATACGCTAAAATTATAGCGGGAGGCGACAATTTTATTTGGCACAAAAGACTCAACTGAACTAAATAAAACACTTGGTGTGTATATTAGATCTAACGCCTTCCTTATAAGCCATACTAACATTTCTAGGGACGGGCAGGAGTGGGGGTTATAAGGGAGGCCTGAAATTAAAAATAGTCATATTTCGTTTCCTAATGGGGTTTCGGCAAATATGCACATAACAAAAGTTGTTTATTTTGTTATTTAGAGAAATTTGCTCAACAATTCTTTTCAATATCAACTACCAGGTGCCTCACCTGGAAAAATTAATTCAAATTATAATATATTATTATAATATTTTGTCCTTAATTGTATAAATCTATGCATAATGCACAGGAAACGGGAAATATGACAATATGGAGGACAGTGAAGTCTTACATAAAAAATTAATTTTATTATTTAAAAATCCACAGAAACATTCGGGTATTAACCCTAAACACTGGGACGGGTAAATGTCAAAATATTGTGCAAAGTAAAGCCTTGCCAAAAAAATACCATCAACATCCAGCCTCAAATGAATTCCGGGGCGAAGCCGGGTATCAGAGATAATATATATATATATATATATATATATATATATATATATATAGTTATGAACGGAACTCATTCAGTAGGGTAGGATCGATGGACGTTTGAAGAAATATTTTGATATTCGCGCCATTAGTACGACCTCAATAGCAGTAGTAATAAGAAATCTTTCAATAAATTTTAAATACCTCCAGACGGGAAGCGTCTGAAATGTGAACAAACAGATCTGCCGACCTCACACATGGGTAGAAAAACAGTCACTGAAATCTATAAGAATATAAAATATTAATTTTAACTTTAACATATTAATTTTGTTTTATTATTTAAATCATTTTACTATATCTAGTAATGTAATTTATGAATCAGAATAGTTTTCAATTCAATCAATCAAATTTAATTAGCTCAATAACTTAAGAAGGGGGGCGGGTGTCACCAGAATATATTTGCATGTATGTCGTATAATAAAAGTCTCTTGAAAACAATATTTGGTATTTAAGCTTGGAATTATGTGGTTTATTATATAAAAGAGTATTGTTTTTGTGACCTGAGCAGAAGCAGGGGTTTGCTGAAGGCTGAAAACTGAACAATGCAAATATCTCTGATAATATTCAAGATAGGGAATAAATGTATATAAAAATATGTATAGTACATATAATTGGTAGTAAGATTGGTTTTGTACAATTTCTCCATCCGACATATAGTAACGACGAAATTTCGAATTTTCAAAAATCCCCTCTCACTGGTTCGATTTCTGCCTTTAACGAACTAGATCTTCCTTTTTAAATACAACGATTAACCATAGAATGGTAGTGAACGTAAAAATTACGTATGATCTGGTTTGAACTGTTATCAAAGGGCCGTTAACGACCCCACCACCCCCAGCCCTCAGCTATGAGCCCTCCAGACAGTTCGGACTTGACCTCCGCCAAGTGCAGCTAAGTGAACCTTACCACTAATCCAATACTATTTTTTGAAATAAAAACGACACGTAATATTTACGTATCAGTACAATTAACCATAACTTTTGGCACGTAAAATTTAAGTATCGCTACTAATAACCGGTTTTTATGCCATAACTTAGTTAATATTATTCTCAATTTATTTTCTTCCAATTTATTTTTATATTCTAATTAATTTTCTCTTAATGATTTTAACTTTTATTTTTGAATATAAAAAAGACAAAGATGTATAGAAAGAATATAAATAATAATAATAATCTTTTTATAGTTTCGGAAACGTGGAGTCAAAATATTCAACGGATGAAGAAATCAGAAATTTGTTGAAATAACTCTCCGACGAGTCAGTTGGGGAAAATGACAATTATGAAATAGATGGATATGGATACGACAGCAATGATGACCCGGAGTATTCTCCAAGTGATGATGAGGTTGAGCCTTCGGAAATGATTGCAACACAAAGTGGGCTAGGTAGCGATGAGAGTGAGAAAAGTTTAGAAAACATCAAGGCAATCGAAGAAAGAGAAGAAACAGAGGGGCAAAAAAAAAAACCTAAAACCTCTCAACCGCGCAATATGGACAGATCAGTGACAATAAATGTAGAAGGTGGGTTTTGCTTGGTATGAATGAATATGAATCATGAGCACAGGACCTCCGGAACGTATTTCGAACAAAGAGCCTGAAAGGAATGCCGTGCACATTATTAGATATTAACGTAGATATAAGTTAAAGAAAAGTGTATTTTTTAATAAAATAAAAAAATAGTCACAAACTTTAACAAATTTTGAATAATTTCACCAATTACCAGTTGCATACGTAAAATTTACGTATCTATACCATTAAGCGGGAAATAATATCAATACCGTTCTAGGGTTAAATATCGAGTCTGGTTACATTTAATTTAAAATTGCGAAATATATATATATATATATATATATAATTTTGAACGGGCCTCATTCTCGTAATCTCGTGGGTGTGATCGATGGACATTTGAAGAACTTTTGGAAAAAGTGCGTCATTAGTACGACCTCAATAGCTTATTTCCCTATCAGCTAAAAGGAGATCTTCCGATCACTCAATTTGAAAGAAAGCCTATTCACAGCTTAATAAGATTTATCCTATAGACATCCAAGAGGAACATGGAATGTTGAATGAGGTGTACCCGTGAGGTAACAGTAAAATATGGAAGCTCTAAGGAGGAAATTTTCATTTTACCTGGAAATACAACTAATTGGCAGAGATATAAATGTCGACTATACGTTCCGTTCCGCCCTGGCAATTAAGGCCCTGGACGCCATTACTACAAAGCGAAGACACAAGAAGCGCCCCAGCCTTATGTCTATAATTGGACTAGAACGACGAGAGGTGGAAGCGTGTGCGTTTTTCAGCTGGATGACCCAACTAACTAACGAGTTGATACTTGTTAAAAGTAGAACTGTATCTCGCCCTCTTTCGGGGAACAGTCTAACAATGAGATGAAAGGAGCCGGCGTCGCTTCCCTCGGGCCAAACAGCTACTTCATTCTACAACTACATCTCAAATAGTTAACCAAAGCATTGCAACCTCCATTTTATCACATTTACTACTCTTAACGGAAATCATCCACACAGACATATGTGTGTGTGTGGATGTGTGTGTGCGCGCGCGTGTGCAGTATTTACAGGCTACACTCGGTAATTGATCTCGCGACCAGTTAACCCTAAATTTTAGGGTACCGAGCAAGGGAATAAGAGGGTCACAAGGACGTACAGTGCGTTCCCATTGCCTTCTGCACCAGACCATCAACCAATCCAGTCATTCCATTCTGGCGTGAAAGGCATGAGTGGAGAACATTCTAATCAAGAACAGAGTTCTTAGATAACCATCCCTCGGTAGCCTGCAGCCTGCATCAGCTGACTAATGATAGTATTACCTAGTATCAGTATGCAGGCTGCATCTATTCAAGGGCAGAGTTGTTAGATAGCCATCCCTCGGCAGCCTGCATCAGCTGACTAATGATAGATTATTAGCCAGTATCAGTATGCAGGCTGCAACTATTCAAGGGCAGAGTTGTTAGATAGCCATCCCTCGGCAGCCTGCATCAGCTGACTAATGATAGACTATTAGCCAGTATCAGTATGCAGGCTGCAACTATTCAAGGGCAGAGTTGTTAGATAGCCATCCCTCGGCAGCCTGCAGCCTGCATCAGCTGACTAATGATAGACTATTAGCCAGTATCAGTATGCAGGCTGCAACTATTCAAGGGCAGAGTTGTTAGATAGCCATCCCTCGGCAGCCTGCATCAGCTGACTAATGATAGACTATTAGCCAGTATCAGTATGCAGGCTGCAACTATTCAAGGGCAGAGTTGTTAGATAGCCATCCCTCGGCAGCCTGCAGCCTGCATCAGCTGACTAATGATAGACTATTAGCCAGTATCAGTATGCAGGCTGCAACTATTCAAGGGCAGAGTTGTTAGATAGCCATCCCTCGGCAGCCTGCAGCCTGCATCAGCTGACTAATGATAGACTATTAGCCAGTATCAGTATGCAGGCTGCAACTATTCAAGGGCAGAGTTGTTAGATAGCCATCCCTCGGCAGCCTGCAGCCTGCATCAGCTGACTAATGATAGACTATTAGCCAGTATCAGTATGCAGGCTGCAACTATTCAAGGGCAGAGTTGTTAGATAGCCATCCCTCGGCTTGCTGGTTCAGCTGACTAATGATATACTTTTAGCCAGTATCAGTATGCAGGCTGCAACTATTCAAGGGCAGAGTTGTTAGATAGCCATCCCTCGGCAGCCTTCAGCCTGCATCAGCTGACTAATGATAGACTATTAGCCAGTATCAGTATGCAGGCTGCAACTATTCAAGGGCAGAGTTGTTAGATAGCCATCCCTCGGCAGCCTGCAGCCTGCATCAGCTGACTAATGATAGACTATTAGCCAGTATCAGTATGCAGGCTGCAACTATTCAAGGGCAGAGTTGTTAGATAGCCATCCCTCGGCAGCCTGCAGCCTGCATCAGCTGACTAATGATAGACTATTAGCCAGTATCAGTATGCAGAGTACAACTATTCAAGGGCAGAGTTGTTAGATAGCCATCCCTCGGCAGCCTGCAGCCTGCATCAGCTGACTAATGATAGACTATTAGCAAGTATCAGTATATATACAATATATATAATATCAGAGTTGTATATATATATATCCCTGTAATCTCTGTCTGTACATTGATTTTTTTTCTCAACATTTCGGTGGTAGGCACGAATAAAGGTCTGCAATTTATTTTGTGTACCACTGATTAATGGATTATTAACTTTCGTCTAGCTGAATATATAACCAAAAATGTTTTTTGCTAAATGTAAATAACATGTGGAATTTTCATTTTCTTTCGGAGTATAAAGAAGTATTTGTTCTTATGATACCTTATAGAAATGATCACTTCCATTCACTGCACTTCCATTTGCTCGATCTTGACCTATTAATGATAATAACCAATTTTAACCTCTCTTAACGCCTCTGCTATTTTATGAAGTATTAATGGCTTTTAGTTTAGTATTTAATTAAATACCTCATATTTAACATTTACGATTGAAATAGTAACCTTTCAGCCCATGCCAATGAAAATGGATGATTAATAATGATTAATGATAATATTTATACTTTTATCGCTAGAGGATATTGTAATTAGTTATTTTATTTATCTATGAAAGTGTTTATCTACATATGGAATGTAATTATATTTTTGGTTTTGCAGCGGTAATGAGTTCCAATGGAATTGGTTGAGCAAATAGAGAGAGCGTAGGGAATGCAAGGAGGTTTCCTAGCAGCAGTGCTAACATAATTAGAGATAATCCCGGGGGGTTGGCCTTCAATCTTATCAGCTTCGTGTTATCAGAGCCAGGCTATTGTGCTCCCAACAGCCGTGCCTTATCGGCCCCATATAGACAAATATTTAACTTAAGAATATCTCCAAGTGGGAGGTCTCCTTCCAACAATATTCCCCTCCCTCTTTCCTTTGTCTTTCGCAATGCTATAATTCCCTGATGATGTTTCGAATCACTCAGTCTGTAGTAATGTGCTAGGAAGCAAACCATCAGCCAAACATCTTAGAAGTTAAACTATCTAAAAATGACATGTTCATTTTTCGTTTCATGTAAAAACTGTTCCAACAATTCGTCTTTGGTGTCTATGTTTGCCCACTTTACCCGCCTAAATGGCAGTATTGAACTTGATAAAAGTTGGAACGAATGTTACCGGAAATCCAAATTAGACTTTTTACTATCCTTAAAGGTGATCAGGCATGGAGTATGTAAAAGAGGCCTGATATGAAAGCAGGTGCTGCGTAAACTAAGCAGATTTCCTCCCTGCACAAGTCGTTTCACTGATTCCTGGAAACAAGAAAAAAAAGTTCTCTTAATATTTGACTAAATAGGAAATGTATAGAACAACAATTATAGAGCATCAATACTTCAACAATATTTTTCGATCGGACTTGTAACGACGGAGGTATTTTGAATTTTGGAATTCCTCTCTCAATCCCCCCCCTATTCCAGGCCTGATTTCAGCCTTTAACTAATATGAAGTTTATGAGATTTTTTTTCTAAATACATTAGCTTGAAAATTGGTATAAACCGATCCGGTAGCCAGTCAGTCATTGTTTGGAGTTACATTGTCTACATGGCGAAAACATTGTTTCCTCAGAAGGCGATATTGACCAGAAGATCAACTTAGACTTCCTGAATGGCTTTAATTAGCTGTCAGTTCATATTTTAGATTCCTTCTCTCTCATTTTACCAAAATTTTCATTTCTAGGAAACAATTTTTCACTGTTCTTATTCACCAAAAATCTATCCATATTACACATAGAAAATACATACTCCAGATGCGTTGCTACTACTAACCTAAATGTCTCATTAATAATTAATTGAAAATTGACCCCGTAATCTACCATTGAGCTACTATTTTGGCTGTTTACAGCAGCTGTATTAAGCCATATAATCAAAAGTCAGTAACGCAGGGGCTGCATAAACTAAGCAGATTTCCCAGTGAAGTTTTACAATTTATTAATCTACATACTGGCAACTCCTAACACCACCGTGATTATCAAGTGAATAAATGCATACGGTAATGAGAAATCTTTCAGTCGATTTACATTTATAAAAGTCTCTTGAAAACAATATTAGGTATTTAAGATTAGAATTGTAAGGTATTTTAGTGGTTATTATGTAACAGCGTATTGCTATTCTCACATAGAGAGATAAAAAATGTATAAAACAATATTTATTGTACGTTAAGTTTGCTACAATTTTTCGATCCGATGCAAAATAAACTCAATAGCTGACTTCCCTTGAGTGTAATTTACTAGATACAATGTACTGTTTATATGACTTGAGTAGGAGTGGGGGCATGCTGAATGTTGAAAACAAACCAATGCAAATATCCAAGATGCGGTTAATATGCAAGATAGAGAATAAATGTATATAAAAATATTTAAAGTACATCTAATTTACAATAAGATTAGTTCTATACTATTTTTCAAGCCGACGAATAATAACCGACATATTTCGAACTCTAAAAATTCCCCTGTAACCCCCCCCCCCCCCTCCTTCTCCGATTTCTTGCATTAACGAGTTTCGCCTTACTTTTCAAACAAAAAAGATTGAATATCGAGTTTGGTAACGATCAAACAAAAATTTCGACCACTAGAGCACATACACACACACACACACACACACACACACACACACACACACACACACACACACACATACACACACACAAACACATATATTTGAACGGACGTCATTATCGTAATTTCCTGGGTAGGATCGATGGACGTTTGAAGAAATTTTTCAAAAATCGCATAATGAGTACAACCTGAATATCTGATTTTCCTTTAGGGAAATCTGCTAATAAAATACTAAGTTTTATTACTTCAGTACAAAGGACATTGAAAACATATTTATCAGTATAAGGTCGTTCCGAAGTCACTGTCAATACAGGTGTATATGGAATCTAGATGGAAGTACAATATCACTGTCAATCTTTAATAACGGTGTGTTATCAATAATGGCCAGAAGTAGAAGATAAACAGCTTAACTTAATCAACCTTTTTTCAAATGAAAGAAGACTAAGGAGTATATTTGTATGAGATGCTATTATTTCATTTTCTTTCAAATTATGTGTACATTGATAGTCTCAAATAAAAATATTTCTAATTGTTTGGAATCTTCTAACTTAAGTATTAAAAAATAACAAAAAAAAATATTTTTTTACGAGTCTTAACCCTAGTATTACCGAGCTCTCCCAGGTCACATGGATTACCAAGGGGGGGGGGCTATAATTTTTTTTAAATTTTTATTTCTATTGGATTATGTTAAATGAACGTTTCTTATGACACCTGTGAAAAAAAATTAAAAAGAAAATTAAATAAAGAATTAAAAAAAAAGTTCGGATGGGGAAAAAAAGGATGACATTAAATTTAAAAAAAAATGTATTCTACTAGAGAAACATATCTAAACATTGTTAGTATAAAAAGTTATCTATATCTAAGTTATTATAACATTATAATAAAATAATAATTTAAGAAAATCTAATTATCAGATTCGTAATTGCAATTATTGGTGCTTTTGCACAATAATTTTTTTTCCGGGTGTTTGTTACACACTGAACGTTTACATTTGAAGCAACACTGTTTAGATTTTGATAGGTTGTTGTATTTTTCTTTTTTTTTGATTTGGCTTCTCTAACACAAGTGTAACACCTTAGCCTTCCACTTGATGAACCTTGTTCCTCCAATTGGGGAAAGTCAGTTCTCGCCCTAGAACATGCTCCATGGCCTTCACTGAAGATCTAGGAATGCCCAAGGAGTGAAGATTTTCACTCCTTTCAGCAACACACAATTTTACTAAACTCTCAGATAGTTCCAATAAAAAGTACTTTCTTCGGCCTGCACTATTTCTTCTCCATGTTGTGTTTTTAAGAGTAAATACTGTATAAGAATTGAGGGCTGTTATGTCCAAGAGGGAGTAGAAAAGAGATAATAGCCACCTTCTTGTCCCCTTTTACAAGAATATTGTCTCACCATGGAATCGATTGTATCTATTCCTCCCTTAGTATAATTATAAAAGTCCGTCACGCAGGGGCTGCGTAAACTAAGCAGATTTCCCACGAGAAGTTTTACAATAGAGAAATCTGCCTAATAACAACTGTAGTAGTAAGAAACCTCTAAACCTAAAACATTATTTAGGGCGTAATAACCCAGTAGTTTCTAGCCCCAAAAAACAGTTAACCTAACCTCTAAACCTATTCACGAGGGACGAATAGTTATGGAAATGGCCACCAGAGCTCTCGCCGGAAAGTCCGAACATAGCCTACGTAATCACACGCAGATTACAAATGCAAATATCTCGGTTAATATTCAAGATAGAGAATAAATGCATATAACAATATTTATAGTAAATTGAATTTGCAATAAGATTTGTTCTATATAATTATTCGATCAAATGCATATAACGGAGATATTTCGAATTTTCAAAAATCCCCTCCCTCTAAACCCCACCCCTCCCAGTGGTCCGATTTCAGCCGTTAATGAATTTGATCTTCCTTTTTACATATAACGATTAAATACCGTGCTTGGTGATGATCAAACAAAAATTGCGACCGCTAGAGTGTTAACAGACAAATATATATATATATATATATATATTATATATATATTATATATATATATATATATATATATATATGTCTATATATATATATATATATATATATATAGATATATATATATATATATATATATAATATATATATATATATATAGATATATATATATAGTTTTGAACGGACCTCATTTTCGTCATCTCCTGGGTAGGATCGATGGACATTTGAAGAAATTTTTCGAAAATCGCGTCATGAGTACGACCTCAATAGCTGATTTCCCTTAAGGGAAATCTGCTAAAATAGATTTATGTCTGATTTTTTCTTAGGATTTTGGGGGTCAATATGAGGGTCTTGATGTTGAGTGGATAGAAGCAGTCAATTTCTAGTTGGGCTAGTTCGGGTTATATATACGATTGAAGTGTTCAGGGGGTTTGTTTGATTTTGGATCAGTGTATAAAAATAGGGAAGAATAGAGATCTCTTCCCTTGACATTTTTCAAAATGTCGGAAATATGTTTCCTTCTGCTTTGTAAAGTTCCTACGTAAGTCAAATTATAGTTTTTGTGCACATCTCTTTTCTAAAAAGTATCTATCAGGAGCAATAATTATATATTATATATATTACCATCTCAAAAATATATTTTTATATGAAAAAAAAATATATGTGGAGAATATATATATTTTTTTATTGGGGGAAAAAAACTTGAGAAGGTTTGTGTATGTTAAAATTACATCATAGTAATTATTATTTGAGCAATATAATTAATCACACTTGAATTACTAGTTAAAAGTAGTATTAAATATCAGTGGCCTCGAGGAGCCCCCCCCCCCTTGGTACTTACGTGTATAACTACCCCTTGCATTACCTCGAGCCTATACGTCAAAAAATTTTTTTTTTCTCAACATAGAAATTTTTTTATTTCATTTTGTTGTTATGCCCTCATTCTAGGATGTTTTTCTGAGGAATACATAAAATATCAAAAATATCCCATTAAAATTGGGTGATAGGGAACAAAAACAAAAAGTTGTGGGCTCAAGGAGGTACTTCTAGGGTTAGTATAGATGTTTTTGAAATAACATTTCACGATGGCAATCTGGTGCCTTAGGCCTACTTAAATAAAATTTTCTTATTTGAGACGCCTATTTTCCTTCATATTCGAAATAATATATCTATGAGGAATATTTGAGAAGGCAAGTATGGTTTCGGCAGAACGTCTGAAGCCATTGTGTAACCCAGATGAAAACTATAAGTAGATTATATACCGAGGAAGTAATTGGAAGTGATTTAGGTTTGTTCAGCCACGAACCATTTAGGTTGGCTCGGAACGGAGTTGGTAATTTGATTTTAGTTCTAATTCAGGCTCAAGGCATGGATTAGTTCGGAGAGGCAGCGCTTTTAGGATTTATAGTGCGCCTCTCTGGAGATAGATAGCAGCAGGCAGTTAAAGAAATGGAGGCAAAGCTTATATTTGGTTTACAAATATTCCATGGAAAGGTGTGGGATTGAGGACGAACAAGGGAATGTGAGACTAGAGAAGAAAAACGGGAAAGATGAACAATTAATGAAATATATCTGAATATAAAATATAAATGTTATTGAAAACCATTTACTATATCTAGTGCTGTAATTTGAAATAAATCACAATAATTTCTATCACAATCACTCAGATTTTAGTAATCCAAAAACAAAAAGGGGGGGGGGTGAACAGAACATATTTGTTTGTATCTCGTATAATAAATCTTTGTTGAAAAGCATATTTGGCATTTAACCATTTAATGGAATGGTTCATGATATAACAGCTTATTATTATATGACACTAGTCGGAGTGGGGGTTTACTGAAAGCAGAAAACTCTGAAATCCACATATCTCGGTTAATAATCATTCTACGGAAAATATATATAGACCAATATTTATAGTAACCTTAATTTGCAATAAGATAGGATCTATACACGTTTTCGATCCAACGTGTAGTAACAGGGAATTTTGAATTTCCTAAAATCAACGCTCTTAACCGCCCCCCCCCTCACACTTTTGTTCTTCCCTTTGAATGTTTGATGTTAAATGAGGATTAAAACACATCAATAATTTCAATTTACATTGTGAAATCTGTTCTTCCCTTTGAATGTTTGATGTTAAATGAGGATTAAAACACATCAATAATTTATTCAATACTCAATATAACACGATTGTTAAAACTTTCAACAATAGTGTTGTTATTGGAGGTATAGATTTGGTAGATGTTGGTGAAAGGTGGCTTGGCGCACAATGCTCACTTCGGAAGGCGAGTATGAATCGAGGTCAATACCTTGGCACATTACAACTTGACCTAACCACTTTCACTCCCTTTTGCCACTTTTCATCCACAAATTATTTTTTTCATTTTGTCTCCGGTTGATGATATATTTGTTATCGGATTAAGCAAACACGTGACGTATTATCATGATTGCCACGTATTACGAACATATGGATGAAAATGATCCATGGTTGGAATATGGTCAACACCTTGTTCTAAATTGTTGTCTATTTGCTAGCTTTCGAGGCCCCAGCTTCATCATCAGTACTCTGTTAAAATGATGATGAGCCAGGACCTTCAAGAGCTCGGTTTGGAATAAACACAATAACTTAGTGTCGACCTATGTTCAATCATGGACATAAACACCAACCCCCACCAGCCAGCAGACTCAATAACACTTTGAGAGTGAGAGAGAGAGAGAGAGAGAGAGAGAGAGAGAGAGAGAGAGAGAGAGAGAGAGAGAGAGATTTATCTGTTAACACTCTTGGGGCACCCGTTTTTGTTTTATGGTTATTAAACTCAAAGTCATGAAACACCTCAAAGACACACACATTTACAACCAGATATAACATTAAATAATAATAATAATAAATAGACTGCAATAATATCCACTGGAGAAAAAATAAATTACCGTATTTTTACCTACCTCTGTAGATTTTTTAACCTTTTTTATTGGTTTTTATAAGGTGGCTTTACCTCTACTATTTTAGAATCATTACAAGAACATGTGTGAATCGCTTAAATTGCGACACACCTAAATAAACTAAATAAATAAATAAATATTAAACTCGATATTTAAACGCTTCATTTAAAAATAAAGATCCAGTATATAACTGAAATTAGACGAGGGATAATGGGGGAGGGGGTTAGTTGGCGATTCCGTTTCTCAAAATATCTCCGATACTGTAAGTTGGATCAAACGATTTTATTGAAAGAATCTTGACGGTGAACAATTGTTCCCCTACACATTTTTTCTTAGCTAAAATATTATTATTTTTTTTTCTTTTTTTTAAGATTTTAACTTAGAAATAGAAATTATCCTGTTAGAAAAGATCAATTTTGTGTTATACTGTGGACAGAGAGTTTTAAATACTTGTATTTAGAGATTAACCTCAGTGGATAATTTCACTTAAAACATTTACTGAAGCACCTTTTAGAATATTATCAAATATTATTATTATTATTTATGAATACCAAATAGATATTAAATGCTTATAGTCTTATTTCCTGTCTATAAAGTTGTAGGAAGACAGGTATAACTGTCATTTGAACTTTAGCGGATCCTACTATGGTTGAAATGGTTTATTTGACGAGAAGCATTCTAAATACACAAATATTCGGTAGTACTGTCATGAATTGAATATTGCTATCAACTGGCGGAGTAGGAAATTAATTATTCAGCTCATTATTCAAAATGGTTGGACAATTAATTACGATTACTCACGGCAAACTAGGCCGTTCATAATTTCATTTCTTTATGCCAAATTCTATATGCAATGCTTTGATCTCAATCTTACTACGGGTGGAACCATTTGTTACAAATACAGGAGTGCATCGACAGGGTTTAGCCGGGTAGCAACTCTATAGGCACGCCTTACGCCCTGACGCACTCAGGATAGTCCCCGAAAGCGCTCAGCCTTTTTTAATAAATAAAATTGTGAGGAGCCATAAAAAAAAAAAAAAAAAAAGTTCATATAAGAAATATTATATGCAATTATCTGATCCGATTCATACTATAATAACTAAGATATCACGATATTCGGTTTTATCTCCCTTCCCACCCCTAAACCCATTCAATAATTGTTTTCTATCTAGTTGCAGAAAATATTTGATTTTTCAGTAATTAGTCGCCCTAAACCCCCCCCCTCTTATTCATGAGATTTCCGCTTTGAGTAACTGAATCAATAAACATTTCATAACGAGATGATATTTGGATACCTGTTTACATAGGGTTCATAATACGGGAAGAATAGATGGCGAGTTGAGATCGTGACGGAGTCATATACCAGACCGTGGGAAACCTGCTAAGTTGACGCAGCTCCTCCCTGACGGAGCTTTGATTAACTCAACCAATAAGTGTCCAGGGACAAGAACACTGTAGCGCCCCTAGTCCAGGATTTACGCATACCAGCTCCTCGAACTCTTTACCAATAACGTGGGGTTTCTTTTCGTTTTGAAACAAAAAACATTTCTAAATCTCTGGATAGAGTTCAGAAAAAAGAAATAGATTTACCTATTTTTTGCAGATTTCCCTTAAGGGAAATCATCTATTGAGGTGGTACTGATTAGGAGATTTTCGAAACATTTCTTCAAACGTCCTTCGATCCTACCCAGGAGATGAGGCCCGTTAAATATATATATATATATATATATATATATATATATATATATATATATATACAGTTTGTAACTGTGTTTAGTATATAACATGGTCTGTCGCCTTTTTTGTTTGATTGTTATCAAACTCGATATATAAGTGTTACATGAAAAACTAAAGATCAAGTTCGTTAATGACTGACCAACCAGTGGGAGGGAGGTTTAAAGGGGGAATTTTGAAAATTCTTAATATCTCCGTTATTATCGAAAACTACATAGAACCAATTTTATTTCAAATGTAAAGTTATATAAATGTTATAGTGTATTTTTTTTTTCAATATCTTGATTAATAACCGAGATATTTGCATTGTTTTGTTTTTGGTCATCAGTAATCTCCCACTCCTACTCATGTCACATTAAGAATAAGCTTTTATATTATAAGCACATTTATTTGAAGTCTAAATACTAAATATTGTTCTCATTGCACTTTTACGTTTTGAGATTAATTCAAATACGTGACGCACGAGTGAAATCTGTTTGGTTAACTAATAAATGTACTTTTTTTAATTATATGTGGTGTATTAAACATTTTTTGCAATGGTTACAATTCCTAACAATTCATAATTAAGGAGGTGATACAAACAGGTCTCCTCAGACATAAATTCCCTTGTTGAAGAAGGGTGAATTGTGTTGTGTGACCACTGTTCTCTCTCCCCGTAGCGTGCATTGGCATTATTATACCAGGAACCTCTTGGAAAATATCTGTGCACTAATAATAATATAAAGTATCAAGAAAAACTGAAAAAGACCTTAGCAGCCGATAACCGGAATGGGCCTGCGCAGTTTGTGAATCTGTTAATATTTGTGATAAAGGAGAATGGATAAAACGGAATTTTAGAAAATAAAGATTTTAAATATGGCGGAGTATATAATATGTCCCAAAGTGAGGAATAAAATTAGAAAAGTTTATCATTTCACATTTTCCTGCTCAAATGAATACATTGAGGTACATTAGACACTATATAACAAGTCTACCATTAGCAATGTAATTGCTAATAAATGATAAAATATACTTGAATGCGTATAACGCTGGATTAAGTATTTTTGGAAACTCGAACAGCAAGTGCCACAAAAGGAAGTTCATGTAGATTATACTTTGTAGATATTATACTTATAAGTTAATGATTTTGACCATTTTGATTTACTGTTATAACCTCCTTGTATGGTTTAAAGGTAGCCACTAAAAAAATCGGTTTTTCAAATTATACTGGAATTATCCGATTTGACTTGCATCTATACATGGAGATAAGTATGTACTAATGCCTCTCGCACAACTCAAAAATGAATAGTCATAAAATGTAATTTAAAATTTAGGAGTTTTATAACATGTAGTCATGTTGTTTGATCAGCTGCGGGGAAGGGAGCATCGCAAATGAATTGTTGAGTGTTTCTGCCTACCGATTTTTGTATTTTCATAAAATGATTTGTAAAACTAATATAGTCGGATGCAATGGAAGAGGACATCGTATATTACATTAAAATGAAACTATTTTGAAGAAAATGAAGAAAAATATTTTTTGTAATTTAATAATTGAGAAAGAAGTTATGTGGTATACACATCAGATTTTTTATACGTTAAAATTCAGATTTTTAAATTTTTCTTCAAAGATCTCCTTGGAAACGATGAAGAAATGTCTCAAAAGGCTTTGGCATTTTCAATAGAAACTCAATTGCTCCAAGGAATATAGATCTACCTTCAGCTAATGACAATAGTAGAGACGGTATTTATAATAAACAATTTCGTTTTTGGGCATATGACTGTAATAGCGCGAGAACTCATTTTGATGTGGTTATGTTGAAACCGAAGTTGGTGCAAATTTGTCCCATATTGAGAGAGGCTTTCCTTTGAGGGGTGGGACATATGGAAACAAGAATATACTCCTTTGAAACGACTACACCAAATGAAATATTAATTTGGAACAACCTGGTCGCTATAGAAACCTGCAACGGCCCACATCCGAATTGAATTCTTCTCCAAGCTACCGGTTAAATTGCATTCACTAATAGAGATTTCGGTCTTGCGACTCAAATATTAAATACTTCAGAGTTCTGGCTTTTCACTACACTTACTGATTCAACTCTGTATTAAATTCAGTGCTAGCGATGCGAACAATCTCTCATTGTAAGTCTAGTAAAACTGTACCCAGGTTCAAGGTAAATTTATGCGCACTAGAGACTTCAAATACATTTCAATCATATGAATGATCTGAAATGGTCACTGGACATCTTTATTCTCGTACAAAGTTAATTAAATAAAATGTTTTGCAGCACTTCATTTAAAATTATTTCACCTGGAAATCTGCTGAAAAGGAAATCTTTGTATAGAAAACGTCCGCCACGCAATGGTTTCCGTAAACCAAGCAGATGTTCTACGTGTAAGCATGGCAGACACACCAGTGATACAATCGCACCCATGTATGGCAGCCATGTTTTTCATAAGCCCATTTTACATAGATATGTTTTCATACGCCCTTCTTGCATAGACATTGCCAAGTAAGATTTGGTAATATTGAATAAGAACTAAAATAAAACGCATTTACAATTATATGTGGAAAATTAGTTTTAGCAGATTTTCCTTAAGGGAAATCAGCTATTGAGGTAGTCCTCATGACGAAAATTGTACTTAAATGTCCATCGATCCTACCTAGGAGATGGCGAAAATGTGGTACGTTCAAAACTGTATATATATATATATATATATATATATATATATATATATATATATATATATATTTATATATATTTGTCTCTTACCTCTCTAGTGGTTGCATTTATTGTTTAATCGCTACCAAACTGGATATTTAGTCTTTCTATATAAAAAGAAAGATCAAGTTCGTTAGCGGTTGAAATCGGATTGGGGGGGGGGTTTAGAGGGGAGGATTTTCGGAAATTCAAAATATCTCGGTTTACTACACGTCGGATCAAAAAATTGTACGGAATCAATCTTATTGCACATTAAATTTACTATAAATAATGTTATATACATTTATTCTCTATCTTGAATATTAATCGAGATATTAACACTTTTATTAAATCTGGGCGCCTAACGGACGATAGTTACTTTCCCGCCAAAAGCTAGTTCGGCTGTTTCCTTGACTGGCTCGGCTCTCGTGAAATTTCTCTGTTGTAAAACTTCACGTGGGAAATCTTCTTAGTTTACGCAGCCCCTGCGTGACGGATTTTAGCAGATTTCCCTTAACCCGTCACTTCCCACAGGGTCACTGTTCAAATTTTCAGAAATATTTTTTTGTAACTATACTTTCTAAGCTTTGTTTATGAGGTTTTTAACACTTTTAAGCAAATTCACACAATATTGGGCAAAATAGAGGGTATGCACCTCTAGGTGCTTATGGGCACTAAAGGTTTGGAATGGGATTCGGAAGAACAATATTGTAAAATTCAAAAACAAACTTTATTACAAAACTGATACAAAAGAGAATATAAACTTTAGAAAAAATCATTACATAAACATTTGTAAAACTATTAAACAAAAAAAATTAACAATTTTACAAATTACAGTGATGCATGAAAGTCAAAAAAACAGTGCACATGAAGAGGCACATTACATTGCTTACATATTTTGCGAGTTATTTTTTACAATGTTTGCATGTCATGTGCTTTTCGCAGCTTTCTGCTTTGTGTTGTGATACTGTAGTCTCACTTCCCTGTTTTTTACTTGGAACATGATTGACTACATAAGATCTCTCTGGTGCTTTACCATAATTTCTACAGTAG
The DNA here is from genome assembly GCA_019009955.1 of Riptortus pedestris. Classification (NCBI taxonomy): domain Eukaryota; kingdom Metazoa; phylum Arthropoda; class Insecta; order Hemiptera; family Alydidae; genus Riptortus; species Riptortus pedestris. The sequence continues at coordinate 6,720,526 of CM032231.1, read as the reverse complement.
TTTTGGACAATGCTCCTTCTGAATTCCACATATGACATTTTTATTTCAGGCTCTGTATGACGCTTTAGGCGCCAAGCATTATGACATGCGGCGTCCAGGCCAAATACAAATAGAGGGAACCACCATTTTCGTCCACGATAAGCTACACGTAACGAGTCAAGGTTTTCGTCAAACCTATCCACGCCACCCATGAAATAATTGTATTGTTTTATGATATTAGGGCAATCAACTTTTATCTTGGTCTTCTTCTTATCAATTGTTCCAATTCAGTCGACTTTAGTCACAGGTTGAACCCCGTGACAATTAGAAATTACTGTTACAATGTTATTGTCATTCCATTTTGAAATGGCTACATCTTCCTTGTACAGTGATGACATTGTACCCCTGGGTTTTTTGTGCATGCGTTTTGTTTCTTCTAATGGGCATTTCCCTGTTCTATTATCCAGAATCGTTCCAGTTCCACCAATATTCTTTTCATTCAGAACATGAAATAACTTCAGACTGCTGAAAAAACGATCAAAGTAGACATTATAAGGACCAGATTCAGGGGAAGCCTAGAAACGAGTTCCAGGACAACTGCCGCACCTAAGCCATATTCTTCCTGAAAAGGAAGTTTTGCATTTTTGGACCCTTGATATGGCTCGAACGAAATCAGATACCCTAGTCTGGTTGCTATGGACCACAATTTATAGCCGAACTTTAGTGGCTTGCCATGAATGTGCTGTTTAGCACTGTGCTTGCCGTAATAGGGGACCATCGTTTCGTCAACTGAAACGTGGGAAGAACCAATATAAGAATAGTTTGAAGTGAAGTTATTTGATAGCAGTGTAAGATACCCTCGAATTTTACAAAATTTATCATTCAAATCCAATTTAGAATTGTCTGCTAAATGTAGGTATTGTTGAATTTCAAAAAAGCGATTTCTCCTCATACTAGATGAAACAAGGGAATTATGGGTATCCGATTGTGTTTCCCATAGCATTCGCATGTATTTTGGTGTAAGGTATCCGGTTAGCATCAGAATTGCTGTGTATACCTTGACTTCGGTATTGGATAAATTCAGGTTATGGTTTCTTTGCATGGCATATAAGTTACTTTGTTGACATACTAGGGAAACAATATCTTCTGAAAATAGTTTTTCAAACCAAGTCACACAACTGAGCTCTAAATTCTGAACTCCAAAAAATCTTTCGACATTATCAGCATTTGCAGCTCGTTTTGTAAATTTTGCCTCGTCGTCAATCCAGGTTATTTCACTGTGATGAATATGGGGTTTTTTCGGATACTTTTGCCTTCTTCTTTTCCCTCTCATTCCCCAAATTTTGCTCATCCTTACGTTTTCTTCCCCGTTTTTTTGGGATCGCTTCCTTTTCAAGATCGCTTACGTTGCCTTCTAACAAAAGAGATGTTTTGTTTACCTCTTGGCTTGGATCGTCGAGGTTCTCAGTCTCTTCATTTTCTGCTTCCTTCACTTCAACTTCCGACATGAGAACTTGCCTAGGAAGGTGATTCAAATCTGCCTCAATTTCATCTCCACTTTCTTCCCCCGTCAAATTTCCATCTTCTGGTGGAAAAAGTGTTATTTGCACATCCTCAAGACTTTCTCCCGCTTCTAGGCGAGCAATAACCACATGAAGTGGGACCCTATAAAAATAAAAACAGGGATCTGAAGTCATTTTCAAAAATGCATTAGGTGGAATTTACCAATGAAGTGAACCTTAGGTGCCCGTAAGCACCTACGGGTGCACTTCGTTTTATTTTCTACGACAAAAACATATGTATTCAAATAAACAACACAAAAATTACTCTACATCTTAGATTATACATTTATGAAGACATTCCAATTAAAAAATTGTAGAAACTTACGTTTTGTGAGTCATTTTTCAAAAGCACGTAGTAAGAATGCAAACAGGTTACTTCCAAGCGTGGAACCTCCAACTTTTAAGTGATGAGAGTTTTATTTGGCTGCACTCTATCTGGTGGGAATGCATGTGAATTAAAGCTTATGTGTTCTTTAACCGGTAGATGGCAGTGGATGTTCAGAAACCCTTGGCGGAACATAAATACATGAAAAATAAACTGATGCACCTACAGGTGCTTATGGGAATTGACGGGTTAAGGGAAATCAGCTATTGAGGTCGTACTCATGACGCGAGTTTCGAAAAATTTCTTCAAATGTCCATCGATCCTACCCAGGAGATGACGAAAATGAGGTCCGTTCAAAATTTTATAAATATATATATATATATATATATATATATATATATATATATATATATATATATATATATATTTGTCTGTTAACGCTCTAGCAGTCGCAATTTTTGTTTGATCGTTACGAAACTCGATATTTAACCGTTTTATGTAAAAAGACAGATCAAGTTCGTTAATGGCTGAAATCGTACCAGAAGGAGGGGGAGTTTAATGGGGGATTTTCGAAAATTCAAAATATCTAAGTTATTATGCATCGGATCGAAAAATTGAATAGAACCAATCTTATTGTAAATTAAATTTACTATAATACTATACACATTTATTCTCTATCTAGAATATTAACCGAGATATTTGCATTTTTATGAAGTCTGTGGTCGAGTATAGTTCGGATTACGTCGGCCATCTTCATCATTTCTCGGCTCAGGCGAAAGCTTCTTTTAACCTGGCGTTTCTAACCTTACATTACTTTCCTTACTTTGTGAGATTTATGCAAATACGTTCTGTTCATCCGCCCCCCCTTCTTTAGTTCTTGTTTCTTTCCGGCGTGAGGCGGGCAGAACCGTTTGTTTACATTTCTAACCCAACGCTTCCTGTCGGCAGGTTATTGAAATTGGATGAAACATTTCTTATTTCCGTTTGTATTTATTCACCGTGGTGTTGTGTTAGCAGTATGTATATTTATTTATTACTAAACTTCACGAGGGAAATCTGCTTAGTTTACGCAGCCCCTGCGTAACGGACTTTTGTTTTTTAATAAAATAGTACTGTATAAGAAACGTTACTGTATAGAATCCTCTTTTCTCAGTGAAATTACTACCAGGCCGTATTTTTCCCTGAATGACATAAAGACGTTTTTCAGAAATTTGGTAAAGGCTGAGTAAAAATTGTAGACAAACATTAATAGGAGTTGCGCTACATTTTACTGAATAGTTGCACAGTATGTCTCTGTGTTTTTGTGCTGGTACACAGTGAGAGGAAGCACTATAAGGCATCCCGCAAGAAGTGTGTCTTGTACTTTATCACAACCTTAAAAATGATCAAACAAATTCTCTTGCTCATTTGCAGTTTAATTCGACAGGTTTGTTTACAACAGTATCGAGATAAAGTTCTTGCTATCCATCCTACCTTTTCTTGAAGAATACGATTCACCAGAATATCGTTTATTCTTATTGTTTTTGCGATCTTGAAAAAAAAGCTCATTTTTAAAAAGCAAAGAAACAAACAAATCTAGCAAAATACAACCTCACAATTTCAACTGTAGTAAATATAGAATACAGAAAGCAGGCTAAATACGAGCTTATTCAAACAGGTAGTGAAAGGTGAAGCAAACATACATAAACAAAATTAATTAAAGATTATATATTGAATTTGGTAGTGATTAGATAAAAACTGGGACTGGAATAATTCACGATATAAAAGAGTATTGATTATGTGACATGAATAGCAAAAAGGGTTTGCTGAAGACTGGAAACTAAAAATTCCAGATATCTCGGTTAATATTGAAGATACAGAATAAATATATTTAACAATACTTGTAGTAAATTTAAATGTCAACTTGATTTGTTCTGTAAATTTTTTTTCGATCGGACTTATAATAAAATAGCTATTTAAAATTCTGGAAATGCGCCCTCTAACCCCCTCCAATTCCAGCCATTAACGAACTTGACCTTTAGCTTTGCATGACATGCTTCTATATCGAGTTTAGTAACGAGAAAAAAACAGACAAATATGTGAATATATATATATATATATATATACTAGCTTAGGTACCCGGCTTCGCTTGGGAAATCATGACTTCGTTGCTTCTAGTTTTCCACTTCTTCCTTTTTTTTTTTTTTTCTATCAATCGACTCCTACAAAGGCAAAAAGAAACTCACGTTACTTCAATGTATTTTGTTGTTTTATTTCAGGGGGGGGGTCACTTTCTCTTCCGTAACTATTAAAGGTGTTTTTTTTTTTTTAATTTATGAACTTAGCAAGGAAGATGATGTAAATATATAATCACAATATACACATTCTAGCTACATTTAATAATTACAATTTAGACTTTCGGTTTAATGCGTTACCAACTGGTCAAAATATTCTTTAGTTGAGAACAATATACTAAACTGTAATAAAAAAAGCTACCACATCATTTAAATGAGATTAATAGAAATATATGACTACCAGTACAATCGTTGTGAAGTAATTAATAGCTCTGGAGAGAAGAGTTTGTTTGAAAGGGTTAATTGTAAAACAATTTGTCTGGTAATCCATTTTGGTGAGAGGTTGGGAAAACATTTACTGGTCATCCATTGATGAAGGCTGGGAGACATTGGGAAAGGCTGGTTGGCAAGCCTGATGAATTTAATAGGTGGTGTAGTTGGCCAAACCGGAATTAACATGGTAATCGGGACAATTTGAATATCGGATGAACTGGCAAGCCCCTTCGCTTCTGTCGGCCCAATCATCTGATGATTCCCTTCTAACTATCCTAAATACACTTGCTAATAAAGTCAAATGCTCTGCCATCTGTTTCAAGTTGAATACCTCACAAGGTTATTACTTCATCAAACAGAAAAATAGTTTAACAAATACAGGGTTGGTAGCGCCAGTATAAATGATACTGTTGCCATAGCTATCGGTGAACACCGTCGTCACTGGCTGATGATGGAGTACAGCTGGCATTGATGCGATGGCACCATCTTCAATGCTCTCAAAAGTTATACTGATTTAGTCAGTAGGTTTATTACGTCTGTTATCCGTCTTAGGTACATAATAGGTCTATTCAAACAAAGGGCATTTCATATTGTGCCCAGGTAAATGGTTTTTGTATAATATTACCAACCCACTACAGAATGGACTCCACATTACTTTCAGTAACAATAACATATTACGACAATAGTGGCATCGAGAACAAAGATATTTACAGTATGAAAGGAGAATGCAAACTAACTTGCAGTTGCAATAACACGTATGTTGGACAAACTGGGAGGAGACATAAAATACGATACTCCGAACACATTCAGACTAAACAAACGAGACTCTTGCCAACCAGAGTTACCATACTCGCTGATAAAGGGTCTCATGTACACTTGATTTAACTTCAAGTTCGTTAAATGTAGAAATCAGACTACTACTTACTGTTGTAAACTATGAACAGCTGGAGAAACAAAAAACAATCTTATTATATCCATTAATATGAGTCGCATAAAAACATTTTGAAAAATTTACATACCTAGTTAGACATTTGAAGGCTCCTAGCAGTGCCTTAATGGCCATTTGTTAGATAGAATTTCAATTAGACATATAGTGCATTTGCCAATGGGTGAAACAGTCAGCCAATCAACACAGGCCTTGCCCGCTACCTGCTCAGCCAGCAAGGTGGTCAGTACACCTCCAGTTCGGGACCTGCATACGTCACTTAGTTTGCTACTTTCTATCCTTTCATTCCCAGCACCTCGGGCTGCCCGCCCCTCTCTTGTCATTGCCTATCGCCAAGTCTAGAGAAACACAGATATCTAATTTATTATTTGTGGATAACTAGTTTTTTTATTACTGCACTCCATTAATTGTGAGGCTGGCTGTTTCACATGGGCATCCTTCTGTGTCAATTTAATAATATAATAGCAATCAGTCATTCATAAATTTAATTCTCACTCAAGACTACGAAATTGTAGGTTCTACTGTTGCAGGTTATATTTGAGCTCAGGTTAGCCTTGTGAATTGAAGCGTTTGGCTCATTCTCACAAGGTTAACCTAAGTGACAAGTTCCATTCCCTCCTGGCCAATAGGAATTATTTTAGTGACAAAGTCATTAAATAAAATCCTTTGTCCCACCCTGGCTAGAAAAGGGTGGTAGCCTGTAGATAACCCGTCCCCATTAACCTTAGTTGCAGAAAGAGGACGTTAATAATTAATAACACTGCTGCAGTCTACTGTGTTTCTAAAATATCCATCTGTTTTACTGTTGACATTTTTTGGTGGTTGTTAATATATTAAAGTTTATAGTCAATTTCCTTTTTAACTGCTGCCAATTTGTGTTCTAGCACAATGCTAGACGAGTTTATTCCCCGTTATTAGACGACTGTATTTTCCAAAATATGTAGATTTTAGGTTTAGAATAATAACATCATCTGTGTAACTAAGCAGGTAGGTTATGGTTGTGCCTATTCCAATTTTCAGGAATTAGAGAAATATGATGAGGCAACTATGAATCAATTATTTCTTACCACATTTGGAACCTTGGTAAGCCCAAGATTACTTGGGTTTTTGGCTGATAGGGGTCCATCATCTCGGGAAGGATCAGAAAGGTCAACCACCTCAAATCTTAATAACTCTTTTATTAAAATTAGAGCACTTTCGGGGAAAACCGACCCATCTTCAGTGCTCTAGAGCTGTTCAGTCGGTATCTAGAGCACTGAAGATGAGGCGGGTCTCCCCGAAAGTCCTCTGCAATTAATAAAGAATTATATAATTGATGGAGTTGGTTGACCTTCTTATATTTCCGCTAATATTACTTATTTGTAATAGGTTCCTGTGGTTTCGGATCGTCACTTGAGAATAACGACATTTTGTGATTGCATAATGAATTGTTGAATTTGGGTGATAAGGCCGTGGAAGATCCCTGCAGATGTTGAATGCCGACTATTGTAAGATTTGAATTAATTTAAGCTTCCTGGAACGAAGCCGGATATCAGAGCGGAAGGAGTGTGCCCTCTCTCTCTTAGTCGCAGGTGTCACCGTTCAACAAGGTGACGCTATTATCTTACTTCCTGTTTGTCTCGCACGGAAATCCCTTTACAGCATCATGCCCTGTTCCGGTGGGTTCAATTTCCATCGGTACTAGCGGAGAAAATGGAGAGGGTGAGAGGGTTATTAGACACTTTATACGATATGCATTTTAAATTTACAGTATAGAAATTTCATTATTAATAGAACCCTCGTATGATCGTTTATCATAAGTTTCAAACTGTTGAAAAAGGAGGAAGCGAGATAGAGAGGAGGGAAGCATGACGCATTATTATTACGAGAAAAATTATACTTATATTTGACCTTGATATTTAGGAGGAATTCCAATTTAAATAAATCTCCTTTTTTTGAACATTTATCAGAAATTTCACTATTGGATGAAGGAGGAGGATGAGATGATAAGAGAAAGTGTGTGTGTGTGTGTGAGAGAGAGAGAAAGAGAGAGAGAGAGAGAGAGAGAGAGAGAGAGAGAGAGAGAGAGAGAGAGAGAGAGAGAGAAGGGAGAGAGAAGGGAGAGAGATATGACACTTTAGACCTTACTTGTATTTGACCGTAGAGTAATTTCAATATAAATAAAGCACTCTTGTATGAACATTTATTATTTATTTATTTATTTATTAACGTCAACTTTTTGCAACTAAGGCTAATTGGGACGGCTTGTCTACAGGTAAGCACCCTTTACTAGCCAGGGTGGGTTTAGGTTGTTATTTAGTGAATTTCGTCACTAAATAATTTCCTTTACCCATGCGAGAATCGAACTCGCCACTCTAGGTTTACCATATGAGATAAAGGTCAACGCTTTAACACACATGGCGAACCTGAGCCCCGAACATTTATTAGAAATTGCACTATCAGTTGTAGAAGGAGGAAGGGATGATAAGAGGAAGCTATGGAGATGAGAAGGGAGATTGCTAGTCCAATAAGGGAGTCGTTGGGAATTCACTCTATTAAGTGTGAGCATTCTTGTGCCCGGAGACCTTCAATCCTGACGTCAAATGACCACATTTCTATACCCCAGACCCTTCTCCACGGATATGCAACTCCTTTCATCATGAACACAATAAGTGCGTGCAGTATTCGGATCGTTTCTCACTTAGTGAATTATGTTGTTTTAAACGTCGTCGATGAGAACTCATTAGAGTTGCCAGGTGTGGCATATGTCCAGCGGTGTTATGTTCTTCCGAAAGAAGACGATTGGAAAATCAACGAAATGTCGTGGAATAACAAAGAAATGACACAGCTGGAGATATACGCCACACCTCAACAACTAATAATTTTTTATGTAATGTATAATTAGAACCAGTTTATTGTTTATACTCATACAAAAAGTACTATATTAATATGATAAGGATCAATAAAACGGCGAAAGTAGCCCGGCGGTTTTGGTTCAGGCTACACAGCTTTAATCAGCAGGCACTGACGATGGAGAGCTGACTCCGAAAGTGCACTTTACATAAATTAAAAACAATAGCAGAGGACAAGGCCTGTTTATTGATCCTTATCAATTGGTTCCTATACCATCCAGCATACTCCAGAGATATGGATGAATGTCATCAGTAGAGGACAAGGTCTGTTTATTGCTCCTTATCAATTGGTTCCTCTACCATCCAGCATACTCCAGAGATATGGATGAATGACATCAGTAGAGGACAAGGCCTTCTTATTGATCCTTATCAATTGGTTCCTCTACCATCCAGCATACTCCAGAGATATGGATGAATGTCATCAGTAGAGGACAAGGCCTTCTTATTGATCCTTATCAATTGGTTCCTCTACCATCCAGCATACTCCAGAGATATGGATGAATGTCATCAGTAGAGGACAAGGCCTTCTTATTGATCCTTATCAATTGGTTCCTCTACCATCCAGCATACTCCAGAGATATGGATGAATGTCATCAGTAGAGGACAAGGCCTTCTTATTGATCCTTATCAATTGGTTCCTCTACCATCCAGCATACTCCAGAGATATGCATGAATGTCATCAGTAGAGGACAAGGCCTGATTATTGATCCTTATCAATTGGTTCCTCTACCATCCAGCATACTCCAGAGATATGGATGAATGTCATCAGTAGAGGACAAGGCCTTCTTATTGATCCTTATCAATTGGTTCCTCTACCATCCAGCATACTCCAGAGATATGGATGAATGTCATCAGTAGAGGACAAGGCCTTCTTATTGATCCTTATCAATTGGTTCCTCTACCATCCAGCATACTCCAGAGATATGGATGAATGTCATCAGTAGAGTACAAGGCCTTCTTATTGATCCTTATCAATTGGTTCCTCTACCATCAAGCAAAATCCAGAGATATGCATGAATGTCATCAGTAGAGAACAAGGCCTTGTTAATGATCCTTATCAATTGGTTCCTCTACCATCCAGCATACTCCAGAGATATGGATGAATGTCATAAGTACAGGACAATCCCTTCTTATTGATGATTATCAATTGGTTCATCTACAATCCAGCATACTCCAGAGATATGGATGAATGTCATCAGTAGAGGACAAGGCCTTCTTATTGATCCTTATCAATTGGTTTCCTCTACCATCCAGCATATTCCAGAGATATGGATGAATGACATCAGTAGTTGACAAGGCCTTCTTATTGATCCTTATCAATTGGTTCCTCTACCATCCAGCATACTCCAGAGATATGGATGAATGTCATCAGTAGAGAGCAAGGCCTTCTTATTGATCCTTATCAATTGGTTCCTCTACCATCCAGCATACTCCAGAGATATGGATGAATGTCATCAGTAGAGGACAAGGCCTTCTTATTGATACTTATCAATTGGTTCCTCTACCATCCAGCATACTCCAGAGATATGGATGAATGTCATCAGTAGAGGACAAGGCCTTCTTATTGATCCTTATCAATTGGTTCCTCTACCATCCAGCATACTCCAGAGATATGGATGAATGTCATCAGTAGAGGACAAGGCCTTCTTATTGATCCTTATCAATTGGTTCCTCTACCATCCAGCATACTCCAGAGATATGGATGAATGTCATCAGTAGAGGACAAGGCCTTCTTATTGATCCTTATCAATTGGTTCCTCTACCATCCAGCATACTCCAGAGATATGGATGAATGTCATCAGTAGAGGACAAGGCCTTCTTATTGATCCTTATCAATTGGTTCCTCTACCATCCAGCATACTCCAGAGATATGGATGAATGTCATCAGTAGAGGACAAGGCCTTCTTATTGATCCTTATCAATTGGTTCCTCTACCATCCAGCATACTCCAGAGATATGGATGAATGTCATCAGTAGAGGACAAGGCCTTCTTATTGATCCTTATCAATTGGTTCCTCTACCATCCAGCATACTCCAGAGATATGGATGAATGTCATCAGTAGAGGACAAGGCCTTCTTATTGATCCTTATCAATTGGTTCCTCTACCATCCAGCATACTCCAGAGATATGGATGAATGTCATCAGTAGAGATCAAGGCCTTCTTATTGATCCTTATCAATTGGTTTCCTCTACCATCCAGCATACTCCAGAGATATGGATGAATGTCATCAGTAGAGGACAAGCCCCTCTTACTGACACTTATCAATTGGTTCCTCTACCATCCAGCATACTCCAGAGATATGGATGAATGTCATCAGTAGAGGACAAGGCCTTCTTATTGATCCTTATCAATTGGTTCCTCTACCATCCAGCATACTCCAGAGATATGGATGAATGTCATCAGTAGAGGACAAGGCCTTCTTATTGATCCTTATCAATTGGTTCCTCTACCATCCAGCATACTCCAGAGATATGGATGAATGTCATCAGTAGAGGACAAGGCCTTCTTATTGATCCTTATCAATTGGTTCCTCTACCATCCAGCATACTCCAGAGATATGGATGAATGTCATCAGTAGAGGACAAGGCCTTCTTATTGATCCTTATCAATTGGTTCCTCTACCATCCAGCATACTCCAGAGATATGGATGAATGTCATCAGTAGAGGACAAGGCCTTCTTATTGATCCTTATCAATTGGTTCCTCTACCATCCAGCATACTCCAGAGATATGGATGAATGTCATCAGTAGAGAGCAAGGCCTTCTTATTGATCCTTATCAATTGGTTCCTCTACCATCCAGCATACTCCAGAGATATGGATGAATGTCATCAGTAGAGGACAAGGCCTTCTTATTGATCCTTATCAATTGGTTCCTCTACCATCCAGCATACTCCAGAGATATTGATGAATGTCATCAGTAGAGGACAAGGCCTTCTTATTGATCCTTATCAATTGGTTCCTCTACCATCCAGCATACTCCAGAGATATGGATGAATGTCATCAGTAGAGGACAAGGCCTTCTTATTGATCCTTATCAATTGGTTCCTCTACCATCCAGCATACTCCAGAGATATGGATGAATGTCATCAGTAGAGGACAAGGCCTTCTTATTGATCCTTATCAATTGGTTCCTCTACCATCCAACATACTCCAGAGATATGGATGAATGTCATCAGTAGAGGACAATGCCTTCTTATTGATCCTTATCAATTGGTTCCTCTACCATCCAGCATACTCCAGAGATATGGATGAATGTCATCAGTAGAGGACAAGGCCTTCTTATTGATCCTTATCAATTGGTTCCTCTACCATCCAGCATACTCCAGAGATATGGATGAATGTCATCAGTAGAGGACAAGGCCTTCTTATTGATCCTTATCAATTGGTTCCTCTACCATCCAGCATACTCCAGAGATATGGATGAATGTCATCAGTAGAGGACAAGGCCTTCTTATTGATGCTTATCAATTGGTTCCTCTACCATCCAGCATACTCCAGAGATATGGATGAATGTCATCAGTAGAGGACAAGGCCTTCTTATTGATCCTTATCAATTGGTTCCTCTACCATCCAGCATACTCCAGAGATATGGATGAATGTCATCAGTAGAGGACAAGGTCTGTTTATTGCTCCTTATCAATTGTTTCCTCTACCATCCAGCATATTCCAAAGATATATTCATGTGATTCAAAATATGAAATTTAATCTTTGATTATTGTCCAGGTTTTATGTACGGCATATAATTAGTTGAAAACGTCGAAAACCAAGGAGCTCTGTTATTTGAACATTATATTTATTTTTTTTAGTTCTACTCTAAAGTATATTGTTAAGCCATACATTTTTAACTTACGGAAACTCATGATGGGATTTTTTTTTTTTATCTTCAATTGTCCATCGATTGTACACAGGAGATAATGGAAATGAGGTCCGTTGAAAACTTTATATATAAAAAGGAAGATCAAGTTCGTTAACGGCTATAATCGGACCACTGGGAGGGGGGGGGGTAGAGGAGTAGAATTTCCCAAAGGCGAAATATCTCCGTCGTTGTGGGTCGGATCGAAAAATTGTATAGAATCAATCTTATTGCAAATGTAATATTCTATAAATGTTGTTTTAAACATGTTTTCTCGATATTGAATATTAACCGAGATATTTCTATATTTAAGTTTCCGGCCATCACTTATACCCCACTCCTACTCATGTAATATTTGCAGTAAGCTATGTATATCATGAACACTTCATTCAAAGGTTAAATATCAAATATGGTTTTCATTGAACTATTACTCTGTGAGACATGCAAATACACCATCCTTGGTGACGTCATCAATTAAGATTTCTCGTTCCCTACACAAAAATGTTTATTTGATCTGTACCATACTCGATATCTAGCCGTTTCAGTCAACACTAAAGATCATTTTTCTTATTGGCTGAAATCGGACTTGGAATAGTGGGGGTTTAGAGGGGGGAATCCTAAAAATTCGAAGTGTCTCTTCCGTTATAACGAGTCGGATAATAAAATGTTATAGAACTAATCAATTTCCAATTTATTTATATTATTATTAAAAAAAAAGAAGACTATATTAAAAGTATCTTGTATAAAAGGAGAGTTCTGGTTTATGGGGTTACATTTATTAAAGCTTGTAGACAAGAGTTTAGGTAGGGTCCTTTTGGTTTTGCATTTTTGAAGGAAAATGAGACTTTTTTTGTTCTTTGTTAGACATTTAACGTAATATATATATATATATATATATATATATATATATATATATATATAAATGTTTGTTTGTATGTCCTTTATAGAATCGTAAACGGCTGAACCGAGTTTTATGGAACTTGGTATGAATTTTACTACTAAAACAGGTTAGTTTCCTGGCTATATTAATATTCTCTGTGGTGAACAGGAGTGCGGGTTATAAGGGAGGCCTGAAATTAAAAATAGCGATATTTCGTCTCCTATTGGTTTTTCGGCAAATATGCACATAACAAAAGTTGTTTATTTTGTTATTTAGAGTAACTTTTGTAATATACACTTTTGTCGTATACCGAAGTATAAATGAGTTATGAGTATACGCTAAAACAATAGTGGGAGTCAACAATTTTATATGACACAAAAGACTCAACCGAACTAAACGAAACTCCGTATTTTTGACTACAAGCTATATTAACATTTTTAGGAACGGACAGGAGGGTTGTTTGGGAGGCATGAAATGAAAAATCGTCATATTTTGTTTCCTTTTGATTTTTTGGAGAACGTGCACGTAACAAAAGATGTTTCATTTGATATTTAGAGTAAGTTTTATTATGTACATCTTTATCGTATTATATGCAATTCAGTATTTTAGTTGGTGGCGTAGCAACGCGCGCAGTGTACAGCTAGTAATTAATAGAACGGTGATGTTAGCAAAAATAAGCTCTATAAACATTTATTCTCTATCTTGAATTTTAACCGAGATATTTGCATTTTTATTAAGTGTGTGTGGATATCGGGCGAGATGAGATCGGCTGATGTCTGGTCTATTCATGAGTTTCCGCCAAAAGCTAGTTCGACCGTTACCGTATCTGTTCGGCTCTCGTAAAATTGGTTTAGAGACTCGTTACCCCTACTGTTACTAGTATGCAGGTTTCTCTGTTATAAAACTTCACGTGGGAAATCTGCTTAGTTTACGCAGCCCCTGCGGGACGGGCTTATTTTATATCTCGCGTTCACCAAGTGATCCAGTTATTGAAGTAAGTTGTGTGCACTTAATATCAAATCATATAATCCGTATCACTTGAAATAAAGGGTTAGAGCCGCCAGTACAAATGATACTGTTTTCATAGCTGTCGGTGGAGACCGTCGTCACTGGCTGATGGTCGAGTACAGCTGGCATTGTGCTATAGATGCGATGGCACCATCTTCATTGTCTGGCAAAAGTTGTATTTACAACCAGTACAACTTTTCGACGGGCTTGAATATGGTGACATTGTGCATCTATAGCACAATGCCAGCTGAACTCGACCATCAGCCAGTGACGACGGTCTCCACCGACAGATATGACAACAGTACCATATAACTTCATTCACGTGTAAAATCGGTGGCTGCAAATAACACAAGAAAGAAATAAGCCGCTTTGAATTACAAACATTTATTGTAAGTCAATTGTTGAGGCATCTGACTGCCGACAAAGGAAGTGTGTCGATTCGATCTTAATTACTGTAATGAAAGAAGCGATTCGGGAACCCATGGAAAATAGTTGGCATTATGAAGGAGGTTTTTAGGCGATAATGGAAGAGGTAGGTCATTGTACTAAGCTGAATGCATGCTTGATAAAAATGGGTGGTTGCGCTCCGATGGGCGCTGTCACTATTCGAGGATTAGGACTACAAAGGCCTTTTCAGCTGTGTAATTGTCAACTGAAAGGAATAACTTTTTTCCACCTACACTTCCTTTTCAGCTCCCGTTTGACCATAGGTAATAATACCCGAGGATGGAAGTGAAAAAAAAAAAAAGACCAACCTCACCGTTTATTAAAATTACCCTATTGCAAAATAGAACGGCTGTGTTATTTCAAGCATGTACCTGACAATGGAGAACTCTATGACTGAACATTAGTTTGCCACAAATAAAATGCAACAATAGCATACAGCGTCTCCCGAATTACAGCTACCAACTGATGCAATAGTTAATTAAATAGCCTTAATTAAAGACCTGATATCTGCTAATCTGTACCAAATGCTGTTTTATTTACAAATATATACACCGGAGTAATTTACAGATTAAAGGAATTAATTTGCCGTAATTTATCAGCTGATTAAATCAACAACCGACCACAAGATTGTATTTATTAGCCAAAGTACCAAGGTTTTTTTTTTTTTTAAATTAAAATCTCTTCTTCAAATCTCTTGGATCTAACTGACAATGAGCTTATTACGACGTTGCCTTATTTAGACATTGCTATTTTGGATATTCGTATATTTCAATATTTTTATCCATTAAAGGTCTAATTATGATTCATTTTTAAAAATAAATGTATTTCTAAGTATTTGCAACATAACAATTTACAATGCTCTCATTAATATACGCATATATGAGAATACTTGGTTTTGAGTTGGTGAATGAATTATGTTTGAATATTGGTCTTTAGATTTAAATAGACTGTCCTGCTGCTTATCTAGGATCTTCAAAGCAGTAAAACGGAAATATGATTTCTTCTTTCTCATGTAGTAATTAAGATAATATTTGTCAAGCCAATGCTTTGTGTATCACCTGTAGAAATTAACCTCATAGATTAGTATGGTAATAGGGATTTCCGAGGTTTTCATTAATGGTTAAAGGACATTTTTAAAATTCCTTTTGAATTCTGTTTTCAGGTTTCAATAAAACTATCCGTCCCCCCTCTCCTTGAACCGATTTTGACTTGTTTCGGTATTGTTGAAATTTCTGATTTAGGACTGTTGTCAACCCCTTTTTGGTTGTAAGCGACTAAGGGAGAGGGCGGAAGTAAAGATTTCAAGTTTCACAAACTTTTAACGTTAGAAAATGCTATTTTTGTTTCTCATAAAGTTAGTTAGTTAGTAATTATGTTTTTTATATTTTTATTTGTCCGATGAATTGGACCAAAGATGACGAACATAAAATACAAATTAAATCATGTCAAATGAAGTGCATTAAAAACATTTTGATTCTTTAATTTAATTTAATGACGAGGAAGTAATGAGTTATCCATACCGTATACTTTTTTATTATTATGGTATTTGTTTATTTTTAAATCCATTTTTTTAACAAATACAAATCCTCATATTTTAAACAATTAAAAGGTGTTCCAGGTTTCCACATTTTACAAGGAGACAATTTTTTGTTACATAAGTTGGCTTTCCTTTGTTTATAGAATATTTATTACGATAATTGGTGAAGATTCCCAGAACCACGTAACCCGAACCAAACTCTTTGGCTAAAACACTAAATGTCAATGAGTCAGCTGATATACCTCAGGTCACACTCAGCGCATCAGTTGATGTACCTCAGGTGCCATTCAGCGTATCAGCTGGTATGCCTCAGGTCACATTCAGTGTACCAGCGAGTTTCCCTCAGGTCACTCTCAGCGTATCAGTTGATGTACCTCCGGTGGCATTCAGCGTATCAGCTGGTATGCCACAGGTCACACTCAAAGTATCAGCGTGTTTCAGGTCACACTCAGCGCATCAGCTGATGCACCTCCGGTGCCATTCAGCGTATCAGCTGGTATGCCACAGGTCACACTCAAAGTATCAGCGTGTTTCAGGTCACACTCAGCGTATCAGCTGATGTACCTCAGGTGCCATTCAGCCTATTGGCTGGTATGCCACAGGTCACACTCAACGTATCAGCGTGTTTCCCTCAGGTCACATTCAGCTTACCAGTTGATGTACCTCAGGTGCTGGTATTCTTCAGGGCAATTTAATCTAATCTGCTACATCTGCTACATCATCAAATCTGCCTGAGCTGTTACATCATCAAATCTGCCTGAGCTGTTACATCATCAAACCTGTCTGAGCTGTTACATCATCGCCATAACGAGAGGAAGGAGAATGTTTCCACATTGAATAGCAGGTATTACATTGAGTAAGTCGGATGAGGTGGTTTATGAAAGACCTAGAAATGGCTGAAGGGAGTGTGTGTAGGTCCCTTTGAAGATTATACATTAATTCTCAGTGGTTGAATGTGAGGGCGCTTCACTGTATTAAAAACCCCTCTTGACAATTTTATTTCAATATTCCCTCAAGTGTCAAACAAGGTTTTATTCTGGATACAGACGCAAAGCCATGTGATATATGTGAATGTTATGTGATGAATATCGATGCTAAATGATGTTCGATAGCATCAAGGGCATACGACTTGACTGGAAATTGGAACTGGACATGTTGTTCATACTTGATGACAAGGCTCATCAATAAAAAATATATTTCTTTCGGCACAAACTTTATTCACATTGCCCTACATGTTCCGAGTCTTACCTACCACTTCTTCATCTCTTTCATAAAGTAATAACTTTATTTAAAAATAAATAAATCCAATTATAGATATTTGCTACACACCGTATTAATAAGTGTCTACTATCATAATATATTTATTAAATTTAATTACAGATTTCATAAATGCGCTAGTAGTCACTTATTAATGCGGTATGTATCAAAGAATTATCATTGTTTTTTTAATTAAAAAAAATCAATGTTATTATTTTTGGGAAAGGGATGGTAGCTGAAGAGGTGGTAGGTAAACAATGTAACATGTAGCACAATGTGCAAAAAGCTTGCGGGGAAAGAAATGTGTTTTAATGGTGAGCTAGCCTTGCCATTTAACAATGAAGAACATATTAGAATATTGGGTCGAGAATAAGAAGAATATATATAGGAGTATAGTTATATAAACAATTATTAACAAAACGATCAGACAGTTTAAGGACCGGGGAAAGTTGAACCGATCATCGCCAGAACAAATTCCTTAATCCCATTTCCTTGTGTTCCCCAAAGCTCTGGCGGTTCCTTCTATAGACTCTAACCAGGAATAATGAATGCTTTCATTTCAATAATGTCTGTTTCCTTGGCATCCCTCTTTCTCGCAAGTCTGGCTTTAACGGAGTCGATATATTGGTCGGTATATTTGGCAATCAGTTTCAAAATATCTGTATTGAGCAAATATTCCCGGCTCTGTAAAATATTTTAAATTGTTTCGCATCTCCTTTGACACCTGGGAGTAGAGTAATGCCGTTGTGACGTGCAGCATCCGGAGATGGCTTCTTGTTCCACTTTGTCTGCTTATATTTTCCAACAACGAATCATTACCTGTGTCCTCTTCTTCTTTCTCATCCTTCTCAAAGGTTTCTTTTGGTTCCTGTTCAGTTTCTGAGTCCTCCTGAATTTCCATTACCTCATCCTCAGAAGCAATATAGCTTCCTTTATGCAAATCCACAATCAAAGCCAAGAACATCAGAATCATCATCCTTCAGGAGCTTTCTTATTTCCGCAACATAGCCAGGGTTGGAGAAATCATACATTTTTCTAGCCATTTCAGCAGGAAATCTGCCACGAAAGATAGAAAAGTCCGTCACGCAGGGGCTGTGTCGACTAGGCAGTTTTTTGCCAAGTGCGTCACATGTTTTCATTTACCTCCAAACGTAAGGTTCAATGAGACAATATTAAGTATTTAGGCTTCAAATAAAATGCTTCTTAATATAACATCCTATTGTTAATATTACATGAGTAGGAGTACGGGTTTACTGAAGGCTGAAAACTAATAAATCCAAATATCTTGGTTAACCCTCCTCCCCTACCCACTGGGTCGTGGGCGACCCAGAGCTGTTTTGTCGGCTCTTGTACGCACCTGTGCAAGGTGGGTAGGGGGGAGGGGGTCAATTACCCTCCCAGCAAGTCCTCTGGAAGCTGTACTAGCGATAAGGTAAGTGTGGTTGCTTTTCTAACATTTATTCTAGTATTTTTCTAGAAAAATCTGCAAGTGTGGGTCGCATACGACCCAGGGGTAGCTTATGTGTCATGAATATTCTAAACTGTTTTCTTCTGTCTGGTCTAATTATTTTGTTTTCTTTTCCAGTAAAAATGGCCGAACGACGCCTTTTAATTACTGATGATGAAATTCGAAAGGAATTGTCCCGGCAGATGGAAGAAGAAGACGGTTTAGACCCAAGCGGCGAGTCTAGTGAACCTGGCAACGAAATTATCGCCAATGATGACGATGTAGCTGACGATGAAGAATATACTTCCGACCAGGGAGATGTTTTACCTTTTTCCCCTGGAGAAGAAAATGATGAAGTAAATTTTGTACTCGGGAAGGATCTGGAAACTATTTGGGTTAACAAACCAATAAGTACTAAGAACTCCAGAACTCCCAAAAAAACATAATTACTCATTTGCCAGGCCCAAGAGGGGAAGCTAAAGAGATTTATTACTTCCATCTCAATATGTTCTGAGCCTTATTGAACCAGTTACCAAATACTTACAAATATCGGCCGCAATTTCTGAAAACGCTAGCCATCACTCTCGTCACTCTGCACCTAGAACAACGGATGTCCAAGCCCATTCCAGGAGGTCTAAAATTGGCAATAACCAATTTTTTAAAAAAGGAAATGGTAGAACCAGGGCCTACAAAGTCTTCAGAAACTTCAAAACGAGCTAGGTGCATTTTCTGTCCCTGGAACAAGGATCGAATAAGCAATTCCAGCTGTCAGCTTTGCCAAAAATCTATTTGTGATGAACACAAAATGAGTATTTGTCCATCTTGTTTGACCGAAGCGGGATTGAATATTTCAAAATCACCAATATAATATTTAAAATATGAAGGATTAAATTTCCTTGTATCATAGTGTAATGTAATATTTCTTGTAATGTATTATTTACCTGTTCATTAATTTTGTTTTTACAATTTGTTATTTATTTTTTACCTTTGTTTGCCTTTTCAAGATTAAAAATGATGTTTCTATACTTCATAAGTTTGTGTACTTTTTCATTTTAAATCCTAAATTGATTTATTTTTATATGACAAGATGAATTTCAGGTCCATGGGTCGTACACGACCCAGGAGTAGTATATGTGTCATAGAATACAAGGGTAGGGGAGGAGGGTTAATATTGAAGATAGTGAAAAAACGTACTTTACAACATTTTTAGTACATTACAATTGCAATAAGATTAGTTCTTTCCAATTTTTCTATCAGCCGCATAATAACAGATATATTTCGAATTTTCGAAATTCACCCCCTCTAAACCCTCTTCCCCTATTCCACCTCCGAATTCTCCCTAACCACCCCTAACTAAACTAATACGATCTTAATGTGTGCAATGAAACAGTTAAATAACAAAAATGAAACCAATGATAATTTAAATAACAAAATAACCCACTTTTGTCATTTGCATCTTTGCCAAAATAGCAATAGGAATAAAAATTTCGAACTTATTTTATTTTCAGGCCTCCTTTAACCCCCCCCCCCACCCCTATTCTTCTCTGGGAATATTATATTATAGCTGTGTATAGTTGTAATATAAGTACCAAATTTCATAATGGTTACAAATAAACAAACAGACACTAAAGCCACACGTTTTTGATAATTTTTCAATCCCACTTGAAACAAAAAGTATTTTGAAATTTTGCTAAAAAAAACAATGTAGATACAGAGTTTACAATTTTATATATATTAGTTTTGAACCGATCTGGGTGGGATCAATGGACATTTACAGAAACTTTTCAAAAATTGTTAGATAGCCATCCCTCGGTAGCCTGCAGCCTGCATCAGCTGACTAATGATAGACTATTAGCCAGTATCAGTATGCAGGCTGCAACTATTCAAGGGCAGAGTTGTTAGATAGCCATCCCTCAGCAGCCTGCAGCCTGCATCAGCTGACTAATGATAGACTATTAGCCAGTATCAGTATGCAGGCTGCAACTATTCAAGGGCCGAGTTGTTAGTTAATCTACATGTGAGAGGCATATTATTTGGGGACATAATGGAGAGAATGTCGGTAAGTGTAGAACGGTGAACCATGACTGGTGGGCATCTCTAATGAAATTACGGAGTATCCCTGGTTTTAGTGTCTGCTCCGTCTACCTCCTTGCCTTATTCTATGGCTGAAATAATTACTCCAGTCCCTCGAGTAGCCAAGTACTTTTTTAATGAAGGCTCCATTTCTTTTACAGCCCACTCTTCAGGGGTGTAGTTCCCTTTTTAGTGGAATTAATTATGTAAATCTATTTTGTCTCTAACTTATTTAATAGCTGCTCCCTTCAACGAGGAGCGAATGAACATTTGATAAGGTCAGTTGGCAGATGACTTTTATTTCCGGTAGTGATATATAAAAGTTAACTACACAATGCCTCCGACATGGCTTCTTGCAGCTATAATATATAAAAGTTAACTACACAATGCCTCCGACATGGCTTCTTGCAGCTATAATATATAAAAGTTAACTACACAACAATTCATTGGCTTCTTGCAGATATAATAATATCTATAATATATAAAGTTAACTAAACATGTTTCTTGCATTTAATATATAAAGTTAACTACACAATGCTCCGACATGGCTTGCAGCTTTAAAAGTTAACTACACAATGCCTCCACATAATAACATAATATACTTATAAATATAAAAGTTAACTACACAAAGTGGGTGCTTCTTCGCTATAATATATACTGTATGCAATCGACAATGGCTTCTTGCATATATAAAAGTTTAAGTTACCTACACAATGCCTCAATTCACCGACAATGGGCATCTTGTGGAAAAATAAAATTTTAAAAATGCCTCCGACAGGACTTTAAAGCTATAATATATAAAAGTTAACACACTTTGCCTATATAAAAGTTCTACTCAATGGGCTTTTTTTAACTACACACCTATGCCTCCGCTATACCTTTGGCTTTCCCCATTGCAGCTATTTAATATATAAAAAGTTAACTACACAATGCCCGGCTTCTTGCGCTTATAATATATATGATAACTAAATGCCTCCGACATGGCTATTTCTAGCAAAGTTTAAATACACAATGCTCCGACATTTTCCCGTCCGCATAATTTAGGGTTAACTACACAATGGTACATGGCATCTTGCAGCTTAATATATAAAATTATTTTTTTATGTAAGTCATTCACTGTCCTCCAAATTGTTTCATATTTCTCGTCTCCTGTGCATTATTCATAGAATGAATTCAGTTTATTAAGCCTCTTGTCATGAATATTAACATAGATTTGAATTAATTTTTCCAGGTGAGGAACCTGATAGTTCAAATTCTGGGAATGAAAAATTGGTGTTGTTTGAGCATATCAATATTTCTATGCAAATTACTTGCTCCACACATTGTTCCTGGAGAAGTTTATAAAAAAAAAAAAAGTTAATCTAAATAATAAAGTAAACAACTTTTGTTATGTGCATGTTTGTCGAAAAACAAATAGACAATGAAATGTCGCGAATTTTTATTTCAGGCCTCCCTTATAACCCCCACTCCCGTTCTAACCTAAACATTTTAATATAGCTTATAATCATGGAAGAATTAATGCTAATTGACATACCGAGTTTTTTTGAGTTCAGTTTAATCGTTAGCGCCCAATGAAATAGTTGACTCCCGCTTTAGTTTATACTGTATATCTCGTTTATACTTTGCTAAAAGACAAAAATGAATATCACTAAAGTTACTCTAAATAACCAACTTTTGTTATGTTCATATTTGCCGAAAAACGAATTGAAAACGAAATGCCGCTATTTTTAAACTCAGGCCTCCCTTATAACCCCCACTCCTGCCCCTCCCTAGAAATGCTGGTATTGAACGAAGCAATTCGAGGCTTCTCTTTATGGGAGATATGCCAACGAATTAATAACTGTGGACTGTATAAAGAAAAGACTGATGGTAATGAAAGGATAACATGATGTATTTATATTTACAACTGAATTGCCTGAAGGGCCATTGTGAATAATCTAAAAACTAATTGTAAAGTGTACATTTTATTGGATTATAACTAAATTGCCAGAAGGGCCACGGTAAATATTAATATCTAGAAAATCAGCTGATTTTTGTAAATGGCCGATGATGACTGAGCTTGATGTTCGTTTATTTGTTGTCTCCTGGATATAATGTTATTAAAAATGAGGTACCTCATGCCTTGCCGCTCCCGCTGCCATCTCCTCCTGCCACACCCAGCTACTTTGTGGCTTTTCTACTCCATGTCGAGTATTATCCTGTGGGTATTAAGAAATACTGTATTCTGACCTTATGCACGTGTCGCCATTTTCTTCCAGACTATCACGTGGCCAAGGAGGTAGTCAGCGAGGCACGGGTTGCTAGGTAACGGCGTCAGGATGGCCAGCTGGGCAAGGACTGTGACGTCACTTTATTTCTCTTTAGCATAAGTGCCGTAAACAGGTATTGCTTGTTATAATGAAAGCTTTAGTGCTAATACACATACCGAGTTTTATTGATTTCGGTTGGGTCTTTTGTCCCAAATAAAATTGTTCACTTCCGCTATAGATTTTAGCGTATATCTCGTTTATAACTTGGTATACGAAAAAAGTGTATATAAAAAATGTTACTCTAAATAACAAAATAAAAAACTTTTGGTATGTTTATAGTTACCGAAAAACCAATAGGAAACGAAATATCGCTATTTTTAATTTCTGGCTTCCCTTATAACCCCCACTCTGCCCGTCCCTAGAAATGTCGGTATGGCTTGTTATAATGAAAGCGTTAGTGCTAATACATATACTGAGTTTTATTTATTTCGGTTGGGTCTTTTGTCCCAAATAAAATTTTTCACTTCCGCTATAGGTTTTAGCGTAGGTAACGAAATATCGCTTTTTTTTTTATTTCAGGGTTCCCTTATAACCCCCACTCCTGTTCGTTTCAGAGGATATTAATATAGCCTAAAGTCTAAGCTGGGTTAGTAGTAGTATACATATTAAGTTTCATATAATTCGGTTCAGCCGTTTATGCGTGAAAAGGTAACAAAGAAGCAAACAAACAAACAGACACGAAAGGAACAAAATGCAGTTATGGTGTCTATGACATGTGAAACGAAAAGTAATCGTGAAATTTCGCGAAAAAAATCAATGTACAGACAGAGGTTACAATTTTATTTATATATATATATAAAATTTTGAATAGCTAAATTGGGCCAGGTAACTTAGCCTAGCTCACCGAGCACAGCTAAGCATAAGAGGGCAATATTTGGGAGATTTAGTTTAAGTCCGAAAAGTCCTAGGGGAACCCGCAGCTGCGACTCCTTTGCCTCTGTTCAAAGAAGTAGCAGCAAGAGCCTAACTAACTAGCCTACATACCTAAAGCCTAAATACTAACCTAAACTCACATAAACAATACATATATACATATAATTTACAAATAAATAATTTTTACATGGTCTTTAACACATCTTGGGCAAAGGTCCTGAAGGCTGAAAATCTATCAGCGTCGTTTACAAACATGTCGTAGCTCTCAGGAGGCCAGTTCACATATGAGAAAGCACTCATTAGCCGAATACGCTTGGCGTTGAAACGCGGACATTGGAGAATTGATGTCCATGTAAGATCTATATTAGTATTTATTTTGTATCTAGCACGTAAATTATTTTCCGCATTAAATATAGACACCCTTTTATTCTTTAACCTTTTTTTTCTACTTATTCTCCTTACAATTCCGTTCGATTCAATTTGGAACAAATTATTTTTTTTATAATTCCATTACTTAATTGGTCAAAACAGATATAAAAATACGGAAAAATAATTTGGTCCACCTATAGCTTCTTCTAATCGAAGCACCCTGAGTCAATTGGATTTCATGATTATACAAATGGATTAAGACAATATATAAGTTAACTTACTTCAGACACAATTCGAGTTTGTGAATAAATATTCTTTTTAAATTATGCAAATGATGGAAAAACATGGGGTAAAATTAATTTTTGGAAATCACTGCTTTTGCCTGTTTGCATAATGAACCACGTAATAGGGTCCTTAATGAGCTCCGATTTTGATCTTTGGGGATTCTTGGAAGATAAATAAAAATCGTAAGGAATGGTTTTGATCTTTGAGCAAAGGAGGGCGGAGAGAGGGAACCCTAAAATCTAATAAGCCCATAGAAGAGAGAGCGGGCTCTATAGAAGTAGCTTAGGGCAACCACAATTCTTAATAATACCTTCTTAGAAATGTCACCCCTCAATCTCTTGCCAACCAACTTAGTTCTTAACCTTTAAGCCCCTCAACCTTATCCACTTCTTTAAAGACTCAAACCCTTCGGTTTAGGCTGCTCTTATATTTGAACTCGGCCTATTTAATGTTAAACTTTTGTTTTATTTATATTTTTCGACAAGGTGTTGGACAAAAACAAGCCTTCATTCTTCGGCTATCGGCGTCTTATTTTATGAAAAGTAATAAATATTATTATACGTTGCCTAGATGATACAGAATAAAATAAGTATTTTTTTTTTTTAAGTTAAATTAAACCCGTTTTTTTTAAAAAAAAACAAACCTTTTTTTTTCTTTCCCCTTCTCCCCCCCTTCCCCCCCCTTTCCCTTTTCCCCCCCCTTTTTTCCCTTTCCCCCTTTTCCTTTTTCTCTTTTCCCCCCCTTTCTCTTTTCCCCTTTCCCCTTTTTCCCCTTTTTCCCCCTTTTCCCCCTTTTCCTCCCTTTTTCCCCCCTTTTTTCCCCCCTTTTTTTTTCCCCCCCCCTTCTTTCCCCTCTTTTTTTAAATTTTTTTTTTTTCTTCTTCCCCTTTCTCCCCTCCTTTTTTTTTTCCCCCCCCTTTTTTCCCTCCCCCCCCCCCCCCTTTTCCTTTCCCTACCCCCTCGTTTCCCCCCTTCCCCGTTTTCCTTTTTCCTTTTAAATTTTATAAAAATTTTTAAAATTTTTAAACCCCCCCCCTTTTTTTTCCCCCCTTTTCCCCCTTTTTTTCTTTTTTTTTTTCCCCTTTCCTTCTTTCCGTTTCCCCCCGTCTTCCTTCCCTCTTTCCCCTTCTCCTTTTTTCCCTTTCTTTTTTTTTTTTTTTTTCCTTTCCCCCCTTTTCCCCCTTTTTAAACCTTTTTTCTTCTCCCTTTTTAAATTATATTTAAAAATTTTAAAAAAATTTTATAAAAATTTAATAAAATTTTTTCCCTTTTCTTAATTTTTTTTTTTGGCAAATTTAAAAAAAATTTTTTTTTAATTTAAAAATTTTTTTTTTTCTTTTTTTTTTTTGGTTTTTTTTTTTTTTTTTTTTTTTCCCAAAAAAAACCTTTTTTATAAAATTTGGTAATTTTACCCCCCCAAAAATTAAAAAAATTTTTTCTGGGGGAAACGGGGGGGGGGGTTTTAAAAAAAATAAAAAAAATTTTTCCTTTGTTTTTCGCAAATAGCCAAACAAAAGTTGTTTTTTTTTAAATTTTAAGAAATTTTTAAAAACCCTTTTCGAACGGAATATAAAGGTTTAAAAAAAAATAGCGGGAGTAAAAAAATTTTTTTTGGGAAAAAAAAAAAACCGAACTAAAAACTCGGTATGTGATTAGCATAGGCCCTTTTTTTGTTTTTTTTTAAATGGGGTTATAAAAACCCAAAAAAAAATTTTTCTTTCCCAGGTTTTTAAAAAAAAAAAAAAAATTTTTTTTTTTTTGGGAAAATTTTTTAAAAAACCTTTTGTTTTTAAATTTTTTGAAAAATTTTTAAAAAAACCCCCAAAAAAAAAAAAAAAAATTTTAAAAACAATTAAATTTTCCCAAAAATTAATTAATAAATTTTTGGTAAAAGGGGGTTAAAAGGGTAAAAAAAAAAACAAATTTTAATTTTTGAGAGGGAAAAAAAAAATCGAATTGAAGCCCCAACAAAAATTTTTATTAAAACAAAAGACGGTTACCTAAAATTAAAAAATAAAAAAAATTTTAAAAAAAAAAAAAATAAATTCAACCCAAGTTGGGGCCCCGGGGCGGCTATAATAATAAATAATATATATATTTTTTAATTTTTTTTTCCCCTTTTTCCCCCTACTTCCCTTTTTTAAAAATTACCCTTCTTTTTTCCCCTTTCCCTTTTTAAATTTTTTTTCTTAAACTTCCCCCTTTTTTTTTTTTTTTTCATTTTCTTTTTTTCTTATCCTTTTTTTATTTCATTTCCCCTTCCCCCCCTTAAATTTTTTCTTTTTCTCTTCTTAAATCCTTTTCTTTTTCGCAAATGCCGCAGGTTTTTCCCCCCTTCTCTCCCGGCTTTTTTTAATAAATTTCCCCCTTGGATTTTTGGGTTTTTTTTTTTTGGAAATTCCTAAAATTTTTTTCACCTTGATTGGATTTTTTCCTTTTGTAATTTTCAAAATTGAACTTTTTTTCGGTTTTAATTGGTCGAAAAATTTTTTGTTTTCGTAATTAGCTCTGACTGAAAATTTTTTTTTTTGCCCTTACTTCATTAAACTTTTTATTTCGGGTTTTACATTTTTATTAAAAAAAAAAATTAAATTTGGGTTAAAAGGATTTAAAAAATTCCTTTTTTCTCAAATTTTATCATCACCCCCTTTTTTAATTTATAATCAGGTTTTTTTTAATTTTTTTGGGGTTTCATATTTCCGTTTCTTCATGATTTTAGTTTTTTCAAATTCATTTTTTATTTTTAATTTTCTCCCCCTTTGAATTTTTATTAAAATTAAAAAAAAAAAATTGAAAGAAATTTAACCGTAAAAATTGTTTGATTTTTTAATGATCAAAGGGGTTTCACCTAACCCTCCCCTAGGACCCCCCCCGACATTGGCTTACCCCCCCAAAGATAATGAAACCCCTTTTGGGGCCAAAAATTTTTTTAAAAAAAAAAATTTTCCCCCCCCCCCCCCCCTAAAATTTTAACCCCCTTTTTAAAAATTTAAATTAAAAAACCTTTTTGCTAAATTTTATTTTTTTTTTTTTTTATAAAATTTTTTTTTTTTAAAAAAAGTTTTTAAATTTTTTTTTTAAAAAAAAAAATTAAGGAAAAAAAATTTAAAATAAACTTTTGCCAAAAAAAAAAAATTTCAAACGGTTTTGTTGAAAAACCTCCATTAATAAAAAGAAAAAAAATAAATTTTTATTTAAATTTGGGGGGTTTTTAAGGTTGGGTGTTTAAAAAAAAAATTTTTACCCTAAAAATAATTAAAAAGGGGAAAAACAAATTGGTTAAAAAATACCGTAAAAAAAAGGGTCCCCCCCTCCTCTCAACCCCTTTCTTTAAAAAAATAAAGGGGGGGTTTGTCCTTGGGAAAAAATTTTTTCCCCCCCCCCCCCTGTTTCCAAACCCCCCTTGCCTTTTTTCTTTTTTAAAAATTATCTTTTTTAAAAAAAAAAAAATTTTCCCCCTTCTTTTTAAAATTTCCCTTCCTTTTCCCTTTTCTTCAAAACCATTCTTTAAAATTTCCCCCTTCTTTTCCTTCCCTGTTTTTCCCTTTCGCCCCCTTCCCCCTTCTCAAAAAATCCTTTTCTATTTTTCCCCCCTCATTTTTTTAAAAAATTTTTTCCTTATAAAAAACCCCATTTTTTTTTTTAAAAAATCTCCCTTTTCTCTTAAACCCTTTTTCTTTTTTTCTTTTTTCTTTTCTTTTTTTTTTTTCTTTCCCAACTTTCCCCTTTTTCCCCTCCTTCCCCGTCCCTTTATTTTTCTTTTCTAACCATTTTTTTAAAAAAATTTTATCTCTTTAAACATTCATTTTGGGCCTGCTTTCCTTTCCTAAATTTTTCCTTCCTTTTCCCTTTTTTTGTTTTCCCTCTTTTTTCCTTTTCCCCTTTTTTTTTTTTTCTTTTTTTTCTTCCCTTTTCCCCTTTTCCCTTTCTATTCTTACAAAAATCCCCCCTCAAAAAAAGGTTTCCCCCCAAAATGTCCCCTCCAAAATTTTTTTTCTAAAAAATTTTATTTCTTTTTTTTTTTTTTTCTTTTTTTTTTTTTTTTTCCTTTTCTTCTTCCCGTTTTTACCTTTTCCCCCGGTGGGCCCCCCCTTTTTTCCCCTTTCCCAAAATTTTTTTTCCCTTTTATCCTTCTTGGTTTTTTTTCCCTTCCCCCCTTCCCTTTCATCCTAAAAATTTTTCACATACTCACAATTTTGGGGTTTTCATCTGGTTCTTTTTTGGGATGTTCTCTCCCACGCTTTGCACTAGCATTGAATTCCCAAAAGACAAATTCGATAAAAAGTCAATAATAATTAGTTTGGCAGATTCCAACTATGCCCAAATATATCGATATACTAGCTAAGGTACCCAGCTTCACTCGGGAAACCAAGTCTGAGTAATGTTTGTAATTTCCTTTGGCTTTAGAATGCTCAATATTTTCACACTTCCCGTCTCTAGTCTTTAGCTTACCATTTATTCTAGTAACTGTACCGCACTTATAGAATTTTTTAACCTCAAAGAATAAAAAAAAAAAATAAAGAAAAGATTAGTTCCTGATCTATCTCCCTCTCCATTGTTCAAAATACTGTTTAATATAAATCATAAATATGGACAGCATTTTTAATATAAACTTTGCAAGAATACAACACAAAAGCGCCACGTAGCACAAGAATTGTATCTATTTCACGTATTTAATTACCATTATTAAAAATACTGTATATCAAAATAATATATATATATATATATCTGAAAAAGAAACATTTCATTAAGATTAGTTGTCACTCATGCTCTATTATGTGTAACATATTATGGGAGCCATGTTAATAATTTGCAGACATATGGGTGCACTTTCAACCCCCTTTCACATTGATTTGTTTGAATAAACACTCTATTTAATGTTTAGCTACAGTTTAAAACAAACATCACTATTACTTTCAATTATTGGGGCTCAAGTTGGCCGTGTAGGTTAAGGCGTAGGTCTTAATCCGATATGGTAATCCTAGAGTTGCGGGTTCGATTCCCGCCATGGGCAATAGGAATTTATTAAGTGACGGGATTCATTAAATAAAATTCTTATTCCCACGTTGGCTAGGAAAGGGTGGTTCCCTGTAGATAACCCGTCCAAATTAGCCAAAGTACCTTTAAGTGGACAAATATAAAATTTTAAAAAAATTTCATTTATCAAGCATCATCTACCTGTTCCAACCAAAGACGACCCAAGTCGGCCGGGTCACAGCCGGTCTGCCAGGTACCGACTGTGTTATCTCCTCACAACTTCCGCTCCTGCATCTAGTCCAAATTCAACATTATCTTTTTAAACTATGGTAATATTAGTTATTCTAAATATTACATCATGGGAATTTTTTAATAATTCACTTTTCTGGAGAAAAATAACAAATAACTCTGACAAATATTATGTAACTACAACTTATTTAGATTAATTTGGGGGTGGGGGGGGGGGGCATTTATAGCTTCACACTAACCCGAGTAATATTTTCGCATACTTTTAAAACAAAATATCGTCATTTGATAGAATATGCCATTATGAAATAAAGTTTAGTGAGCACTTACAATCGATTTATGCGTTAAAGCGAAATATCATGATTTTTCATTTCTGGCTACCTTTGTCCCCCCCCCTCCCGTTCGTTGCTAATAATGTTAATATACCTTATAATTAAAGACACATTAATACTAACCCACTTACCTACTTAAGTTCGGTTCAATCTTTAGTAACCAATAAAATTGTTGGCTCCCGCTTTAGTTTTTAGTGTATATCTCTTTTATACTTTGTTATACGACAAAAGTGAACATAACAAAAGTTACTCTAAATAACAAAATATACAACGTTCGTTGTGTGCATATTTGTCAAAAAGCAATACGAAACGAAATATCGCTATTTTTAATTTCAGGCTCCCCTACAACCCCCACTCCTGCTTGTCCCTAGAAATGTTGGTAAAGCTTATTATCATGAAAGAGTTAATGCTAATTCAGATACCGATTTTTGTTAAGTTCGATACAGTCTTTTGGGTAAAATAACATTGTTGATTACTGCTACAGTTCTTAGCGTATAACTCTTTTATACTTCGGTATACGACAAAAGTGTACGTAATAAAAGTTACTCTAAATAACAAAATAAACAACTTTTTTTTTAAGCATGTTTGCCTAAAACCCAGTAGGAAACGAAATATCGCCTTGTTTATTTTCATGCCTCCCTTACAACCCCCTTTCCTATTCCTCTCAGAGAATATTAATGTAGCCTAAAGTCTAAGTTGGGTTAGTAGTAATATACATACCAAGTTTCATAAAATTCGGTTCAGCTGTTTATGCGTGAAAAGGTAACAAACAAATAAACAGACACCAAATGAAGTTATGGTGTCTATAACATGGGAAACGAAAAGGTATCGTAGAATTTCGAGAAAAAATTCAAAGTATAGACAGAGGTTACAATGATTATATATATATTGATAGATAGATAGATAGATCTTGTAAGGGGAATAGCAAAAAGGTTAAGTAAAAGAAAATTTCTGGAAAATACATGTAATTTAAAGTTATAGAAAAAAATTTAAATCCATAATTGTAGAAAATTACACTCTTTAAATACTTGGCAATATAACATTTTTCAATATGATTCATTGTTCCATCTTCAATAAACACATAAAAAAAAACCGTTTCTCAATACATTTCTCTGCCTCCTTCAAAAGGCCCCCTCATAGTGCTGCCATCTCTGTGATAGTCCTGGCAACTACCAAGAGCAAGCACCCAGCTGGTAGCATAGAAAGCTGGCGTAACAAAATATAGTGACATTCAATCAGGCCACATCTTCCATAGTGCACTCACTTCATTCATAGCAGAAGTATTTTTTAAGGTGTTAACATGGTCAACCAACATGGCTAATTAACTAGTATTCAAGCCAAGGGAGGTGGTAAGGGGGAGGACATGGATGGAGGGGGAAAACATAGATGGAAGAAATAAGGAGAAAAATGAAAAAATAACAAGCGGAATGAAAAGGACCTAGCCACAATAATCCAACACACTTTCAACATTAGCAATCAGAATTCAATATTATAATTTTAATTAATATATTCATAGTTATGTATTATTTTCAATAGACTTATTTATTTTACAATATTCGCCCACATCTATAAAGTCGACCATCACAAAAGCATCATTTGCATAACCTGCCAGTGAACAGGTAATATCCATTACCATCTGAATTACCCTATCACATATAACATTCATATTAGTGGAGATATTTCTAAATGGGTATTTAATCCCCTCTAAACTATTTATATTCATCGGCATTAGCTATTAACGGCCTTCATATTTATTTACAGGGTAAGCTGAAATATTTTAAAATTTTAAAAGAGTAAAAACATCAAAATAAATATCAGCTATTAGATATTAATTATCTCTCCAGTATCAATGTCTATTCAAAATGTTAGAGAAAAAAAAAACAAGACTGTTTTTACCTCCCCCCCCCAAGAGATAATGATACACTTGGAATGATTTCTTTTGGATTATTCCCCAAAAATTGAATTGAAAAATTGAACTACCAACAATATAATCCATAGGCAACATTCTGTGTAATTTCATTTCTCGATATTTGGCGTATGGAAATTTAATCCAACCTCATATCAGTGGCTTTGAGAAAAAATGGGAGGAAGAGGAATGGATGGCTATTTCCCCAGGGAGTGAGATATTAATTGAAACAGGACGAAAAGAGAAAGAGTTGGCGTTCTATGTTACATGCTGGCTGCTTTGGGCAAATTGCTGACGTGAAAACGACCTCAAAAGATGAAGGACAACACCGGTATAGGGAAAGAATGTAATGGAAAAAGTTAAAGTTTTAATCCAGGGACGCCATTGGTTCAATATGGCGCTTTAATAAACAGAAGCCCCCAAAGGCGGGGGTTTTATAAGTAGTTATAAAGACAGGCTTTTTCTGGTCTTTTTTCGGGGGGTGCTCCCACTCACCGTCGCCCCCCTTACCGTCGCCCCCCTCACCGTCATCGTTGTTTGAAGGACAAACCGCAATCCTGATTGAAAGCTTTTAAATAATTTCTAACAGAAGTTTCATTCTTGTCTCATAGGAGAGCTGACCCACGGTTTACTCCCCTGCCCTGCCGATGTACCATCACGTCATTCACTACAGTGGTCACCTCCCCTGCCCTGCCGATGTACCATCACGTCATTCACTACAGTGGTCACCTCCCCTGCCCTGCCGATGTACCATCACGTCATTCACTACAGTGGTCACCTCCCCTGCCCTGCCGATGTATCAACACGTCATTCACTACAGTGGTCACCTCCCCTGCCCTGCCGATGTACCATCACGTCATTCACTACAGTGGTCACCTCCCCTGCCCTGCCGATGTACCATCACGTCATTCACTACAGTGGTCACCTCCCCTGCCCTGCCGATGTACCATCACGTCATTCACTACAGTGGTCACCTCCCCTGCCCTGCCGATGTACCATCACGTCATTCACTACAGTGGTCACCTCCCCTGCCCTGCCGATGTACCATCACGTCATTCACTACAGTGGTCACCTCCCCTGCCCTGCCGATGTATCAACGCGTCATTCACTACAGTGGTTTCCTCTCTCCCCCCACCAATATATTAACTTATCATTCACTAAAGAGGTCTTCTCACTCCCCTACTCGTGTTCACACATATCATTCACTACAGTGGTTTCATCACTCCCCTCACCAATATTCCAGCTTATCATTCACTAAAGAGGTCTTCTCACTCCCCTACTCGTGTTCACACATATCATTCACTACAGTGGTTTCATCACTCCCCTCACCAATATACCAACTTATCATTCACTAAAGAGGTCTTCTCACTCCTCTACCCGTGTACCAACATATCATTCACTACAGTGGTTTCCTCACTCACCCACCAATATACCAACTTATCATTCACTAAAGAGGTCTTCTCACTCCTCTACCCGTGTACCAACATATCATTCACTACAGTGGTTTCCTCACTCACCCACCAATATACCAACTTATCATTCACTAAAGAGGTCTTCTCACTCCCCTACCCGTGTACCAACATATCATTCACTACAGTGGTTTCCTCACTCACCCACCAATATACCAACTTATCATTCACTAAAGAGGTCTTCTCACTCCCCTCACCAATATACCAACTTATCATTCACTGAAGATGTCTTCTCACTCCCCTACCCGTGTTCCAATATATCATTCACTGACAGATGGTCTTCCGCACTCCCCTTCCAACTTATACAATATCATCATTCACTAAAGAGTGTATTTCCTCACTCCCACCCGTTTGTTACCCAACTTATTCATTCTCTTAAAAGTGGTCTTCCTCTCTACCCGTGTACCAACATAACTTATCATTCACTACAAGTTGTCTTCTCACTCACCCTACCCGTTTGGACCAATATATCATTCACTACAAGTGGTTTTCCTCATCGCAACCTACACCAATATACCAACTTATCATTCACTAAAGATGTCTTCTCACTCCCCTACCCGTGTACCAACATATCATTCACTACAGTGGTTTCCTCACTCCTCCACCAATATACCAACTTATCAATCACTAAAGAGGTCTTCTCACTCCTCTACCCTTGTACCAACACGTCATTCACTACAGTGGTTTCCTCACTCCCCTACCCGTGTACCAACATATCATTCACTGAAGATGTCTTCTCACTCCCCTACCCGTGTTCCAATATATCATTCACTACAGTGGTTTCCTCACTCCTCCACCAATATACCCTCTTTGTGCATTCAGATTAATTGATATAGTTAATTTCGTGCAAACCCATAACAACAACTGTTTTTTGGAATTTACTATTTCTATTCCCCTCCCAAATGAAATAATCAGTAACTTGGACTTAAATTGAAAATGGGATGAATAGTAGCGGTTTACTAAAGCAAAACCCATAAAATACAAATATTTCCGTTAATAATCGAATTACAGAAAACATTTTTTGGTTAGCAGTTTGGAAAATTATATTTTCAAGGATAGTTGGTACACAATATTTTTCGTCCTAAATCATAATAACGGGGATACTTTGAATTTTCAACCATAGAGGATATAATAATGGAGA
Source organism: Riptortus pedestris (assembly GCA_019009955.1). NCBI lineage: Eukaryota > Metazoa > Arthropoda > Insecta > Hemiptera > Alydidae > Riptortus > Riptortus pedestris. Next base: position 6,685,866 of record CM032231.1, on the reverse strand, counting down.
TGTTTTGATTTTTCTTGTCCATGCCCTCTCCCATTTTCCCAAATTGGCTTCAGTAGTTGTCTAATATAATCAGTTGCAAAAAGTGGACGTTAATAAATAATAATAATAATAATATAATCTTAAATTGAAACAGTAAATATCGAGTGTGGGCACGGTCAAATAAACCTTTTCAAGAGAAGAACGAAAAATCTTTACTGATGACTTCATCACACCAAGTAATTTTAATTATTAATTTCAGTCAATATTTACTAAATTTTATGTCTATTAAAAAGTGTTGTTTTTTAACGTCCACTTTGTGCAACTATGACAAAATGGGACGGGTTATCTACAATTCACCACCCTTTTCAACGGATGTGTCCATGAGTTGGTGTCTTCCTCTTTGTTCCATTTAAGTAGTTGCTATGGTCTGCAAATCGTGTCTGAGCTACAGTTGAGCTGTTCGTTGATAATATTCTCGTTGAATGTCCGTTTTCTGTAAATCTCCATGTTCTCTACATGTCCATTTGCCGTCCTTTTGTTTGCCTGTGGAGGAGTTTCACCTGTCGGCTATATTTGTAGTGTCGTGCCAATGATGGTTCAAATAGTTGGCGAAGTTAGAGTCTCGTTTGTTTAGTCTGAATGTGCGTATGTGTTCGGAGTATCGTCTTTTATGTCTCCTCCCAGTTTGTCCAATATACGTGTTATTGCAACTGCAATTTAGTTTATATACTCGGTTCATACTGTAAATATCTTTGTTCTCGATGCCACTATTGTCGTAATATGTTATTGTTACTGAAAGTAATGTGGAGTCCTTTCTGTAGTGGGTTGGTAATATTTTAAGAAAAACAATTTATCTGGACACAATATGAAATGCCCTTTGTTTGAAAGACCTAATATGTCCCTAAGACGGATAGCAGACGTAATAAACCTACTGACTAAATCAGTATAACTTTTGACAGACATTGAAGATGGTGCCATCGCATGAATGCCAGCTATACTCGACCATCAGCCAGTGACGACCGTCTCCACCGATAGCTATGGCAACAGTATCATTTATACTGGCGCTACCAACCCTGTATTTGTTAAACTATTTTTCTGTTTGATGAACCTTGTGAGGTATTCAACTTGAAACAGATGGCAGAGCATTTGACTTTATTAGCAAGTGTATTTAGGATAGTTAGAAGGGAATCATCAGATGATTGGGCCGACAGAAGCTTGCCAGTTCATCCGATATTCAAATTGTCCCGATTACCATGTTAATTCCGGGTTGGCCAACTACACCACCTATTAAATTCATCAGGCTTGCCAACCAGCCTTTCCCAATGTCTCCCAGCCTTCATCAATGGATTACCAGTAAATGTTTTCCCAACCTCTCACCAAAATGGATTACCAGACAAATTGTTTTACAATTAACGCTTTCAAACAAACTCTTCTCTCCAGAGCTATTAATTACTTCACAGAGATTGTTCTGGTAGTCATTTAGTTCTATTAATCTCATTAAAATGACGTGGTAGCTTTTTTTATACAGTTGGGGCTCAGGTTAGCCTTGCGAGTTAAAGCGTTGACCTTTATCTCACATGGTAAACCTAGAGTGGCGAGTTCGATTCTCGCCTGGGCAAAGGAAATTATTTAGTGACGAAATTCATTAAATAACATCCTAAAATCCCACCCTTGCTAGAAAAGGGTGGTAACCTGTAGATAACCCGTCCCGATTAGCCTGAGTTGCAAAAAGTGGACGTTAATAAATAATAATAATAATTTTTATACAGTTTATATATTAAACTGTAACTAGAAAGAGTTCTCAGCTAAAGAATATTTGATACGGTAGATAACGCATGTAGGTAACGTGATTATCTATTTACACCATCTTCCTTGCTAAGTTCGTAAACTAAAAAAACAAAACAAATTTAATAGGTACGGAAGAGAAAGCAACCCCCCCCCCCAAAAAAAAATACATTGAAGTAACGTGAGTTTTTTTTTGCTTTTGTAGGAGTCTATTGTTGAAAATAAAAAGAAGTGAATAACTACAGGTCTCGATATTTATCATAAAGAAGACAAAAACCATAAAATAAGTAAAAGCATTCGTCCCGCAGGAGGTGCGTGAACTAAGCAGATTAACCACGTACAAGACACAAATAAAATGGCATTGTTAATAATCAATAAAGACAAAAAACATATAGAACAATAATTAGTGAAATAATTAAATTCCCACCGTCATTAGAAATGTAATATTTTTCGATCCGACTAAAAATGACGGAGAGTTTTTCAATATTTGCTATTAACTTCCACTAAATCTCAACTCTTCTCCATCCAATGATAATCAATATCGTTCTATTAAGAGCTTGAAATAGGATTGTCTGAACGATTTCACTTTTCAGTTTAGTATTAGCAGTATGTAAATTTATCTATTGTAAAACTTGGCCAATGACCAATGCATTGTTTAAAATGATTCCGAACTCAATCAATAATATTTTTCCATTGTTCCATAAATGATTCCATTTGGTCATAGGCCTTTATAGGTCAAGCAGTCATTGGCAGCCTCCAAAACTCGTTCCAACAACTCTCTCCAACATCTGATCCGATTATGTTTGCCTCCGATTGGCGGTAGTTAGGGTTCCAAGGCTTTAATTAAATTTTCAAAATCAAATTTAAACCGAGCGGGAGGCCCATTGCCATTCTCCTTCCGTCCAATCGATCCTTAAACTCTTAAAGTTAGATCTAATTCAAAACCACAAATTTTTGGAACCACTGCTCGATTTATACCAATATTTCCTACTCTCAAAAGAGTAAATCATATTATTAATTTCGCCCGGTTCCTCCTTATCGTTAGTGACTATTTCCTTGGTAACATATCATTTTGGTAACTTACCTACCAACCTTTAGGAACTACTATACGACAACAGCCCATACACTGTAACAACATCTCCTAGACAAATATATATATATATCTCATATAATGAAAGAAAATATAAATAGCTAAATAAATTGTGACACACGTAAATAAATAAATGTTCTGTGGTATATCAATACATTATATTTACCATATGATGAACAGTTACATGTGTAAAATAAAAGAATGAATTATTGTATGGTTTGACTATGAAATAATGTTGTGTATTTGAATATATTACATTTGCAAGGAGGATTAAAAAATAATAGGAGGACGGAAGAAAAACAATCCCCAAATGGCACAGTTGGGGGTAGAAGAAAGGAAAAATGTAATTAGCCAAAATTGTATTGGTCATGGAAGAGAATTTTCATAATAAAAACGATTATACTATTTTCAAATTGCAATTTCACCAGCTTTTTAATTTATTATTTTATAAAATAAAAAAAGTCCGTCACGCAGGGGCTGCGTAAACTAAGCAGATTTCCCACGTGAAGTTTTACAATAGAGAAATTTCCCGAGAGCCGAGCAGTTAATGAAACAACTGCTTGGCTCTCGGGAACTTTCTCCGAACTAGCTTTTGGCGGGAAAGCCACATCTTCCGTTAGCCGCCCAGATTTCATAAAAATGCAAATATCTCGGTTAATATTCAAGATAGAGAATAAATGTATATAACAATATTTATAGTACATTTAATTTGTAATAAGATTGATTTTGTACAATTTTTCGATCCGACGAATAGTAACGGAGATAATTCGAATTTTCGAAAATCCTCCCCTCTAAACCCCCCCCCCCCGACGTCCGATTTCAGCCGTTAACGAAATTGATCTTTCTTTTTACACAAAACGACTAAATATCGAGCTTGGTAACTATCAAACAAAAATTGCGACTGCTAGAGCGGTAACAGACAAATATGTATATTGTATATATATATATATATATATATATATATATATATATATATATATATAAACACAGTTTTGAACGGACCTCATTTTCGTCATCTACTAGGTAGGATCGATGGACATTTGAAGAAAAAATTCGAAAATTCCGTCATGAGTACAACCTCAATTAGCTGATTTCCCTTAAGGGAAATCTGCTAAAAGTTATATTTAAATATAAAAAAGTCCGTCACGCAGGGGCTGCGTAAACTAAGCAGATTTCCTATGTGAAGTTTAGCAATAGGGAAATCTGCATACTGGTATCACAACACCACCATAAGTAAATACAAACGGTAATGGGAAATCCTTCAGTTAATTTTAATAAACTCTCAACTGAAACGGCTTCTGAATTGTAAGAATAATTTATATTTTAATAACTCAAATTTTAGTAGTCCAAGAACTAACGAAGGGGGGGGGGTGGATGAACAGAACGTATTTGCATAAATCTCACAAAGTAACGAAGGTTAGGTAAGGTTAGAAACGCCAGGTTACGTTAGAAGCTTCCGCCAGAGCCGAGAACTTACGAAAACGGCCGAACTAACCCAAACAACACCCGACCACAGACTTCATAAAAATGCAAATATCTTGGTTAATATTCAACATAGAGAATAAGTGTATATAACAATATTTATAGTACATTTAATTTGCAATAAGATTGGTGTTATGCAATTTTTCGATCCGATGCATAATAACGGAGATATTTCGAATTTTCGAAAATCCCCCCTCTAAACCCCCCCTCCCTCTGGTACGATTTCAGCCATTAACGAACTTGATCTGTCTTTTTGCATAAAACGGTTAAATATCGAGTTTCGTAACGATCAAACAAAAATTGCGACCGCTAGAGCGATAACAGACAAATATATATATATATATATATATATATATATATATATATATATATATATATAATTTTGAACGGACCTCATTTTCGTCATCTCCTAGGTAGGATCGATGGACGTTTGAAGAAATTTTTCGAAAATCGCGTCAATAGCTGATTTCCCTTAAGGGAAATCTGCTAAAAAGTCGGCCTTGCGTGTGTCTGCGATTTCCCTTGATCGGGAAACTCAAATACGGTCTGAGGAGTGTTGGGCATTGATGACCATGATGTGTTTTGCCCAAAATGAAACAAACAAAACAAACCAGTTTTTTTTTCTAATAATATAATTGAGGAGTAGGATGAATAGGTTATCTTCCTATGTTTTTTCACAGAAGATATTTTTAAGCTAGTGAAGAATTTGTTAAAGCTAGCACAGTCACCTTGTGATACCCCTTCAGAAGGTATTATTGATTGTTTTTGTTCTAATTAACAATATTCAAATAGCTCAAACTCTCTAAGGCAGGGGTGAGCAACATTTTTAATCAACGAGCCACTTTAAATTTAAAATTTTTTTGTCGGGCTGCACAGAAAAAAATATTGACATATATATTATAACAATATATTCAGTGGAGAAAGTCAATAAAATAAATTCAATTTTAGAAATGCTTGGCGGGGCGTATAAACGTGTTGAAAGGGACGCAAGTTGCTCATCCCTGCTCTAAGGGTAATATTAGGGTTGGCGTGAAATACTAGTTGGGTGATACTTGGTTTGCACGTTAGGATAGCTCAGTTGACAGGAATATACGACACTAAATATAGGCTACAACTCGAAAACTAGAAATATTTCCTAACGAACAGCAGAAGCTAAAGTGGACCTGTGTGTTCTGTATTGATGTTTGAGAAGTTGATTGCAGCATTAAAGCACAGAGAAAATACATCAAAGACAGGGCTGAACAACATTGGCAAGGAATCGGTCTAATCATTTCGAGGAATTTTCCAAAGGCAACTCCTTCATTTATGCCAACAAATTCTACATTGCTCACTGACTAGATATATATTATTTTACTCCTTTTATAAAACTAAATGTTAACTTATCTAGACTCAATACCCATCTTTTACTAGCCAGCATCCAATTTTTTAATATTATTTTTACTCATTAAATCCAATACCTTCATGGCTATACTTCAATGGAATATGAACGGCTTAGGGCGGCACTTGGGTGAACTAAAACTCCTCCTTGGAGATTCACATTTCGATATTCTTGCTCTCCAGGAAACTCATACACTCCCTAATAAAGAGATCTCTATTCCTGGATACTCTGTCATTTGTGGCAACATACGCTCGGAGCAAAAGCTTCTGGTGGAGTTGGAATCTTTGTCAAGGAAAATATTTACTTTGAACCGTTGACCTTATTAATTAATTCACCACATTTATTAATTCAGTAGACGATGTGGTGTAGAGGCGTACCTACTCTATTATATCTGTATTTTATTAATATTGTTCCTCCTAATACGTTACTGAACAAACAATGTGGATATATTAATTATTTTTCATTTATTCAGAGTTATGTTTCATTTATTCAGAGTCTGCTGCGGCTGCTATAAATGAGAATGTTTAACTATGGCTGCGAATGGGAATAAGTTATTTATTGAAATATCTGCCTTTGTTCTTGTGCTTCGATTGGTTTTAGGAGCTTACATCATGGAGCTTAAACGTAGTATCTATTACATCAATGATTATATTGTAAACAATCTTTTGAATATGTAGAAAGGGATTTATTATAATCGCTATTACGTTTATTTTTCAAAACAGTAAAAAAGTTGTATAAATAACTATATATATATTTCTACTATACGTGTGTATGTCACTGAACTCCTCCTAAACGGCTGGACCGATTTGAATGAATTTTTTTGTATGCGTTTGGGCTACGCCCGGGATGGTTTAGATTCACAAATCAGCCCGGCAGATGGAGCAGGAGTGGTGGTAGTAAGGGAGGCCTAAATTTAAAAATAGCGATATTTCGTTTCCTATTGGTTTTTCATGCAAATATGCACAGAATAAAAGTTGTTTATTTTGTTATTTAGAGTAACGTTTGTTATATTCACTTTTGTCGTACAACAAAGTATAAACGAGATATACACTAAAAAATTAAAGTGGGAGACAACAATTTCATTGGGCACTAACGATTGAACCGAAATTAACAAAACTCAATATGTAAATTAGCATTAATTCTTCCATGATTATAAGCTATATTAATTTTTTTAGGTTTGAACGGGAGTGGGGGTTATAAGGTAGGCCTGAATAAAAAATTCGCGATATTTCATTTTCTATACGTTTTTAGGCAAACGTGCACAAAACAAAAGTTGTTGTTTTTGTGTTATTAAAAGTAGCTTTTGTTTTAAACATAATATTATTACATTTAATATCCTAATCGCTTGAAATATCATCCAGGACACCGCCTGTCGGGTCCGCTAGTATATATATATATATATATATATATATATATATATATATATATATATATATATATATATACATATATACATAAAACATATGCGATATCTCATATGTAACTTCTCGTTTAATTATTCAATATAATTATAATTAATTATAATTATTAAACATTAATTATAATATAACATAAAAAATCATTCAAAGCTTTTCAGAATTACTTATAGAAAATAACAATATCATAAGTCATCACTAGAGCATTTCTGTTCGTTACTTTTTAATAAAGAAATATAAAATATTAAGTATATAAAACAAAAATGTTCACTGAGACAATAAATAGATAAAGAACATATGTAAGTTGACTTAATTTCATATTATATATTTATAAAAAATGAATATCATATATCAAACTAAAGAGAAACACATACTAAATATTCACTACCTTAAAAACAGGGTTGACAGGTGCACTTGAGGTAAGCAGCAAGATCACTGTCCTAAACACAGGGACAATGAGCAGGTCTCTGCAAACTCTCCTCTTGATCTTACCGATGACATTTACCGACTGAGAACATTTCACTATTCGATTCTCAGATAGTTTCTATAACATTTGATGTAAAAATCATCGTTTAGATTCATCGTGAACTAACTTTTTTACACCTTCCCAAATATGAGTAATAGGTGTCGAAAAGTGTTTGTTTTTAAATATATATACCTAATTCATATGAATGAATATTATAACTGTTAGGATGTCCCTGCATTGTGTATTCCACGTAGAAATGGGAGACGTAAATTAAAACTGATATATATTATCTGCCGTGGGATAGGACAGTTCATTAACACTCTTACCGAAACATGAATTTCGTGACGTTAACCGAATCATCCGGTCGCACAGGCCTGGAAGGGTTAATCCCGTCAACAAATTGGTTATTTTTATTTATTGATTGAATAACTTGTATCACATTTAATATATTATTGTAGTTTTTAACCCTTTCATTGAAATCACTGTCATCCGTACGATATATAGATCGTGACGATGAGCGTTTTATTGGTCCATGGCTCGTGCAAGGCTCCATAGCAAATCATATGCTATGTGAAACACACACCAAAAGAATACGATCAAACAGTGTTAGTAGCTATAATGAAAGGTACACAACATCACGACATACGTAAACCGAATCACCCCGTATCGTAGACCAGCAATACGTAGGCTGTTAACCGAAACAAGAGGTACACGAGACCGGAGCAAAACGAGCAACAGCTAGTCAAGATCGAATGCCGTTGACAAACTAATCCAAAACTCTTTCTGAGTGTAGAGGAAGGAAAGACTCACAGCTAATGAGGTGGAGAGCCCGCCAATATTAGCAGGTCTACCAATACATGAAATATGAAAATCTCTACCGGCCTCTCAGACCGGTGTTTCGGTAAAAGTTTAGAATCAAAGAGAATATACATGGTTCAGAAAACAAAAAGTCAGTCACGCAGGTGCTGCGTAAACTAAGCAGATTTTCCACGTGAAGTTTGACTATAGAGAAATCTGAATACTAGTAACGGTAGTAGTAACGAGTCTCTAAACCAATTTCACGAGGGCCGAACAGTTACGGAAACTCCTGAACTAGCTTTCGGTGGAGAGTCCCGAATAGAACCGACATCAGCCGATCTCATCTCGTCCGTTATCCGCACACACTTCATAAAAATGCAAATCGATTAATATTGAAGATTGGGAACAAATGCACATAACAATATTTATAGTAAATTAATATATTTTAATATTTATAGTAATTTACAATGAGCTTGGTTCTATACAACTTTTCGATCCGACGTATAGTAAGGGAGATATTTTGAATTTTCGAAATTCCCCCCCCCCCTATACCCCCCCCCTCCTACTGGTCCAATTTCAGCCGTTAACGAACTAGATCTTCCTTTTTACTTAAGACGACTAAATATCGAGTGTTAACAGACAAATATATATATATATATATATATATATATATAGTTCTGAATGGACTTAATTTTCGTCATCTCCTGGGTAGGATCGATGGACATTTGATGAAATGTTTCGATAATCGGGTAATGAGTACGACCTCAATAGCTGATTTCCTTTAAAAGAAATCTGCTACTAGATGGTTTTTATTATGTGTTGTACCATGACGGTAGAATCGGGGCCACTGTTCTACCTATTGTTATCGTTGGACCTTTATTAAGTGAGAAAAACGAACAAATTCGTAAAGTGACGTCAATGTTCTCTAGACCTATTAGGTATTTGTTCAATACCATCCTCATAACAAACTGGCAAAAGTGTCCGGCGCTGCTCGGGTATGTTAATAATAACGGTAATTGATATGTAATGGTTCACTATCATGAATATTAGCAGATTTCCCTTAGGGGAAATCAGCTATTGAGGTCGTACTCATGACGCGAGTTTCGAAAAATTTCTTCAAATGTCCATCGATCCTACCCAGGAGATGACGAAAATGAGGTCCGTTCAAAATTATATATATATATATATATATATATATATATATATATATATATATATATATATAGATATATATGTCTGTTAACGCTCTAGCGGTCGCAATTTTCGCTTGATCGTTACCAAACTCGATATTTAAACGTTTTATGTAAAAATAAAGATCAAGTTCGTTAACGCCTGAAATCGGGAGGGGGGGGTTTAGAGGAGAGGATTTTCGAAAATTCAAAATATCTCCGTTACTATACGTCGGATCGGAAATATATATAAAATCAATATTATTGCAAATTAAATTTACTATAAATAATGTTATATACATGTATTCTATATCTTGAATATTAACCGAGATATTTGCATTTTTATGTTTTCAGCTTCCGAGATGAGATCGGCTAACTTCGGGTCTGCCGTTCCTGTGACGTTTTGGCTCTCTATTCTGAAATGTCTCTATTGTAAAACTTCACGTGGGAAATCTGCTTAGTTTACGCAGCTCTGCGTGCCGGACTTTTTTTTATATTTCGCGATTATACCTTTGTCTGTGCATTTCCACCATAATACTACTGATTCAAACCTGTGTATAAACTGGGAGTTGTATATTATCTGCTCACTTCAAATCCTCCCAATATAAAAATAGAAGAGTATTATGCATTCACTGATATCATAATATTAATCGTAATAGTTAGGTGAAAGGAATTGCTTAAAGAGATAACTGAATTTCGAAAATTGAAAATATCTCCATTGTTATAAGTCGGATCGAAAAGTGACCCAATCTTATTGAAAATTAATTTTTTTTATAAATGTTGATGCATGCATATTTTCTTTATCATGAATGTTAACAGACTTATTAGAATTTTTTAGTGTTCAGCCTCCAGTATACCCCCACTCCTACTCCTGTCATATTAACAATAAGCTGTTATGTCATTAACGCCTTTAGTATAAACCCAAATACCAAATATTCTTTACAAATAACCTTCATTATGCAAGAGACATGCAAATTCTTCTTGTGGAAACGTCAATTAAACCTTTACATTCTTGTCTCGAAAATGTATATTTGATCTATAGCATACTCAATATTTAACCGATTCATTCAACTCTGAAGTTCATAGCAGTTAATAGTTGAAATAGGTCTGAATACAAGGAGGAATGGGGGTTTAGAGAGGGTTTAGAGGGGGTTTAGAGGGCGTTTAGAGAGGGTTTAGAGAGGGTTTAGAGGGGGTTTAGAGGGGGTTTAGAGAGGGTTTAGAGGGGGTTTAGAGGGGGTTTAGAGGGGGTTTATAGGGGGTTTATAGGGGGTTTAGAGGGGGTTTAGAGGGGGTTTAGAGGGGGTTTAGAGGGGGTTTATAGGGGGTTTATAGGGGGTTTATAGGGGGTTTATAGGGGGTTTAGAGGGGGTTTAGAGGGGGTTTATAGGGGGTTTAAAGGGGGTTTAGAGGGGGTTTAGAGGGGGTTTAGAGAGGGTTTAGAGGGGGTTTAGAGGGCGGGATATGCGCTCAGCTGATCCAACAAGCAATGCCCGTGATAGGAGACCAGCTGAGGACAGTAATGAATAACTGCTTGTCAATTGGGTATTTTCCGAAAATTTGGAAAATCGCCGCAGTAGTGCTGTTTAAGAAAAAAGGGCCCAGGAACCCAGGCTCCGCAAAAAGTTACAGGCCAATATGCCTGCTCCCAGTCTTGGGAAAAGTTCTCGAGACGCTGATTAAAAACACTATTTTCTCGCTTTTCGTCAGCAAGCTAAGTGCCAGGCAATACGGAGGCATCCCAGGGCGATCGACGGAAATGGCCATAAGGCGCCTGAAAGAAGACTGCGACGAAGGTAACCCTAAATACGCCATAGCCGTCTTCCTAGACATAGCAGGAGCTTACGATAATGCGTGGTGGCCGCGGATTCTGGCGTCCCTTCAGGAGATGGAGTTGCCGAGCAACATTCACGCGTTAATAAGCAGCTTCCTCGAAGACAGGAAGGCATACATCCGTGATGGGAATGGACCAGGGGCCGCAGTAAATATCACGAAGGGTAGTCCACAAGGAGCAGTTCTGGGACCGCTATGCTGGCTAGCCCTGATAGATGATCTCATGCGCACTCTAGCAGCATCGGGCATCAGTGCCACGGCCTACGTCGATGATGTGGCGTACGTGGTACGAAGTAGCTCAAGAGACGGGGTTGTTAGGAAAGCGACGGAGGCGATCAACATCATCACCGACTGGCTGAAGGAGGCGAAGCTAAATATAGCGGCCGAGAAAACGTGTGCCTTAGTGATGAGGGGACACTTCGACGAACGACACCCTCCCAGGATTCGATTAGGACAGACCCTCGTGAAATTCCCCGAGAGCGTAACGTATCTTGGAGTCAGCATGGGACAACATTTCAATCCAGAGCCACATGTTGATGCGCTCCAAGGCAAGGTAACGAAGATCATAAACATACTACAGAGTATGTCGAGGGCCACATGGGGACTGGAGTATAAGCCAACAGCTACGATATACAGCGTATGCTATCTCAGCACAGTCCTGTATGCCGTCGCAGCCTGGGGGCCAATGCTCAAGAGGAACCACTACGCACTGCTCCTCAGGGGTCAAAGACAAGTCCTGTTAAGAATTTGTAAGGCTTATAGGACGACTTCATACGAAGCAGTCCAAATTATAGCAGGCACCGCTCCGATTGACCTCGTAATAAGAGCCAAGGTGGCAGAAAGATGCATAATACAAGGATGGCAGCCTCCAACGTCTACACCTCCGGAGCTCCTAGAAGCATTGGCCATGGACAGAAATGAACCCTACTTTCGAAAGAGACTAAAGGAAGCAGCAAACAAGTACATCACTAGCGAGTGGGAGAAGCGATGGCGGGACACCACCAAAGGATCAACGACTAAGGCCTTCTTCCCGACAGTCACTTTCAGGATAGAAAGAGAATGGATGTTCACCAACCACTTTATAAGCCAATTCCTGACCGGGCACGGTGATTTTGCTGAGTACCTTCATAAATATAAAAAGAAGCGAAGCCCGAGGTGTGACTGTGGTGAAGGTAACGAATCATCGTTGCACATAATTAAAGACTGCACGCTCTATGACCACAGCAGGCTGAACCTAATGAGAGCAGTATGCAGCTACTCCCCAGAACCGAGTGATTTGGTCAGCACAGCGGAAAATTTTCAAGCATTCAAAACATTCATAGATGAATGGAGGAAAAGAACAAATAAATAAATAATTAAACGCAATCAAAATACCCAATCCTAGTCCTATCCTATCCCAACAACATAATGACCTATAGTGGCAGTAGCGCAGCTAGCGCTAGGAGCCATTTAAAAAAAAAAAAAAAAAAAAAAAAAAAAAAAAAAAAGGGGGTTTAGAGGGGGTTTAGAGGGGGTTTAGAGGGGGTTTAGAGGGGGTTTAGAGAGGGTTTAGAGGGGGTTTAGAGGGGGTTTAGAGAGGGTTTAGAGGGGGTTTAGAGGGGGTTTAGAGAGGGTTTAGAGGGGGTTTAGAGGGGGTTTAGAGAAGGTGGTATCTGAAAATTCAAGATATATCTGCTATTATGGGTCGGATCGTAAAATATTATTGGACCGATTTAGTTAAAATATTGCTGGTCTACAATAGTTGTTCTATGCATTTTTTTTTTCGTGAGTCAAGTATTAAGCGTGTTATTCGTAATCCCTTGTTTTCTGCCTTTAGTAACCCTCCCCTCCCTATCAACTCATAGGTTTTTTTTTTTTTTAATATAGAAATAGAAAGATGAGAGTAGATCATAAGTATGATATACCAGAACGAGGAAAATCTGCTTAGTTTACGCAGCTCCTGCGTGAGTGACATTTGTTTTCGGTATCCTGCTAAAACCATTTCTACTTTTAACCTAAGGCAATTGAAATGAAACATCTCATGCGCAATTTATGGTCTTTTTATTATAGGGGGGGGGGGCTCTGTTTAGCCATTTGAGTTGAAACGTTCGGCTCAATCTCTGGTAAACCTAAAGTAGAAAATTCGATTCCCGTTTGAGGAATAGGAATTTATTTAGTGACGAACTCATTCATTAAATTTCGTGGTTCCACCCTGGCTAGAAAAGTCCGCCACGCAGGGGCTGCTGTAACTAAGCAGAGTTCCCACGTGCGTCATGTATTTGCATTTATCTCAAAAAGTAAATGTTCAATGTGAAATATATTTGGTATTTAGGCTTCAAATAAAATGCTTCATAATATAACTGCTTATTGTTTCTATGGCATGCGTCGGAGTGGGCGTTTACTGAAGGCGGAAAACTAATAAATGTACATATCTCGGTTAATAATGAAGATAATGAAAAAATGTGCATACAACCTCAATGTTTATAGAACCTCACATTTGCAATAAGATTGGGTCTATATCATTTTTCGATCCGAAGCATAATAACGGAGATATTAGGAATTTTCGAAATTCTCCCCCTTTAACCCCCCCCCTCCCCCTTGTCCGATTTCAGCCAATAACGAGCTTGATCTTTCTTTTTGTATGAAACGATTATGTATCATGTTTGGAAGCGATAAGACAAAAATTGCTATCACTAGAGTCCACCACAGGTAACAGACATATATATATATATATATATATATATATATATAAACAGTTTTGAACTGACCTCATTTTCGTCATCTCCCGGGTAGGATCGATGGATATTTGAAAAAAAGGGTGGTATCCAGTAGATAACCCGTTTCAATTAGTCATAGTAGGATAAAGTGGACTTAAATAAATAATAATAATATGCAGGGAATAATAGAGAATACATGGGAATGGCGAAAAATGTTCTATTCTTGGAGCATCTAATTTCGAGGACTATTTTGTCAACAGGTAGTATTTTGACAAGTGTTTATTTTAAGAAATGTATGGATAAACAGACAATGATTGCAACCTCTTTTCCTCACAAGTGTGATCTGCCGTTGAACTCTTTGTTTCATCTTATGACACAGCTGACATAAAAATATCCATTGCCAAGTACGATACACGATGCAAATCACAAATGACAACCCGACCATGTTCTACATTAAATATTAGAGCTAGTAGACAATGGCTTGCATGAATGCTGCTCCAGCGCAGATGTCACTAGCGACACTCCACGCAGCTGCAAACTGACAATAAATGTAGTGGTTTCCCGTCACCTTCTGTCTGAAATTGTCGGGTATCAAAGGCCCAGAACGAGTGATACGGAAATGCTCTGTAGAGCGATGTCACCAAAGAGCGACAATAAAAAGTGCCACTAAATTCCTCTTCCTCCAGTCTGCAGAGCCCGATAAAACCCTTCATATAAAACGTTGATGATATGCTTATCAAACGCTTGCGTTATATTTTTGGGAAGATCACACAGAGCACATAAATTCATGTCGTTGGGATGGGAAAAAACACATATCTCAGGGGATAGTTGGTCCATGGCCATATATATGGGGGTAAGTTTGCGGTATAGATTATACACGGATAGAACACACCGACAAAGTTTTGATCTATTAAAGTTCAACTCTGGAACTGGATAGAATCGCCATGGCTTCTCTATCTTATTGGCTTGTTTTCACCCCTCTCAAACACCCTTATACTATTTTCCTCTGCACTCTTCTATTTCCTTCTCATTATTACAGTTATTTGTGTAATTTACTTCTTGGACTAATGCATGAAAATGCCAAGGGTAGTCACATTCTCAAAAAGAAAAATTACATTTGATACTTTTTAGATACTTGTAAAGAGAGTATGTAAAAGGAAGACTCGGGTTTACAGATTTCAAAAAAATTATCTGCGTTGGCAATCCCCGAACATATTTCGACTATTTTCAGATATATATATATAAATAACTGTAAATTCAAAATAAATGAGAAAGTTATAAAGATAATAGAGAAACCATGGTACCTCGATAGTTGCTATGGTTCCCCGAAGGTGTACTACTTATCAACACGGATTTAAGCCACAATACGTTTCGTCAAATCACACAATTTGGAAAACATAGCTCCATTGCCCATAATATTTATTAAGAACAATTAAATAACTACAAATAAAATGAATGATTCCCTCTATAGTTTCAACGTATACCCGTGTTTACTTCATTTTACGACATAAGTGAATGCAACAAAAGTTACTCTAAATAAAAAAGTAAACAACTTTTCTTATTTTCCCGTTTGCCGAAAAACAAATAGAAAATGAAAAAAAAAACACGAATTTTTATTCAGGCCTCTCTTATAACTCCCACTCCCGTTCGAAACTAAAAAAATTAATATAGCTGATAATCATAGAAAAATTAATGCTAATTCACATAATGAGTTTTTTTTAAGTTCGGTTGAATCATTAGTGCACAATAAAATTGTCGACTCCCACTTTAGTTTATGGTGTATATCTCGTTTATGTTTTGTTATACGACAAAAGTGAATATAACAAAAGTTACTCTTTATATGTATATATATATATATATATATATATATATATATATATATATATATTTATATTTGTCTGTTACAGCTCTAGAGGTCGGTATTTTTTTTTTATCGTTACCGAACTCGAAATATAAACATTCAATGAAAATTCGTAATATCTCTGTTATTAAAAGTTGAATCGAAAAATGGTTAATTTAATTGTTTATAAATGTTGTTATATACGCATTTTCTCTTATACGAATATTAACCCAGATAATTGGAATTGTTAGTTTTGAGTCTCCATTAAACAGCCGGTCCTACTCATGCCACATTAACAATCAGCTGTTATAACATAAACCTCTTTATTGTAAGCCTAGATGCCAAATATTGTTTGCAATAGCCCTTTATTGTACGAGATACATGCGAATTCGTTGTGCGATCACGGCATCAATTATGGTTTTAAGTAATCTATACCATAATCGATATTTCACCGTTTCAGTCAACCCTATAGATAAGGTGTACTCTTAGACTTGCAGGGTCCTTGTCATTAGAACTTTTGGGCGCCTTTTGACCGCGTCTTCATGATGTTTGCCGACGTTTCGCTAGACATGCTTCTAGCTTCCTCAGGGCTTTCTCTGGGACTGAACAGTTCTATTCCTTCTCAGGCATATATTGGTGTCTTGTCCGGTCGTGTTGGGCGGAGTCTTGCCTTCCTGGTGGTGTCTTCGTATACTTGGTCCGGTGCCGGCCCACTAGTGACTTCTGCTTTGTTAGTCGTTCTGGGTTGAATTACTGGTTTCCCAAGTTTACTCAGTCTGTAGCCATGTTCTCTGTTTATGTTGTTTCAACAAACATCATGAAGACACGTTCAATACCCGATGACCTTAATAGTTCTAACTATAGATAATATTTGTTATTGGCAGGAATCGGACCAGGAAAAGTTCAAGGGGGGGGGTTTAAGGGGTGGGGATTCGAGAATTCAAAATATCTGAGTCGGATGGAAAAATGTTATAGAACCAATCCTTTTAAAATATTTATGCTCTACAATTATTTCTTTACGCAATTTATCTAACTTAAATATTAAGCGAGATATTCGTACTTTTTTCAGTCCTAATATACGGTGAGGTGTGATCAGAGGTGAGTCATTCCTGATAGTAGGAAATCTGCTTAGGTTCCGCAGCCCCTGCGTGACGGACATTCAAGTAGTTGATCTCCTTAATTTAAAGAAATGTTTTCGCAAATGATTTCAGATTAGAGTGGCATCAAAGGCAAACGAGCCCTACATCGGAATGCTAAGGAGAGATTAGAAAAAGCTTTGTATACGAGGTATTTTCCTTCTCTTTTCTTCACAATAAAAGGGAAGAAATCTCTTCAATTTGAATGTGCAGGCTCTGAATAGAACCACAATGGCGGAGGTATTATTCAGATTCGAATCAATAAATGCACTCCAATGAAAGAGCCATTTAAGAACTTACATCATCTTGTCCGATAAAATGTGGAGATCCATTCCGAATAGCGTGGATTCGGTTGGGGGGATTGGAGGGGTGGGTAGATAATGGAATTGAAATTCTCAAGGCACCGATCTTATAGAAAAAACACAACATAAACTTCCAAAGAATCCACCGAATCTACAAAGGGCAACACAATGCCTTCTGATAATGTGAAAATTTGCTTTTCATTATCAATGCTATGCTTCAGGGTTTGGAGAAATTATTTAATATTTCTCTCTCTCTCTCTCTCTCTCTCTCTCTCTCTCTCTCTCTCTCTCTCTCTCTCTTTTATCCTTCTTTACCCCCGCTTTACCCCAAGCTTGCCCTTTATACAAGCGGCTCTTTCCAATTTATTTTTTAAATTTTGAAACCCGAATTTTAATAGGTCACAGTAGCTCGTCCTTACTACTCAGAAAAATGAGCATTGAGGACAAGCCTAAGTTCAATAAAATGTGCAGTGGTGATCAAATATTCAAAAATCGGGAAAAGTCTTAGGGCGCCCGCAATTGGAATGCCGCTGCCTCTGCACAGGGACTCCGAGAAAATCATAAACTATACTTAATTTGCTATTTACATTAAATTGCCATATTTTATATAATTTCTAACTTACATTTATAACGTAATTTACCTATTGTTTTTCATTTTAAACACTTCTGTAGCATATGATTTAAATGCGCAGAAAATTTCTTCTGTTTCAACTAGTTTGTTCAGGGTAGAGGGAGGCCATTCAAGCAAAGAATATTCTCTTGCTAATTTTCTTCTCTTGTTATAATAGAGATGGCAATCAAATAGAATATGCTCAACATTTTCCTCTTCACCGCATTCGCAATTTGAATCTGTTCTTCTCTTGATCCTGTTGAGGTATTTATTCAAATCGCCGTGTCCCGAAATAAGCTTTGTTGGCCAAAAGTCAGGTTTGAGTCTCTTTTCCATTTTGGGCAAGAAAGCATAAGTGAGTCGCCCTTTGTCCGATTGGTTCCACCTTCGTTGCCACTCTTCAATTGCAGCATTTCGCATTCGGTCTTTCAATCCCTTGTCTATTTTTGTCGCTGTAAAAACACTGCTACCAACTTTAGCGGGTAAGCCTCTTTTTTTATTATAGCTTGCAATTTTTAATTCTAATTCTAAATCAATAGGCAATACGCCTCCAATGACTTGAAGGGCTTCAGAAGAAACAGTTCGGTAAGCTCTAGTTATTAATATTAGTGCTTGTCTTTGAATACCGACAAGTAAGGAACGCTCTTTTTTGCTCAGACTATTTGCCCAGGCCGGTGAAGCATATGCTATTATTGGGATGAAAAGTGCTTTGTACAGGATAACACGATTTTTATGGTGTATTCCCCGGGTGGTTCCTGCCAATTTATTTAGACACGCATACCGTAGGGAGACTTTACTCTTTAATTCTTTTAGGTCGTTGTTAAAAGAGAAACGTTCGCCGATCACAACTCCTAAGTATTTCACTTCTTGCGAAGGCCGGATAGTTATCCCACACACTTTGACGATTGGAGGTGAATTTGATGAAATTTTCCCTTTTAACCACAATGTTTTTGTTTTAGAGGGATTCAACCTTACTTTGTTAGTTTCACATCATTCTAGCATAATATTTATCACAGCATTAACTTTTTCTTCTATAGAATTTCGAGAATTGGCTTCGAAGATAACTGCCATATTGAGCTGCTATATTGAGGTCTTCAATATAGGCTAAAGGCGTGACATCTTCTACTTCTAATTTTACTAGCAATGGGTTGATGACCAGATTCCAAAGCATTGGTCCAAGTACTGAGCCTTGAGGGGATCCTCGTTGGGCCCGTTTAGTAATCTTTTGGTTACACAGTCTTATAAAAGAAATCCTATCCAAGAGGTAGTTCAGTAATAATTTATGAATATTTTTGGGACAGTCTATATTCTTAAGCTCATGTAGAATGAAGGCCACCATAAACTATCAAAAGCTGCTGGGACATCGAAGAAAACGCAAAACACGTATTTCTGAGTAGAGCAACTGGCCAAATTGTGCATAGTACGAATAGCGTCAGTCGACGATCTATATCTAGTCGATCCAAATTGATGGGGGGACTGTGCTCGTATCACTAATGGTTCCAGTGACTTGTGTATCAGACGCTCTAGAATTTTTCCAAGAATTGGGAGGAGGCTAATTGGTCTGTAAGAACTGGCAGAAATATCATTGCTTCCTGGTTTTAAGACTGCTACTATCTCTCCTTATGATCTGAATTATTGATGGTCTATCAAACAGTGGACAGTGATTGATTAGGGATTAATTTTCATTTATTCTTCAAAACTAAAAGTTCTATCCTATAAGTCCCCTGCCTGACTCTTACGGGCAAACCATTAGCCCAGACGGAAAGTGTAATTGCACACATTTTAGCCTTGCCCAATAAAAAAACACCATCACGTTAACACTTTAATGACTCCCGAGCGAAGTCGGGTACTGTAGCTAGTGTGTGTATATATACTAGCTAAGGTTCCCGGCTTCGCTCGGGAAATCATTTGAGACGGAAAGATTTTATTTTGTTTTTGGCAATGCTTCTATATGTACAACTGCTCTTCCGGCTGGGCGCACTTTTCCGCGTAAGGATCAATTGGGCGACTTATGGAAAAAAAAAAAATTAGATTTGAAGAATAAAGGAAAATAAGTCTCTAATCATTGCCTCTCCACTGAATAATTCAAATCTTAATCATGGATAGCATTTATTATAATTAAATATCATCTATAATGTACGTATTTTGTATAAACAATCTAGCTAATATACCCGGAAATGTCCGGGAAATCATCGTTGACTGACTAATGATTGTATTTTTATAGAAAATCGTTGAAAACCTAATTGGATTCGGAATATCACAATTTTTCATTTCAGGCCTCCCTCATAACCTCAGACCCCCACTCCCGTTTGGACCTAAAAATATTAATATATCTCATAATCATGGAAGAATTAATGCTAAATCACATTCCGAGTTTTTTTAAGTTCGGTTCAATTGTTAGTGCCCAACAAAATTGTTGGCTCCCGCTCTAGTTTTTAGTGTATCTCGTTTATACTTTGTTATACGACAAAAATGAATATAACAAAAGTTACTTTAAATAACAAAATAAAAAACTTGTGTCATGGGCATATTTGAAAAACCAATAGAAAACGAAATACCGCTATTTTTAATTTCAGGCATCCCTTACAACCCCCACTCCTGCCCGTACCTAGAAATGTTAGTATGGCTTATTATAATAAAGGCGTTAGTGTTAATACGCATACCGAGTTTCATTAAGTTCGGTTGAGTCTTTTGAGCCAAATAAAATTGTTGATTGTGGCTATAATTTTTAGTGTATGACGCCTTTACACTTCGGTATACGACGAAAGTGTATATAACAAAAGTTTCTCTAAATAACAAAATAAACAACTTTTGTTTTGTGCATATTTCCGGAAACCCCAATAGGAAACGAAATATCACTATTTTTAATTTCAGGCCTCCCTTACTACCCCCACTCCTGCCCGTCCCTAGAAATGTTGGTAGGGCTTATGATAATTAAGACCTCAAAGCTAATGCACATACAGACTCTTATTTAGTAATGTGGAGTCTTTTGTGCCAAATAATATTGTTGACTTCCGCTATAATTTTCAGAGTATAACGCATTTACATTTCGGTATACGACGAAAGTTTACATAACAAAAGTCACTCTAAATAACAAAATAAACAACTTTTGTTATGTGCATATTTCCCGAAAACCCAATACGTAACGAAATATCGCTATTTTTAATTTCTGGCCTCCCTTATAACACACACTCCTGTTCGTCTCAGGGAAAATTAATATAGCCTACAGTCTAAGTTGGGTTAGTAGTAATGTACATACCAAGTTTCATAAAATTTGGTTTATGCGTGAAAAGGTAACAAACAAACAAACACATATCAAAGAAACAAAATGCAGTGGGGGGGCAGTGCAGGGGAGGGGCAGAAAGGAGGGGAGAGGGGCAGAAAGGAGGGGGAGGGCAGAAAGGAGGGGAGAGGGGCAGCAAGGAGGGGGGAGGGGCAGAAGGAGGGGGAGGGGCAGAAAGGAGAGGGGAGGGGCAGAAAGGAGTGGGGAGGGGCAGAAAGGAGGGGAGAGGGGTAGAAAGGAGGGGGGAGGGGCAGAAGGAGGGGGAGGGGCAGAAAGGAGAGGGAGGGGGCAGACGGTGGGGGAGGGGCAGAAAGGAGAGGGGAGGGGCAGAAAGGAGGGGGGAGGGGCAGAAGGAGGGGGAGGGGCAGAAACGAGGGGGGAGGGGCAGAAAGTAGGGCGGGAGGGGCAGAAAGGAGGGGAGTGGGGCAGCAAGGAGGGGGGAGTGGCAGAATTAGGGGGAGGGGCAGAAAGGAGCGGGGCGGGGCAGAAAGGAGAGGGGAGGGGCAGAAGGAGGGGGAGGGGCAGAAGGTGGGGGAGGGGCAGAAAGGAGAGGGGAGGGGCAGAAAGGAGGGGGGAGGGGCAGAAAGAAAGGAGGAGGGAGGGGCAGAAGGAGGGGGGAGGGGCAGAAAGGAGGGGAGCGGGGCAGAAGGGAGGTGGGAGGGGCAGAAAGGTGGGGTGTGGGGCAGCAAGGAGGGGGGAGGGGCAGAAGGAGGGGGAGGGGCAGAAAGGAGAGGGGAGGGGCAGAAAGGAGAGGGGAGGGACAGAAGGAGGGGGAGGGGCAGAAAGGAGGGGGGAGGGGCAGAAAGGAGGAGGGAGGGGCAGAAAGGAGGGGGTAGTTGTTGCCTTTAATATTAGTTTAACGTAATATTTGTAGCAGAGTATAATATAATCTTTTTATTGTATTTAACGTTTATTTATTTATTTTTATTTTTTTGCTATTTTTAATACAGTTTTTGTTATTTATCTATTATATTGTTTTTATTACATTGTTACATTTTGACCCAAATCGCCTAGTTGCGGGTGATCCTTTATAACTAAAGAAAAAAAAATGCAATGTGGTTTTTACATTTTTTCGATAATTAGAACATTAATGAAGTGTTTTGTCTTTGAAGTAGACCTACACTCCACGGTCAAAATTGGAATTCTGGCATAGCCTTTGTTTACTAAATAGCCCAATGAAATCTTGTGAGCCGTTCTTGTGTGATTGGGTAAGAAGAAGGGGGGAGGGGCAGAAAGCTGGGGGAGGACCAGAAAGGAGGGAGGAGGGGCAGAAAGCAGGGGGAGGGCCAGAAAGGAGGGGGGAGTGGAAGAAAGGAGGGGGAGGGGCAGAGAAAGGAGGGGGGAGTGGCAGAAAGGAGGGGGAGGGGCAGAAAGGAGGGGGGGAGGGGTCAGAAATGAGGGGGGAGGGGCAGAAAAGGAGGGGAGAGGGGCAGAAAGGAGCGGGGAGGGGCAGAAAGGAGGGGGGAGGGGCAGAAAGGAGGGGGGGAGGGGCAGAAGGAGGGAGAGGGGCAGAAAGGAGAGGGGAGGGGCAGAAGGAGGGGGAGGGGCAGAAAGGAGGGGGAGGGGCAGAAAGGAGGGGGAGGGACATAAAGGAGGGGGAGGGGCAGAAAGGAGTGGGGAGGGGCAGAAAGGAGGGGAGAGGGGTAGAAAGGAGGGGGGAGTGGCAGAAAGGAGGGGGGAGGGGAAGAAAGGAGGGGGGAGGGGCAGAAGGAGGGGGAGGGGCAGAAAGGAGAGGGGAGGGGCAGAAAGGAGAGGGGAGGGGCAGAAAAGAGAGGGGAGGGGCAGAATGAGGGGGAGGGGCAGAAAGGAGAGGGGAGGGGCAGAAGGAGGGGGAGGGCAGAAAGGAGAGGGGAGTGGCAGAAAGGAGAGGGGAGGGGCAGAAAGGAGAGGGGAGGGGCAGAAGGAGGGGGAGGGGCAGAAAGGAGAGGGGAGGGGCAGAAGGAGGGGGAGGGGCAGAAAGGAGAGGGGAGGGGCAGAAGGAGGGGGAGGGGCAGAAAGGAGAGGGGAGGGGCAGAAAGGAGAATGGTTTGATACGTCAAAAAATATCCCCGCCGAAATTAAATAGAAAATCAGACAAACGTAAAACTTTTATTTTTGAAGATGGTTACTTTGGTAAAAAGGGAGGTTTTTTGTTGTATAATTACAGTTACGTAAACTATTTTATTTATAGCCGTTATTAGTCGTTATTTGTAAATATTTCAAGTTGTTTCGATTCGATCTTACCCAATTAACTAGTGTTATTATTTTTGAGACGTCTATTAGTGAGAAGAGATAAGTTAATTGCTAAGGTTTATAGAGTTTCACTGGCTGACTCTCGATTCGGCGTGCAGGTTCGACCATGTTTGTGTTTGTTTAGGACAGGCTCAGTTTGCCTTCTCCTCTTCATTATCTTATTGGATTTTCCGCCGCCTTGCCTTTCATGGACAGTTCCACTCTTCTCTCTCTCTCTCTCCTTTTCCACTTTTTTTTTACTCTATTCTCTGTTTAACTTTTCTTCTTCCTTTTTTGTTTCTCCTTTTTTTTGTTGAGTATCTTGATCAATTTGTGCTAAAGTCTGAATGCCTCTTCCCTTAACTGGATGATAGCATGAATGAAGGGTCCTCTGTAGTCAGCTGGTAGCTTTCCTTTGCATCCTGCTATATCATACATACCTATTCTGCATATCAAGCATCGTTAACTAATTCCAGTACATCTATTAAATAGGTATTCGCGATTCAAAAGCTTTCCAAATTAATTGTCTAAATGCACAGGTACACCTTTGTCGGCACATCTTTTTAATGAAGTGTCCCTTCAGCTGGGCTCAGTCATTTATAGCCACTGAGATTGCTATTGTTTGACTTCTCAGTCTGCTTCTGGCTCTACTGTAACAACAGTATGAAACTAGAAATATAACTACTACCGTTTTTAATGGTTGCTGCTTATACAAAATATTATTGGCATTTGAAATATTTACAAAAATCAAAATGCACAAATCATTAGTAATGAATGTGAAAGGGAAGCTAGAATTAAAAAGCCTGACACGCAAGGGCTGCGTATACCAAGCAGATTTCCCTCGTGATGTTCAACAAGAGATATATCTACATACTGCTAACACAACAGCACCGTCGACATCTAGTGAATAAATACAGACTATAACAAAAAACCTCCTGACGAGAAGCACCTGAAAGTAAACAAATAGGTGTGCCAACATCTAACAGGAAAGAAAAACAATTACTGAAATATATCAGAAGGGGGGGGGCGGATGAACAGAACGTATTTGCATAAATCTCACAAAGTAACAAAGGTAAGGTAAGGTTAGAAACGACAGGATAGGTTAGAAGAAGCTTCCATCAGAGCCAAGCAATTACCGAAACGGCCGACCTAATCCGAACTACGAGTACCTATACCCGACCACAGACTTCATAAAAATGCAAATATCTCGGTTAATATTCAAGATAGAGAATACATGTACATGACAATATTTATAGAAAATTTAATTTGCAATAATCTTGTAGATTGTATCTATACAATTGTTCGATCCGATGCATAATAACGGGGATATTTCGAATTATATATATGTATTTATAATTTTGAACGGACCTCATTTTCGTCATCTCCTGGGTAGGATCGTTGGACATTTGAAGAAATTTTTCGAAAATCGCCTCATGAGCACGACCTCAATAGCTGATTTCCCTCACGGGAAATTTGCTTAAAAAAACAAAAAAACAACAACTTTGAAGTTCTTAATGAGGTAAGTGACAGCAAAAGTTTTTTCAAGGCCATGGAAAAAGGGAGAGTGAAACTTATCAATTTTAATATCACCTTTTTAGAGCCTAGAAAATCCTATTTTGGAGACATGAAGCATCTTATGGATTTGGCTGAGCATAGTAATATGAAAAGAGGTAGCTGCAGATAGAACACAATGGTTGCAACTACAAGGCGAATCATCATGATGAATTAGTGACCGGAATGAAATATTTATTCACTTGATATGCAGCTACAATGGTGATTCATCTTTAAACAAGAGAGTGTGAATATAAATGTATATTAAAAATATACAAAATCAAATATTGCATATGTACAAAATGTATACTATGATAAAAAGTAGATGAAAAAAGAAACCAGAAATCTGACAAATCAAACACGTAGTCACATTTAGTCATTTGATGAACGTTCATTTTAATATTTCATCAGATTTCCCTAGAGGAAATCACCAATTGAGGTTGTATTCATGAATCTATTTTCAAAACAGTTCCTGAAATGTCCATCGATCCTACCTAGTAGATGACGAAAATGACGTCCTTTCATATATATATATATATATATATATATATATATATATATATATATATATATATATATATAGAGAGAGAGAGAGAGAGAGAGAGAGAATTGTCTGTTACCGCTCTTGCGGTCACAATTTTTGTTTGATCGTTACCAAACTCGATTGATATATAAGCTTTTCCAGCAAACCTTAAACGTCAAGTTCGTAAATGGCTAAAATCAGACCAGAGGGAGGGGGGGGGGCGTTGGAAAGGGAATTTTGAAAATTCGTAATATCTCAATTATAA
This sequence comes from Riptortus pedestris, assembly GCA_019009955.1. Lineage (NCBI taxonomy): Eukaryota > Metazoa > Arthropoda > Insecta > Hemiptera > Alydidae > Riptortus > Riptortus pedestris. The sequence goes on along the minus strand of CM032231.1, from coordinate 6,660,054 downwards.
CACGTTGGACCGAAAAATTGCATTGTAAACAAGTATTATTGAGAATTAAATTCACTGTGAAAATTGTTGTATATATACATTCTATATCTTGAATATCAACCAAGAAATTTATATTTCTAAGTTTTCAGCCTACAGCTTAAATATATTGTTTTCAAGAGACCTTTATTATAGAAGATACATAAAAATACGTATGTGATGACGTCTTCAAATGAGATTTTTCGTTCTTTACCTGAAAATGTTTATATGATCTATACCATACTGGGATATTTAACCGTTTAGGTCAAGGCTAAAAATCATATTTGATATTGGTTGAAATCGTAGCTGGAATAGAGGCTTTAGAGGTGAGGTGAATTCGAAAATTCAAAATATCACGGTTATTATAAGTGTAAATAATGTGTAATCAATGTGCTCTACAATTGTTGTTCTCTATGCATTTTTTGAATAACTGGAGTATTATTATTATTATTTATTAACGTCCACTTTTTGCAACTCAGGTTAATTGGGTCGGGTTATCTACAGGTTACCACCCTTCTCTAGCCAGAGTGGGACTATGGATTTCATTTAATGAATTCCGTCACCAAATAAATTCCTATTGCCCAGTCGGGAATGGAACTGGCCACTCTAGGTTTACCATGTGAGATCAAAATCAACGCCGAGTAACTCGAGTAACGCCGAGTAACCAACCTGAACCCCCTGAGTAACTCGAGTAACGCCGAGTAACCAACCTGAACCCCCTGAGTAACTCGAGTAACGCCGAGTAACCAACCTGAGCCCCCTGAGTAACTCGAGTAACGCCGAGTAACCAACCTGAGCCCCCTGAGTAACTCGAGTAACGCTGAGTAACCAACCTGAGCCCCCTGAGTAACTCGAGTAACGCCGAGTAACCAACCTGAGCCCCCTGAGTAACTCGAGTAACGCCGAGTAACCAACCTGAGCCCCCTGAGTAACTCGAGTAACGCCGAGTAACCAACCTGAGCCCCCTGAGTAACTCGAGTAACGCAGAGTAACCAACCTGAGCCCCCTGAGTAACTCGAGTAAAGCCGAGTAACCAACCGGAGCCCCCTGAGTAACGCCGAGTCACCAACCTGAGCCCCCTGAGTAACTCGAATAACGCCGAGTAACCAACCTGAGCCCCCTGAGTAACTCGAGTAACGCCGAGTAACCAACCTGAGCCCCCTGAGTAACTCGAGTAACGCCGAGTAACCAACCTGACCCCCCGGAGTAACTCGAGTAACGCCGAGTAACCAACCTGAGCCCCCTGAGTAACTCGAATAACGCCGAGTAACCAACCTGAGCCCCCTGAGTAACTCGAGTAACGCCGAGTAACCAACCTGAGCCCCCTGAGTAACTCGAGTAACGCCGAGTAACCAACCTGAGCCCCCTGAGTAACTCGAGTAACGCCGAGTAACCAACCTGAGCCCCCTGAGTAACTCGAGTAACGCCGAGTAACCAACCTGAGCCCCCTGAGTAACTCGAGTAACGCAGAGTAACCAACCTGAGCCCCCTGAGTAACTCGAGTAACGCCGAGTAACCAACCTGAACCCCCTGAGTAACTCGAGTAACCAACCTGAGCCCCCTGAGTAACTCGAGTAACGCCGAGTAACCAACCTGAGCCCCCTGAGTAACTCGAGTAACGCAGAGTAACCAACCTGAGCCCCCTGAGTAACTCGAGTAACGCCGAGTAACCAACCTGAACCCCCTGAGTAACTCGAGTAACCAACCTGAGCCCCCTGAGTAACTCGAGTAACGCCGAGTAACCAACCTGAGCCCCCTGAGTAACTCGAGTAACGCCGAGTTGTTGAACTGTGCAATGAGAAGAACAGTGAACCTATCAGTGCATACTGTGAGTAGAAGTTAAGAATAATTAACCAAGTGTGCATTCCTTAATAAATTGTGCAGTGATAAAAACTCTAAAGCTTGTGTGTTCAATTTTGCAATCCAAAAGAACTCTAATAAACAACGTTTATTACAGATTTTGTAATAAACGTAACAATATACATACAGAATATGTGTGGAGATTAGATCACAAATGTGTAATACAAGCACTTGGGAAATGTGCTAAGTTTGCGGACACCCTGCGCGGCGGACTTTTTAACATAGGACGGGTTAGCTACAGGTTACAAACCTCTCCTATTCAGACTAAGGACTTACTAAGTGGGTTAGATCGAGTGTAGACGGCCTAGAGCGGGCAGGTAATGAGAAGTAGAAGGACAAAAGGCCACGGGATCCTGCTAATCCTGGCTTGTTCTCTAATTAGAACCTTGTTGTTCTACAGCAATGCTTGTCCAGCTATCTTTATCCCACAGCAATGCCGGTCCTTATAAGATTACTCAACCGCTTTACGCTTCAACTCTCAACAACCATGAATAGAAATTTAGCCTAACAACACTTCCACTTACCTATCTATTATGCTCCAAATAACTAGCTCAAAACTTCCTTGTCCATTATCCCCTTTAGAAGACCTTGCCATGGCAGAGTACGGAATTTAAGACGAAAGACGCCTATACCACACAATAGAATAAGAGAATTGTTTCTATTGAATTCTGGATATATATCACATTACACAGTACGAAAATGTTTTGTAAGACAGGAATGGGAGTCTCTTGCTGAAACCCAATAAATCGAAATCAATCGTTGATAGATTAAAATAGAAATAATTTCCTGCGGACCACAAATTTCATTGATATTGCTGATCTCCGTCGAACTGTCCAGATATCTGTTGTTTTATCAACAAAATCAAACTCATTGACTTTAAATAAATAATAAATTTTTAACTTACATAAAAATTTTGAATAAAATTGAACAAAACGCCAAGTAAATTATAACTGTTTGCTTTGTTTCAGGTATGCTTTCTAGAAAAGATCCGATTTTGTCAAGGTACGTAGCATGAGAAAATTATAGATGACTGCTTTATTAGCAGGGTGGGTATTTCATATATAAATAAACAATTTCATGTTCCAAGTTTGGAGTACTTGTAGGAGTCATCAATCTTTCAGAAATAGTACATGAGTCTGGCCTGTATTCAGACATCCTACAAAAAAGTCTTAGGTTCTCTCAACTCTGACAACTTACCGATATACTCTTAGCTTCATGGTGCTGCGACAGACCTCCAAAACAGGCCATCTTTATCTGAGCTGTGGCAGCACACTGAATAGTCTTTGGATTTCTGCGCTAAGGCAGATCACCAAAACAGTGTATGTTTGACTATGGTGTGGCAGCCCACCAAAATAGTCCATGTTTGACTATGGTGTGGCAGCTCACCATAATAGTCCATGTTTGACTATGGTGTGGGAACCCACAAAAATAGTCCATTTTTGACTATGGTGTGACAGCTCACCAAAATAGTTCACATTTGACTATGGTGTGGCAGCTCACCATAATAGTCCATGTTTGACTATGGTGTGGCAGCTCACCAAAATAGTCCATGTTTGCCTATGGTGTGGCAGCTCACCAAAATAGTCCATGTTTGCCTATGGTGTGGGAGCCCACCAATATAGTCCATGTTTCCCTATGGTGTGGGAGCCCACCAATATAGTCCATGTTTGCCTATGGTGTGGGAGCCCACCAATATAGTCCATGTTTGCCTATGGTGTGGGAGCCCACCAATATAGTCCATGTTTCCCTATGGTGTGGGAGCCCACCAATATAGTCCATGTTTCCCTATGGTGTGGGAGCCCACCAATATAGTCCATGTTTGCCTATGGTGTGGGAGCCCACCAATATAGTCCATGTTTGCCTATGGTGTGGGAGCCCACCAATATAGTCCATGTTTGCCTATGGTGTGGGAGCCCACCAATATAGTCCATGTTTGCCTATGGTGTGGGAGCCCACCAATATAGTCCATGTTTGCCTATGGTGTGGGAGCCCACCAATATAGTCCACGTTTGCCTATGGTGTGGGAGCCCACCAATATAGTCCATGTTTGCCTATGGTATGGGAGCCCACCAATATAGTCCATGTTTGCCTATGGTGTGGGAGCCCACCAATATAGTCCATGTTTGACTATGGTGTGGGAGCCCACCAATATATTCCATGTTTGACTATGGTGTCGGAGCCCACCAATATAGTCCATGTTTGCCTATGGTGTGGGAGCCCACCAATATAGTCCATGTTTGCCTATGGTGGGGCAGCTCACCATAATAATCCATGATTGACTATGGTGTGGCAGCTCACCATGATAGTCCACATTTGACTATGGTGTGGCAGCTCACCATAATAGTCCACATTTGACTATGGTGTGGCAGCTCACCAAAACAGTCCATGTTTGACTATGGTGTGGCAGCTCACCATGATAGTCCATGTTTGCCTATGGTGTGGCAGCTCACCATAATAGTCCACATTTGACTATGGTGTGGCAGCTCACCATAATAGTCCACATTTGACTATGGTGTGGCAGCTCACCATAATAGTCCACATTTGACTATGGTGTGGCAGCTCACCATAATAGTCCATGATTGACTATGGTGTGGCAGCCCACCAAAATAGTCCATGATTGACTATGGTGTGACTGCTTACCAAAATGACATTGTTTGTCAGAGCTTTCATAGGTGACCGAAACAGTAATATTTCTGCTGTTCGTGCTCCGATAGATTTAAGATATTGTCATTTGACAGTTTAGTCCTTTCAATTTAAATTTTTAACTAATTGTGAATGAGCATGCTTTTTCCATTTTTATAAATGTAAAACATTATATAATTTAATCGTTACAGTTCTTCTGTATGTAAAACCACTGGGGTGTAGGCAGGTTTTAAATTGATCTTCCTTTTTTTTTTCTTTTTTTTTTATTATTTAAAATTATCCTTTATTGAATAACAAAAAATTTTCAAAATAATTCATAGTGTTCCTTCAGACCACTGCAATTTTACAAAAAGAAACATAAAATAAAATTTTCTATTTATGTAGAAGATTGTTGCAAATGCAATTGACTAATTGTAGGCAGTCATATTGGAGCTTAGGGAATATCAGTTATTTTAAAAATCTACAAATTTAAGTGATCTTATGAGCTAATATTACTAACAAGTACCGACTTTCTTATGATTATTTAATAAAAATAGGTAAAATAGGGATTACGATAATGGTGTTTACTTGTCTTTAGTCCAGCCTGCTGGGCATTGATTCAATCAGTTTCTTGTGTTAGAGTAAAATGTGCTTAGTTCGTTTGTGCACGTACCTTGCAGTGCTTTGTTTGCTATAATTACCTATTTCATTGATGAGTGGCTTATTTTTGTGTTTACAAGATTTGAAAAATTTAGTGGTTAGATTACGGATATATGTCTTTATCATTGGTAAGTTTGGAATTTGATGTAATTTTCTTATTCTTGTATGATAGGGAAGATTTTACACAATTCTCAGACAATTTGTTTTGAAATATTTGTAGCTTTCTTAACCCTCGGTCGGGCGCGGCAAGAATATTCCGCCTTCGGGCGCGTGTATCTCAGAGATACAACCTCAACCGTTTTTACGGAAATACAGTTTTTTAATATATATTTTGCACTAAAATGTTCAGTGTGTAATTAGAAATCATATCTGAGGAAGTATTTGTTTGAAAGAAGTAAATAATTTTCAAAATTGACACGTACTATAATAAAAAAATTCATGGTAGATAATATAACCAAGTTGGTTATAGATTCATTGTTATTAAAACCTTGGACGATAATTTTTAAATTATAATTAAAACATACAAATACCAAAAGAAATAGTTTAAATGCACATGTCTTAATTATTCATAATTAATTTCAGTTTGTGAACAATATAAACAAAATACCTAAATATAACTTCATTCAAAAATAAGTAGCACGAAATTTCTTTTAGATAAGACTTATAAAAAAATCATCTAAATTTTAATGTACCAATCCTTTTAAAAATACCATTTTAATTATTATCTCTTTTGCAGAGCTGCATTACAATTAGGACAAGGCGTGAAACTATGTTGTAAACAAATTTTGCTTTTGCAAATCTCACAAGAATAATGAGTAAACCTACATTTCTTTTCAGTTTTGCTTGGTTCACATAATTTGCTTTAGTTCGTTGTAGTGGAGGGACTTTTTTATGCTGTTCTGTACTTGAGTTCAATGTATGGTTCAATGAGCCTCTGTACTCGTCAAGTTTCGTCCCTAGTTCGGTCGGTAAACGTCTACTGTTGTCACTGCGTCATACAATATTTTCTTGAATAAGTTCTTCTGAAAGCTCATGTAAGAGCAAAATAATAGAAAAATTGGTTTATATAATTCCATTCAATAAAGAGAAAGTTAATTGATGTATATATTTATGAAATACAGATTTCAAAAAAACTTCCGAGATCGGGCGCGTGGTATCTAGGAGATTAAACTGAATGACAGGTGAAACACACGACTCCATCAAACGCAGTGACACTACTGACTTTGAGGGGGGCCTCTAAAGCACATAACTCGAAGCACTACACCATCACTCTCTGCTAGGAGGAGTGGCAAATATTTCTCTAGAAAACGTGTATCTGAGAGATCACGCGCCCGACGAAGGGTTAATTAGTGTTTGATATATAGCTCCATACAGGGCAAGCATATGTTAATACTGATCTGATGCAGGCTTTGTATAACATTAGTATTCACAGGGCTTAGTTTGGATTTGCGATTATAGTATTGATCTTCCTTAATTCTTAAAAAAATAATAAGAATTAATAAGTTTTCCTTTCATTCGACATTGTTTTATTTTCATTTTTGATGGAACACAGTTTCGAAAATGATTGTACTGCAGCATTAATAGACATATAAACCTAATGGTCATTCTTTGTTGTTGTTCTTCATGCTTTGTTTTTGTACGTTGAGGTAGATGTTCCTTTATACTTGTGGTTAGTTGAGGCCATGTTCATAGTGCTCCATTCATGGTGTACCTGAGCAGAAAGGGTAAGTAGTATGTGCTGCTGATAGCACATGTGTAGATTTACTCGCTCCGGGGGTTTGATCATGAACCTAATAGGGCTGGTGTCATTATGACCTAGGCAAACTAGCTGAGGGTTGACTGGGCTCAATGTTCCAGGGCACAGCCGTCATTTCCGTCTGTAGGGTGCTGCTCTGACTGTACACAGCTCCGTCACTAATGAGCGAGTAACGGCCTCAATGTTGGATCGGCCTGTGCATTTAGGAGATTGAAAGGGAGTGATTGACCAACGGACTGAGAGAGGCTATTTCTGATTGAGCACGTCACTGCCGATATTGGAGAGGTGTCTGCGCCAAAACTAATTGAAACCCCTGCCAACGGCAGCCTTCCGCTCCACTACCCTTCATTCACAACAATCCGTTAGACTTGACCTCAGCCATATCCATTAGTCCAGTAATGCCACCATCAAAAAAAGTCCGTCACGCAGGGGCTGCGCAAACTAAGCAGATTTCCCTCGTGAAGTTTAGTAATATATAAATCAACATACTGGTAACACAACACCACCGTGAATAAATACAATAGGAAATAAGAAATGGTTCATCCAATCTCAATAACCTGCCGACAGGAAGAGTTAGGTTAGATACGTAAACAAACGGGTCTGCCCGCCTCACACCGGAAAGAAACCCTATTACTGACATATATCAGAATATAACATATTTATATTATTGAGAACTATTTACTATATCGAGTAATGCAATTAATAATGAGCCAAAATAATTGTTATCCCTATCAATCAAATTTTAGTAGTCGAAAACCTTAAGACGGGGGGGGGAATCTCCAGCACATATTTGCATGTATCTCGTATAATAAAGGTCTCTTGAATACAATTTTTGGTATTTAAACTTCGAATAATGTGATTTATTATGTAGCAGAGTATTGTTTATGTAACATGAGTAGAAGTGGCGGTTTGCTGGTGGCTAAAACTGAAAAATGCCAATATCTCTGTTAATATTCAAGATAGTGAATTAATGTATATAACAATATTTATAGTAAATTTAATTTGCATTAAGATTTGTTTTATACAAGTTTATATATATATATATATATATATTTGTTTATTATAATCTACGTCTACTTTATGGTATTATGGCTGATCGGGATGGGTTATCTAGAGGTTACAACCCTTCTCTAGCCAGGGAGGGACTAGAATTTGCACTGCCCAGGGCGGGAATCGAACCGCCACTCACAAGGCCAACCTGAGCCCCCTTCTCTCTCTCTCTCTCTCTCTCTCTCTCTCTCTCTCTATATATATATATATATATATATATATATATATATATATAAATGAATGCTTGTCTGTATGTCCTATATAGAATCGTAAAAGGCTGAACCGAATTTTATGAAACTGGGTACGTGCATCACTACTAACCCAACTTAGGCTTTAGATTATATTAATATTCTCTGAGACGAACTAGAGTGGGGGTTGTAGGGAAGGCCTGAAATTAAAAACAGCGATATTTCGTTTCCTATAGGTTGTTGGCAAAGATGCATATAACAAAGATGTTTATTTTGTCATTTCGAGTAACTTTTCTTATATACACTTTTGTCGTATACCTTAGTATAAATGAGTTATACGTTAAAAACTATAGTGAAAGTCAACAATTTTATATGGCACAAAAGACTCAAGCGAACTAAATGAAACTCCGTATGTGTTTTGTTAATTACAACTCCCTGTTCATTAGCTATTTTAAAATTTCGAGGTAGGAACTGGAGTGGGGGTTATAAGGGAGGTCTGAAATATAAAATCGCGATATTTCGTAACATTCATTTTTCGGCAAACGTGCATATAACAAGAGAAGTTTGTTTTTTTTATTTAAAGTAACTTTTGTTATATGTTCGCTAGCCGTATAACAAAGTATAAATGAGGTATACACGAATAACTATAGAAGGGCTCAACAATGTTATAGGACACGAAAGACTAAAATAGCTTATGGCCCCGATCGGGACTTCACACTAGACAAGACTAGATTTTCTTCGACTATCAAGTACACGGACTTCTTTAGTCAAGGCACTATTAGAAGTAACCTTGCTGTCAATGCCTATTTATTTATTATTTTATGTATCAATTATTTTCGTGGTGATACTGTTATTTTTTTCTTTATATATATATATATATATAAATAAACAAACTACAATATACAATATACAAAATCTAATGGAAATCTGTTAATAAAATAAAAAAAAACATTTTAGTAGAATTAAAGATAAGGCGATAGAAATATAATTTATACGTATCTAAATAGAATATATACGAAATAAGCTGTGGAACTTATATTGGCGAGTCCTCGCGGCTGCTGAATTAAAGATAAAATCAACATGTAAAAAGTATTGACTATAATGAAAATAAAACTGCCTTGATAGATCATTCCATATCCAAGAAACACACCTGCAATTATAAAAAAGTTCAAATAATTGATAAAGAAATAAATAATACTAAACGAAAAATAAAGGAGAATATTCACATAATAAGAAATAGAAGAAAAACAACAAGAAATTAGATACCTAAATCATACATTCTATAACATTTTATCTTAAAATAATTTTTATTATTTTATATTAATAATAAAATTTAAATTATGCTAATCGAGATCAAGGTTGAGGTGTAAATAATCGGTCTGTAGTCAGCTGACTTAACCTACCTCAAGAATCTCAGTAACAACGACCTTCGTTGTGAGAAAGCCAACGAACATAAGAAGGAACGAGCACTTCAGAAATGTATGTAGTAATCTGTAATTTAGTTTAATAAATATGCCGTAAGTAGGCACTTATTAATTCAGTATCCAGCAAAGAATTATCATTGGGATTTGTTAAATAAATGTTATAATTTTATTTTAAAATTTAATGTTATTATATTTTCAAAAGGGATGGCCCAAAAGTGGTGGTATTTAAGCCACGAAACATGTACGGCAGTATGAATAAAGTTTGCCCAGAAAAAATGTTTTTATTGGTGAAAATAATTTTTTGAGTGAAGTACGTGTTGTTCTTCAACCTTTTTTTTTTTTTTAAACAAGTGAAATATTGATTGTCTCCTGCTTAAAATTGCTACATAGAATGTTAGTGATTGCTTCCTTTATCGTGGGAGATGTGTCTCCTGCTTAAAATTGCTACATAGAATGTTAGTGATTGCTTCCTTTATCGTGGGAGATGTGTCTCCTGCTTAAAATTGCTACATAGAATGTTAGTGATTGCTTCCTTTATCGTGGGAGATGTGTCTCCTGCTTAAAATTGCTACATAGAATGTTAGTGATTGCTTCCTTTATCGTGGGAGATGTGTCTCCTGCTTAAAATTGCTACATAGAATGTTAGTGATTGCTTCCTTTATCGTGGGAGATGTGTCTCCTGCTTAAAATTGCTACAAAGAATGTTAGTGATTGCTTCCTTTATCGTGGGAGATGTGTCTCCTGCTTAAAATTGCTACATAGAATGTTAGTGATTGCTTCCTTTATCGTGGGAGATGTGTCTCCTGCTTAAAATTGCTACAAAGAATGTTAGTGATTGCTTCCTTTATCGTGGGAGATGTGTCTCCTGCTTAAAATTGCTACATAGAATGTTAGTGATTGCTTCCTTTATCGTGGGAGATGTGTCTCCTGCTTAAAATTGCTACAAAGAATGTTAGTGATTGCTTCCTTTATCGTGGGAGATGTGTCTCCTGCTTAAAATTGCTACAAAGAATGTTAGTGATTGCTTCCTTTATCGTGGGAGATGTGTCTCCTGCTTAAAATTGCTACATAGAATGTTAGTGATTGCTTCCTTTATCGTGGGAGATGTGTCTCCTGCTTAAAATTGCTACAAAGAATGTTAGTGATTGCTTCCTTTATCGTGGGAGATGTGTCTCCTGCTTAAAATTGCTACATAGAATGTTAGTGATTGCTTCCTTTATCGTGGGAGATGTGTCTCCTGCTTAAAATTGCTACATAGAATGTTAGTGATTGCTTCCTTTATCGTGGGAGATGTGTCTCCTGCTTAAAATTGCTACATAGAATGTTAGTGATTGCTTCCTTTATCGTGGGAGATGTGTCTCCTGCTTAAAATTGCTACATAGAATGTTAGTGATTGCTTCCTTTATCGTGGGAGATGTGTCTCCTGCTTAAAATTGCTACATAGAATGTTAGTGATTGCTTCCTTTATCGTGGGAGATGTGTCTCCTGCTTAAAATTGCTACATAGAATGTTAGTGATTGCTTCCTTTATCGTGGGAGATGTGTCTCCTGCTTAAAATTGCTACATAGAATGTTAGTGATTGCTTCCTTTATCGTGGGAGATGTGTCTCCTGCTTAAAATTGCTACATAGAATGTTAGTGATTGCTTCCTTTATCGTGGGAGATGTAGTTCTGTATTAAATTCACCTTACTATATATCACCAAATAATTGTCATATGTATGTTTAATCTTTGAACGACAAGGCTGTGACCCATTTGACAAGTAGGTGACATACTTGACCCCTACCTGCCATATGCATATTTTCCATTTTATTCTGCTCAGAATCACTCTTCTTGTCTCAAAATAACATTTAGAAAAGTTAAGAAGAATAGTGTGTTAGTGTGTGCTGTGAGTAGCCCCCCCCCCTCCCCCTCGTCAACAATGAGAGCTTATAATTATTATTATTATTCATACAATAATCGCATTTCGCAACAGGGGCGATTTAGCGACGAATTAGTTATTTAATATACAGCATAATAATTAACATATTTAACATATAACATATTTAACATATAACCTATTTAACATATAACCTATAACATATTTAACATATAACCTATAACCTATAACATATTTAACATATAACCTATAACCTATAACATATAACCTATAACCTATAACATATTTAACATATAACCTATAACATATTTAACATATAACCTATAACCTATAACATATTTAGCATATTACCTATAACCTATAGCATATTTAACATATAACCTATAACATATTTAACATATAACCTATTTAACATATAACCTATAACCTATAACATATTTAACATATAACCTATAACCTATAACATATTTAACATATAACCTATAACATATTTAACATATTACATATTTAATATATAACATATTCAACATATAACATATTTAACCTATAACATATAATTATTATATTTACGTAAGTATGCTCATTTCTGCAAATATTATGCTCATTTCTGCAAATATCATTTAAGAATGCTCATTTCTGCAAATATCATTTCAGAGAGCTTATAATGAAATATTTAATGAAAATATGCAAAAAATATATTTTTAGTATAATAATATGGTATGTAATATCTATTATATAATAACATACTATGTAAAACGTTTACTTGCGAAATAAATAAGCAAAGAAGCATACATTAGTAACATATTATTATTATACAAAAATATACCTAAGTATAAAAAATTATATACAGATATTGACCTACACAGTACTAAAAAAATTCAAAGGACACTCATTTATAAGGAAAAAATGCAAAACAAAAAAAAAAAAAAAAAAAAATATCAAACTATTCACATGACGATTATTGGCAAAACATTCAGGGCAACCATAGTATATACTATGTGTTCAAAGCAAATACTTCTTCGAAATTTACATCAAAGACAGGTACCTCTTCTATTTTTTTTTTATTATTTATAAATTACTATCACTTTCTACCATTTGTCTTAAAAGTTCATTTCTAATCTCATCTTCAGTGGTAAAAAGTGAATTCAGTGTCATAGAAAATTTACAAAAGTGAAGTTAAAAAACAAGGCTGTGTCAAATACGACACCTACAGGCACAAACACTCCAAAAAGTACGAAAAATGGTGGAGGACAGAGCGTGCAATGACCTTGACATGTAGTTGACTATTGAATAGGAGGGTATTAAGCACACCAGTCTTGTCCTGTTTGTTACAAGCTTGTGAGTGTACAACTTACGGCATAGGTGTCACATATGACACAGCCTTGTCCTGTTTGTTACAAGCTTGTGAGTGTACAACTTACGGCATAGGTGTCACATATGACACAGCCTTGTCCTGTTTGTTACAAGCTCATGAGTGTACAACTTACGGCATAGGTGTCACATATGACACAGCCTTGTCCTGTTTGTTACAAGCTTGTGAGTGTACAACTTACGGCATAGGTGTCACATATGACACAGCCTTGTCCTGTTTGTTACAAGCTCATGAGTGTACAACTTACGGCATAGGTGTCACATATGACACAGCCTTGTCCTGTTTGTTACAAGCTAGTGAGTGTACAACTTACGGCATAGGTGTCACATATGACACATCCTTGTCCTGTTTGATACTAACTGATGAGTGTACAGCTTAAGGCAATGGTGTCAGGTATGTCTCAGCCTTGTCCCGTTTGTTACAAGCTTGTGAGTGTACAACTTACGGCATAGGTGTCACATATGACACAGCCTTGTCCTGTTTGTTACAAGCTCATGAGTGTACAACTTACGGCATAGGTGTCACATATGACACAGCCTTGTCCTGTTTGTTACAAGCTCATGAGTGTACAACTTACGGCATAGGTGTCACATATGACACAGCCTTGTCCTGTTTGTTACAAGCTCATGAGTGTACAACTTACGGCATAGGTGTCACATATGACACATCCTTGTCCTGTTTGTTACAAGCTTGTGAGTGTACAACTTACGGCATAGGTGTCATGTATGACACAGCCTTGTCCTGTTTGTTACAAGCTCATGCGTGTACAACTTACGGCATAGGTGTCATGTATGACACAGCCTTGTCCTGTTTGTTACAAGCTCATGAGTGTACAACTTACGGCATAGGTGTCACATATGACACAGCCTTGTCCTGTTTGTTACAAGCTTGTGAGTGTACAACTTACGGCATAGGTGTCACATATGACACAGCCTTGTCCTGTTTGTTACAAGCTCCTGCGTGTACAACTTACGGCATAGGTGTCACATATGACACAGCCTTGTCCTGTTTGTTACAAGCTTGTGAGTGTACAACTTACGGCATAGGTGTCACATATGACACAGCCTTGTCCTGTTTGTTACAAGCTCATGAGTGTACAACTTACGGCATAGGTGTCATGTATGGCACAGCCTTGTCCTGTTTGTTACAAGCTCATGAGTGTACAACTTACGGCATAGGTGTCATGTATGACACAGCCTTGTCCTGTTTGTTACAAGCTCATGAGTGTACAACTTACGGCATAGGTGTCATGTATGGCACAGCCTTGTCCTGTTTGTTACAAGCTCATGAGTGTACAACTTACGGCATAGGTGTCATGTATGGCACAGCCTTGTCCTGTTTGTTACAAGCTCATGAGTGTACAACTTATGGCATAGGTGTCACATATGACACAGCCTTGTCCTGTTTGTTACAAGCTCATGAGTGTACAACTTACGGCATAGGTGTCATGTATGGCACTGCCTTGTCCTGTTTGTTACAAGCTCATGAGTGTACAACTTACGGCATAGGTGTCATGTATGACACAGCCTTGTCCTGTTTGTTACAAGCTCATGAGTGTACAACTTACGGCATAGGTGTCATGTATGGCACAGCCTTGTCCTGTTTGTTACAAGCTCATGAGTGTACAACTTACGGCATAGGTGTCATGTATGGCACAGCCTTGTCCTGTTTGTTACAAGCTCATGAGTGTACAACTTACGGCATAGGTGTCATGTATGGCACAGCCTTGTCCTGTTTGTTACAAGCTCATGAGTGTACAACTTACGGCATAGGTGTCATGTATGGCACAGCCTTGTCCTGTTTGTTACAAGCTCATGAGTGTACAACTTACGGCATAGGTGTCATGTATGACACAGCCTTGTCCTGTTTGTTACAAGCTCATGAGTGTACAACTTACGGCATAGGTGTCATGTATGGCACAGCCTTGTCCTGTTTGTTACAAGCTCATGAGTGTACAACTTACGGCATAGGTGTCACATATGACACAGCCTTGTCCTGTTTGTTACAAGCTCATGAGTGTACAACTTACGGCATAGGTGTCACATATGACACAGCCTTGTCCTGTTTGTTACAAGCTTGTGAGTGTACAACTTACGGCATAGGTGTCACATATGACACAGACTTGTCCTGTTTGTTACAAGCTTGTGAGTGTACAACTTACGGCATAGGTGTCACATATGACACAGCCTTGTCCTGTTTGTTACAAGCTCATGAGTGTACAACTTACGGCATAGGTGTCACATATGACACAGCCTTGTCCTGTTTGTTACAAGCTTGTGAGTGTACAACTTACGGCATAGGTGTCACATATGACACAGTCCTGTTTGTTACAAGCTCATGAGTGTACAACTTACGGATAGGTTGTCACATATGACACAGTGTACAAGCTCATGATGTAAGCATAGTGTCATGAACAGCCTTGTCGTTTAAAGTGTTCAAAGTGATTCTACCTTATGATTACTAAAAGTGCCTCTGGATGGTCTTTTTAACTTAGTAAAATCAAATTACTTTAATATTTTTTGTCCCTCTGCGTATATTGCTACAGTAAAGTTCTTAATTTAGTATTTGCTTCTATTTGATGTTAGAGTTAATTAAGGATGGCGGCTTAACCTGCAGAGAAGAGCTAAAGTTTTTTAAAAAAAATATTCTGTGTGATCAGTATTTTCGATTTACCTGATGTAAAATGGTTTCCACTCTAATCTTTGAACTAAAATTGAATTTTAAAATTGCTGGTAAAAATATATTTTTAAATGTATAGTGGGTTTTTTTGACCAATGTACATTTGTCAAGATAGAGAAATTAACGGCAAGAGGCAAGATATATTATATTAAGAACTGCTGAGAGCTCAGAAAAAATGCGGGGATGCTTCTTTCAAAAGATTTGTCCTCGTAATATAAAGTGGAGGCTCCATGAATCTGGTGTGATTAAGACTTTCAAGAGATTTTTTTTTTAAGTAAACGCTACGGAATAGAATGTGTGTTATAATAGGCGATCTGGGGCGGCGTTGTATAAAGTGCTACATGCCCACTAAAGGAAATAGCTGCTGTATTATGGGATAGGGAGTATGTTATAATAGGTGATCTGGGGCGGCGTTGTATAAAGTGCTACATGTCCCACTAAAGGAGATAGCTGCTGTATTACGGAATAGGAAGTGTGTTATAATAGGTGATCTGGGGCGGCGATGTATAAAGTGCTACATGCCCACTAAAGGAAATAGCTGCTGTATTATGGGATAGGGAGTGTGTTATAATAGGTGATCTGGGGCGGCGTTGTATAAAGTGCTACATGCCCACTAAAGGAAATAGCTGCTGTATTATGGGATAGGGAGTGTGTTATAATAGGTGATCTGGGCGGCGATGTATAAAGTGGTACATGCCCACTAAAGGAAATAGCTGCTGTATTATGGGATAGGGAGTGTGTTTATAATAGGTGATCTGGGGCGGCGATGTATAAAGTGGTACATGCCCACTAAAGGAAATAGCTGCTGTATTATGGGATAGGGAGTGTGTTTATAATAGGTGATCTGGGGCGGCGTTGTATAAAGTGCTACATGTCCCACTAAAGGAGATAGCTGCTGTATTACGGAATAGGAAGGGTGTTATAATAGGTGATCTGGGGCGGCGATGTATAAAGTGCTACATGCCCACTAAAGGAAATAGCTGCTGTCTTATGGGATAGGGAGAGGGGTATAAGAGCTGATCTGGGCCCGCGTTGGAAAAAGAGCTACATGCCCACTAAAGGAAATAGCTGCCGTATTATGGGATAGGGAGTGTGTTATAATAGGTGATCTGGGGCGGCGATGTATAAAGTGGTACATGCCCACTAAAGGAAATAGCTGCTGTATTATGGGATAGGGAGTGTGTTATAATAGGTGATCTGGGGCGGCGTTTTTATAAAGTGCTACATGCCCACTAAAGGAAATAGCTGCTGTATTATGGGATAGGGAGTGTGTTATAATAGGTGATCTGGGGCGGCGTTGTATAAAGTGCTACATGCCCACTAAAGGAAATAGCTGCTGTATTATGGGATAGGGAGTGTGTTATAATAGGCGATCTGGGCGGCGTTGTATAAAGTGCTACATGCCCACTAAAAGAAATAGCTGCTGTATTATGGGATAGGGAGTGTGTTATAATAGGTGATCTGGGGCGGCGTTGTATAAAGTGCTACATGCCAACTAAAGGAAATAGCTGCTGTATTATGGATAGGGAGTGTGTTATAATAGGTGATCTGGGGCGGCGTTGTATAAAGTGCTACATGCCCACTAAAGGAGATAGCTGCTGTATTATGGGATTATCTCTGGAGCTATTCTTCTCTGTCACTCTCGTTAATGTCCAATAACATCAACAAGTGGCTTGTTTTAGGAATTTGGTTGAGAAAGGCACCTTCTTTCCTATCAACTCGTCTGCTCGCGTAAAAAAAAATATATGTTTCAATCAATGACCTCATTTATTCAGGACACGGATACTTAGTAATTCTCCCTGGAGGGTGCTCAAGATGGAGCGTGTCCTCTGAAAGTACCCATTTCAAAATGTCTCATAGCAGGACAGCTGGAAATATTCTACACCGGAAAGAAAAACAATTACTAAAAAATATATCTGAATATAACACATTAATTTTATTGAAAACTATATAGTATATCTAATATTGTAATTTATAATGAATCAGAATTGGCTGAAATTTAAAAAAATACAAATATCACGTTTAATATTTGAGATAGAGAAACAACATTCATAGGTAATTTAATTTGAAATATGACTGCTTATCTACCATTTTTCGATCTGATTTACAAGAATGGAGATATATCAAATTTTCTATAATCATCCCCTCTAATCCCTTCCGATTAAATATAGATTTTGAAAACGACCCAACAAAAATTACGAACCCCAGAGCCCATATATATATATATATATATATATATATATATATATATATATATATATATATATATAACTAAGGGAAATCTGCTGTTGAAGTCCTACTCATGACGCGATTTTTGAAAAAAGGACTCACAAAATGATGCTCATTTTGAACGGACCTCATTTTCGTCATCTCCTGGGTAGGATCGATGGACATTTTGTGAAAATCGCCTCATGAATACGGCCTCAATAGCTGATTACCCTTAAAAGAAATCTGCTAAAAGAAATCATTGCGAAGGATTTAGGCCTTTTATTCCGATGCTCATCTATAACCTTCCATAGTCTTAATTTATCCTTTCTAATTATTCTCAATGAGTAACCTTACAAAAGTAACAAGAAGTGATCACACTTGTTGACTTCCACGAAGAAAAAAATTCTGTCTACTTTTTTTAAGATCTCTAGCTCATTTTACCTTGATATTAGTGCTCATCTTAGGTGACAATGAAACCGGTGACCACAACCATGCAATTCTGGACTATTTCAAAAAGTCCGTCACGCAGGGGCTGCGTAAACTAAGCAGATTTCCCTCGTCAAGATTAATAATAGACAGACCTCTGAACCCCCCTCCCTCCCAGCGGTTCTATTTCAGCCGTTAACGAACTTGATCTTCCTTTTTACTATAAAACTATTAAATTTGGAGTTTGGTAACGATCATATATATCAATAGCTGATTTCTCTTAAGGGAAATCTGCTAAAAATGGCAGGAAACCATTTATATTTTTACCAGTCAAGGGACAGAATACCTAATTTAAAAATATCCTTACAAAAAATGTGCGGTATTTGAAAAAATAACTGTTGATTAAAGGTGTCATAGTATTGGAAGTAAAAAGGAACCTGAATAAGTTACTAGAGAATGCTAGGGCTCGGCTTATCTCTGAGCATGATAACTGCAAGAAACTTCTACCTGGTTGCTATAGACTAGACTAGTTAACTTA
Source organism: Riptortus pedestris (assembly GCA_019009955.1). NCBI lineage: Eukaryota > Metazoa > Arthropoda > Insecta > Hemiptera > Alydidae > Riptortus > Riptortus pedestris. Next base: position 6,641,379 of record CM032231.1, on the reverse strand, counting down.
TCAGAGGTAGTTTTAATGGTTCGAACCTACATTTATTAAGTCAAGGTGTAAAATGTTGCCACAGGATACGTTAAAAAAAATGATAATATTGTAAATTTGCTAACAGAAATCTACACACTGGTAACAAAACCATCAATATCAAGTGAATAAATAGAAACGTTAATAAATAACCTCCCGATGAGAAGTGTCTGAAATGTAAACCAACAGGTCTGCCAACCTCACACCAGATAGAAAACAATTAATGAAATATATCAGAATGTAACGTATTAATTTTATCGAAAGCTATATACTATATTTAGTACTGTAATTAATAGTGAATCAGAATAATTTTTGTCTAAACCAATGAAATTTAAGTATTCCAAGAACTTAAAACGGGAGGTGGGGTCACCAGAACATATTTGCATGTACCTCTTATAATTAAAGTCTCTTGAAAACAATATGTGGTACTTAAGCTTGGAATAATGTTGTTTATTATGTAACGAGTATTGTTTATGTAACATGAGTAGGAGGAGAGGGGGGGGGTCGCTGAAAACTGAAAAATGTAAATATCTCGGTTACTATACAAGATAGAGAATAAATGTATATACCAATATTAATAGTGCATTCAATTTGTAATAAGATTGATTTTATACACTTCTTTCATCCAACGTAAATTAACGAACATATTTCGAATTATCAAAATCCCCCCCCCACCTCTGGTCCGATTTCAGCCCTTAACGGACCTGATCTTTCATTTTATATAAAACGACTAAATATCGAGTTTGGTAACGATCAAATAATATTTGCGACCTTTAGTGCGGTAGCAGCTCTATAGATCGCATTTTTTTGGTTCCATCGTTACCAAACACGTAAGTGTTTAATGCAAAAACTAAAGATCAGGTCCGTTAATGGTGGAAATCTGACCAGTGGTTATAGGGACGGGGATTTCCAAAATTCAAGATATCTCCATTATTATGGGTCGTATCAAGAAATTGTACAGAAGCATCCTTATCGGAAATGTAATGTTCTACAAGTGTTGTATACACATGTTTTCTATATATTGATTTTTAACCGAAATATTTCCATATTTCACTCCCCGGCTAAACCCCCACCCCTACTCGTGTCAGATTAAGAATAAACTGGTATATCAAGAATTCATGGTGAAATACCATACGGTTTTCATTGAACATTTATTTCGTGAAATACATGCTAGTAATACTTTGTGTGATGACGTCTTCATTTAAGATTTTTCATTCTGTACCAGAAAATGTTTACATGATCTATACCATATTTGATATTCAACCGTTTCAGTCAACACTAAAGGTCATATTTGTTATTGTCAGGCATCGGACATGGAATAAGAGGGTATAATTTGTCGGAAATTCAAAACACTTCCTTTATTATTAGTGCGATAGTAAAATATTATAGAAACAACATTGATAAATTATTGATGACCTACAATTGTTGTTCCATGCATTATTTTCGTAGCTGAAGTATTAATCGTATTATTCGTGCTCTCTCGTTTACAAACTTCAGCACCCCCACCCCCCGCCTTATACACATCATATTTTTTTTTTTTTACATAGAAATTGTGAATTTGTGTATCACAAGAGTGTGGTATTACACTTTTTTGTTTGTGGGAAATCTGCTTAGTTTCCGCAGCCCCTGCGTGACGGACTTTTTAACCCATTCCCTCCCTCCTCTCTTGTAATCCCTTCTCCAATCAAATTGTTGTGTCATTTTAAGTGACGCCACCAATTACCCTTAATGGTATTGACAAGTAAAAGAGAAATTGCAGATTGAGAATATAAATACTGCCATATATTCTCAAATTTTGCATTAAGTATTCCTCGTAATTTCAAGCTTTTGTGTTTATTTAATTAATTACTTATCTATATATATATATATATATATATATATATATATATATATATATAAAATTGTAACCTCTGTCTGTACATTGATTTTTTTCGCGAAATTTCACGATAACTTTTCGTTTCACATGCCATAGACACCATAACTGCATTTTGTTTCTTTCGTGTATGTTTGTCTGTTTGTTTGTTACCTTTTCACGCATAAACGGCTGAACCGAATTTTATGAAACTTGGTATGTATATTACTACTAACCCAACTTAGACTTTAGGCTATATATATATCCTCTTAGACGAATAGGAGTGGGGGTTATAAAGGAAGCCTGAAATTAAAAATAACGATATTTTGATTCCTATTGGTTTTTCGGCAAATATGCAAATAACAAAAGTTGTTTATTTTGTTATTTAGAGTAACTTTTGTTATATACACTTTCGTCGTATACCGAGTTATAAACGAGATATACGCTAAAACCTATAGCGGAAGTGAGCAATTTTATTTGGCACAAACGACTCAACCGAACTAAATAAAACTCGGTATGTATATTAGCACTAACACCTTCATTATAATAAGCCATACCAAAATTTCTAGAAACGGGCAGGAGTGGGGGTTGTAAGGGAGGCCTGAATTTAAAAATAGCGGTATTTCGTTTTCTATTCGTTTTTCGGCAAATATGAACATAACAAAAGTTGTTAATTTTGTTATTTAGAGTAACTTTGGTCATATTCATTTTTGTCTTTTAACAAAGTATAAACGAGATATACACTATAAACTAAAGCGGGAGTCAACTATTTCATTAAGCGCTAACAAGTAAACGGAACTTACAAAAACTCAGTATGTCAATTAGCATTAATTCTTCCATGATTATAAGCTATATTAAAATTTTTAGGTTAGAACGGGAGTGAGGGTTATAAGGGAGGCCTGAAATAAAAATTCGCGATATTTCATAGTCTATTTGTCTACGGGAAATATGACAATTTGGAGGACAGTGAAGACATAAATAAAAAATTAATTTTATTATTAACAAATGCCAACAACGGGAAGAAACTCTAAACACTGGACGGGTAAATGTCATGTTTATTTGTTTGTTTGTTTGTTTGTTTGTTTGTTACCTTTTCACGCATAAACGGCTGAACCGAATTTTATGAAACTTGGTATGTATATTACTACTAACCCAACTTAGACTTTAGGCTATATTAATATCCTCTGAGACGAACAGGAGTGGGGGTTATAAGGAAAGCCAGAAATTAAAAATAGCGATATTTCGATTCCTATTGGTTTTTCGGCAAATATGCAAATAACAAAATTTGTTTATTTTGTTATTTAGAGTAACTTTTGTTATATACACTTTCGTAGTATACCGAGTTATAAACGAGATATACGCTAAAACCAATAGAGGAAGTGAACTATTTTATATGGCAATAAAGAATCAACCAAACTAAATAAAACTTGGTATGTGTATTAGCACTAACGCTTTCATTATTACAAGCCATGCCAACATTTCTAGGGACGGGCAGGAGTGGGGGTTATAAGGGAAGCCAGAAATTAAAAATAGCGATATTTCGTTTCTTATTGGTTTTTCGGCATATATGAACATAACAAAAGTTGTTTATTGTGTAATTTAGAGTAACTTGTGTTATATTCACTTTTGCCGTATACGGAAGTATAAATGAGTTATACTCTAAAAACTATAGAGGGAGTCCACAATTTTATTTGGCACAAAAGACTCAACCGAACTAAACCAAACTTGGTATTTGAATTAGTACTAACGCCTTCCTTATAATAAGCCATACTAACATTTCTAGGGACGGGCAGGAGTGGGGGTTTTATGGAAGGTCTGAAATTAAAAATAGTGATATTTCGTTTCCTATTGCTTTTTCAACAAATATGCACATAACAAAAGTTATTCGTTTTGTTATTTAGAGTAGCTTTAGTTACATGCACTTTTTCCGTATACGGAAGTATAAATGAGTTATACGCTAAAACCTATAGCGGGAGTCCACAATTTTATTTGGCACAAAAGACTCAACCGAACTAAACCAAACTCGGTATTTGAATTAGCACTAACGCCTTCCTTATAATAAGCCATACTATTTCTAGGGACGGGCAGGAGTGGGAGTTGTAAGGGAGGCCTGAAATGAAAATAGTGATTTCCTATTGGGGTTTCGGCAAATATGCAAATAACAAAAGTTGTTGAATTTGTTATTTAGAGAAATTTTCTCAACACTTCTTTTCAATATGAACTACCAGGTACCTCAAATGAAAAAAATTATTCAAATGTATGTCAATATTTTCTCATTAATAATTCAAATCTATGCACAGGAAACGGGAAATATGACAATATGCAGAACAGTGATGTCTTGCATAAAAAAATAATTTTATTATTAACAAATCCACATAAACGACGGGTGTTAACCCGAAACACTGGGACGGGTAAATGCCATAATATTGTGCAAAGTAAAGCCTTGCCAAAAATATACCACTAACATTCAGCCCCAAATGAATTCCCGAGCGAAGCCGGGTATCTCAGCTAGTATATAGATATATATAAAATTGTAACCTCTGTCTGTACATTGATTTTTTTCGCAAAATTTCACGATAACTTTTCTTTTCACATGTCATAGACACCATAACTGCATTTTGTTTCGTTGGTGTCTGTTTGTTTGTTTACTTGTTTGTTTATTTGTTTGTTTTTTTGTTTGTTTGTTTGTTACCTTTTCACGCATAAACGGCTGAACCGAATTTTATGAAACTTAGTATGTATATTACTACTAACCCAACTTAGACTTTAGGCTATATATATATCCTCTAAGACGAATAGGAGTGGGGGTTATAAGGGAAGCCTGAAATTAAAAATAGCGATATTTTGATTCCTATTGGTTTTTCGGCAAATATGCAAATAACAAAAGTTGTTTATTTTGTTATTTAGAGTAACGTTTATTATATACACTTTTTTCGTATACCGAATTATAAACGAGATATACACTAAAACCTACAGCAGAAGTGAACAATTTTATTTGGGACAAACGACCCAACCGAAATAAATAAAACTCGGTATATGTATTAGCACTAACACCTTCCTTATAATAAGCCATACTAACATTTCTAGGGACGGGCAGGAGTGGGGGTTATAAGGGAGTCCTGAAATTAAAAATAGCGGTATTTCGTTTCCTATTGGGGTTTCGGCAAATAAGCACATAACAAAAGTTGTTTATTTTGTTGTTTAGAGAAACTTTTGTTATATACACTATCGTCGTATACCGAAGTATAAAGGCGTTGTACGCTAAAAATTAAAGCGGGAGTCAACAATTTTATTTGGTACAAAAGACTCAACCGAACTAAATAAAACACTCGGTATGTGTATTAGCACTAACGCCTTCCTTATAATAAGCCATACTAACATTTCTAGGGGCGGGGAGGAGTGGGGGTTATAAGAGAGGCCTGAAATTAAAAATAGTGATATTTCGTTTCCTATTGGGGTTTCGACAAATATGCACATAACAAAAGTGGTTTATTTTGTTATTTAGAAAAATTTGCTCAACAATTCTTTTTAATATGAACTACTAAGTACCTCACCTGGAAAAATTAATTCAAATTATAATATATTATTATAATATTTTGTCCTTAATAATTTAAATCTATGCATAATGCACAGGAAACGGGAAATATGGCAATATGGAGGACAGTGAAGTCTTACATAAAAATTAATTTTATTATTAACAATGGTAAATGTCTAAATATTGTGCAAAGTAAAGCCTTGCCAAAAAAAATACCATCACTATCCAGCCTCAAATGAATTCCCGGGCGAACCCGGGTACCTTAGCTAGTCTTTATATATATACTAGCTCAGATACCCGGCTTCGCCCGGGAATTCATTTGAGGCTGGATGGTGATGGTATTTTTTTGGCAAGGCTTTACTTTCCACAATATTTTGACATTTACCCGTCCCAGTGTTAATACCCCCTGTACGGGTTAATACCCGTTGTTGGCATTTGTTAATAATAAAATTAATTTTTTATGTAAGTCTTCACTGTCCTCCAAATTATCATATTTCCCGTCTCCTGTGCATTATGCATAGATTTCAGCTGTTAATGACAAAATATTAACATTGATTTGAATTAATTTTTCCAGCTGAGGTACCTGATAGTTCAAATAGGAATGAATTGTTGATCATATCAATATTTCTACGCAAATTACTTGCTCCACACATTGTTCCTGGAGAAATGTATAAAAAAAAAAGTTAATCTAAATAACAAAGTAAACAACTTTTGTTATGTGCATGTTTGTCGAAAAACTAATAGACAATGAAATATCGCGAATTTTTATTTCAGGCCTCCCTTATAACCCCCACTCCCGTTCTAACCTAAACATTTTAATATAGCTTATAATTATGGAAGAATTAATGCTAATTGACATACCGAGTTCTGTTAAGTTCGGTTCAATCGTTAGCGCCCAATGAAATAGTTCACTCCCGCTTTAGTTTATAGTGTATATCTCGTTTACACTTTGTTAAAAGATAAAAATGAATATGACACAAGTTACTCTAAATAACTAAATAAACAACTTTTGTTATGTTCACATTTGCCGAAAAACGAATAGAAAACGAAATACCGCTATTTTTAAATTCAGGCCTCCCTTACAACCCCCACTCCTGCCCGTCCCTAGAAATGTTCGTATGGCTTGTTATAAAGAAAACGTTAGTGCTAATACACATACCGAGTTTTATTTATTTCGGTTGAGTCTTTTGTGCCAAATAAATTGTTGACTCCCGCTATAATTTTTAGCGTATAACGCCTTTATACATCGGTATACGACGATAGTGTATATAACAAAAGTTTCTCTAAATAACAAAATAAACAACTTTTGTTATGTGCATATTTGCCGAAAATGCAATAGGAAACGAAATACCACTATTATTAATTTCAGGCCTTCCTTATAACCCCCACTCCTGCCCGTTCCTAGAAATGTTAGTATGGCTTATTATAAGGAAGGCGTTAGTGCTAATTCACATACCGAGTTTGGTTTAGTTCGGTTGAGTCTTTTGTGCCAAATAAAATTGTGGACTCCCTCTATAGTTTTTAGCGTATAACTCATTTATACTTCCGTATACGGCAAAAGTGTATATAACAAAAGTTACTGTAAATAACAAAATAAACAACTTTTGTTATGGGCATATTTGCTGAAAAAGCAATATGAAACGAAATATCGCTATTTTTAATTTCAGGCTTCCCTTATAACCCCCACTCCTATTTGTCTTAGAAAATATTAATATAGCCTAAAGTTGGGCTAGTAGTAATATACATACCAAGTTTCATAAAATTCGGTTCAGCCGTTTATGCGTGAAAAGGTAACAAACAAACAAACAAATAAACAAACAAACAAACAAACAGACACCAAAGAAACAAAATGCAGTTATGGTGTCTATGACATGTGAAACGAAAAGTTATCGTGAAATTTCGCGAAAAAAATCAATGTACAGACAGAGGTTACAATTTTATATATATATATATAGATTCTAGCGTACGTGTGTATGTCACTGAACTCCTCCTAGACGGATGGACGAATATGATTGAATTTTTATATACGCGTTCAGGTGACGCCCCGGATGGTTTAGCGCCGCAGATCGGCCATGCAGATGGAGCAGGAGTGGGGGTCGTGAGGGAGGCCTGAATTTAAAAATAGCCGTATTTCGTTTCCTATTGTTTTTTCGGCAAATATGCACAGGATAAGAGTTGTTTATGTTGTTCTTTGGAGTAACTTTTGTCATATTCACTTTTGTCGTATAATAAAGTATAAACGAGATATACACTAAAAAAGTAAAGAGGGGCCAACAATTTTATTGGGCAACAACGATTGAACCGAACTGAACAAAACTCGGTATGTGAATTAGCATTAATTCTACCATGGTTATAAGCTGTACCAAATTTGTTAAGTTCGAACGGGAGTAGGGGTTTACTGAAGGCGGAAAACTAAAAAACGCCGATATCTCGGTTAATATTAAAGACAGTGAAAATAGATACATGACAACGTTTATAGATCTTTTAATTTGCAAAAGGATTGGTTCTATACAAAATTTCGATCAGACTCAAACCACCGGAGATATTTCGAACTTTCGAAAATCCTCCCCTCTAAATCCCCCCTCCCAATGATCCGATTCCAGCCGTTGAAAAACATGATCCGTCGTTTAACGTAAAACGTTTAAATACGGAGTTTGGTAGCGATCAAGCGAAAATTGCGACCGCTAGAGTGTTAACAGGCTAATACACCTTTATCTTTATATATATAATTCTAGCGTACGTGTGTATGTCACTGAACTCCTCCTAGACGGATGGACCGATTTGATTGAATTTTTAAATACGCGTTCGGATTACGCCCCGGATGGTTTAGGGCCGCAGATCGGCCCGCCAGAAGGAGCAGGTCTCCGGTCGAAGGGCGAAGGGCGAGGTTATTGGAAATGAAATGAAATGTTAATATGTTTATCTAATGTATGTCCTTAGAGTTTAAGTATGTCATCTAAATAAAGATGTTTTCACAATAGATATATATAAATAGAGAGGTTTTCACTTTCTGACATTGTTATTTATTGTCCAAATTTATTTTACCTTGATTTGAATGTTGCAATTATTTTATTTTCTTTATTTATATTTATGTATTTGGATTATTATTGTTGAGGGTTTTGATTTATTTCAATTATTGGTCAACAACTGTTTGTTTTTAAGGACGTGTAGTGCGCATTCCACCAGATAATCATAGAACTAAAACGTCTTCTTTTCCTTCTCTCCATTTTCCTTATCTTTTTGCGTACCAAATTTTTGGCGATATTTTATTTACTATTTGTTTTTTGGCAAACGTGCACATAACAAATGTTGTTTTTTGCGTTATTAAAAGAAGATTTTTTTTTAAACATAATATTATTAAATTTAATATCCTAATCGCTTGATATATCATGCAGGACAACGTCTGCCGGGTCCGCTAGTTTTATATATTATTTTATCTAGTAGCAGGTGTACTAAATGATTTTAAGTTGTAGCTCTAAAAATTGACACTTATTATTAAAGTTTATTACATTATATAACAAACATCAAAATACTGAATATAGGAAAGGATGTGAGCAATTTTAATCATTTATGCTAGGGTACTAACGCTACAATTGAAGTGGATGCTAGCATCTTAATTGTATAATGGATAACTGGTTATACTTGCTAAAAAGCAAACAAAAAAAAAAATATACCCCATGAATAATGATCAAGAAAAACTATCCCGAGTATTATGAGAGTTTTTGAAGAAAAATAACTGGCTCTTTGGTTGAAGGATATCAAAGTCTTAAAGTTTTCTTTGGAAGGAAGCTAGTGGCTGAAAGACAATACGTCGTAACTAATGACTGAAAGAAAAATACTGAGCCCAAAATGTAGGATGAAAGAAAGACTGGATCTTTCATCAATCTCTTTCAAAGATAATTAGCAACGGCTTAGATTAATTATTGCCATAATGAATAGTCCTGTATATTTCACCTTTCGCCATAGTCGCTCCTTGGACTTTGGGGATTATCGCACCCGATTTATAAGCCTCGGCGCTGTAAAGGCGATTGTGGTTAAGGCTGTATTCAGGAGCAGCATTCATACTCATGCTTGTGGTTAAGGCTGTATTCAGGAGCAGCATTTATACTCATGCTTGTGGCTAAGGCTGTATTCAGGAGCAGCATTTATACTCATGCTTGTGGTTAAGGCTGTATTCAGGAGCAGCATTTATACTCATGCTTGTGGCTAAGGCTGTATTCAGGAGCAGCATTTATACTCATGCTTGTGGTTAAGGCTGTATTCAGGAGCAGCATTTATACTCATGCTTGTGGTTAAGGCTGTATTCAGGAGCAGCATTTATACTCATGCTTGTGGTTAAGGCTGTATTCAGGAGCAGCATTTATACTCATGCTTGTGGTTAAGGCTGTATTCAGGAGCAGCATTTATACTCATGCTTGTGGTTAAGGCTGTATTCAGGAGCAGCATTTATACTCATGCTTGTGGTTAAGGCTGTATTCAGGAGCAGCATTTATACTCATGCTTGTGGTTAAGGCTGTATTCAGGAGCAGCATTTATACTCATGCTTGTGGTTAAGGCTGTATTCAGGAGCAGCATTCATACTCATGCTTGTGGTTAAGGCTGTATTCAGGAGCAGCATTCATACTCATGCTTGTGGTTAAGGCTGTATTCAGGAGCAGCATTCATACTCATGCTTGTGGTTAAGGCTGTATTCAGGAGCAGCATTTATACTCATGCTTGTGGTTAAGGCTGTATTCAGGAGCAGCATTCATACTCATGCTTGGGGTTAAGGCTGTATTCAGGATCAGCAATCATACTCATGATTGTGTTTAAGGCTGTATTCAGGATCAGCATTCATACTCATGCTTGTGTTAAGGCTGTATTCAGGAGCATTTATACTCATGCTTGTGGTTAAGGCTGTATTCAGGAGCAGCATTCATACTCATGCTTGTGGTTAAGGCTGTATTCAGGAGCAGCATTCATACTCATGCTTGTGGTTAAGGCTGTATTCAGGAGCAGCATTCATACTCATGCTTGTGGTTAAGGCTGTATTCAGGAGCAGCATTTATACTCATGCTTGTGGTTAAGGCTGTATTCAGGAGCAGCATTTATACTCATGCTTGTGGTTAAGGCTGTATTCAGGAGCAGCATTTATACTCATGCTTGTGGTTAAGGCTGTATTCAGGAGCAGCATTTATACTCATGCTTGTGGTTAAGGCTGTATTCAGGAGCAGCATTAATACTCATGCTTGTGGTTAAGGCTGGATTCAGGAGCAGCATTTATACTCATGCTTGTGGTTAAGGCTGTATTCAGGTGCAGCATTTATACTCATGCTTGTGTTTAAGGCTGTATTCAGGAGCAGCATTTATACTCATGCTTGTGGTTAAGGCTGTATTCAGGAGCAGCATTTATACTCATGCTTGTGGTTAAGGCTGTATTCAGGAGCAGCATTTATACTCATGCTTGTGGTTAAGGCTGTATTCAGGAGCATTTATACTCATGCTTGTGGTTAAGGCTGTATTCAGGAGCAGCATTTATACTCATGCTTGTGGTTAAGGCTGTATTCAGGAGCAGCATTTATACTCATGCTTGTGGTTAAGGCTGTATTCAGGAGCAGCATTTATACTCATGCTTGTGGTTAAGGCTGTATTCAGGAGCAGCATTTATACTCATGCTTGTGGTTAAGGCTGTATTCAGGAGCAGCATTTATACTCATGCTAGATCTGAAGGCGGTCTTCAGGAGCAGGATTGATACTCATGCTTGTGGTTAAGGCTGTATTCAGGAGCAGCATTTATACTCATGCTTGTGGTTAAGGCTGCTTTCAGGAGCAGCATTTATACTCATGCTTGTGGTTAAGGCTGTATTCAGGAGCAGCATTTATACTCATGCTTGTAGTTAAGGCTGTATTCAGGAGCAGCATTTATACTCATGCTTGTGGTTAAGGCTGTATTCAGGAGCAGCATTTATACTCATGCTTGTGGTTAAGGCTGTATTCAGGAGGAGCATTTATACTCATGCTTGTGGTTAAGGCTGTATTCAGGAGGAGCATTTATACTCATGCTTGTGGTTAAGGCTGTATTCAGGAGGAGCATTTATACTCATGCTTGTGGTTAAGGCTGTATTCAGGAGCAGCATTTATACTCATGCTTGTGGTTAAGGCTGTATTCAGGAGCAGCATTTATACTCATGCTTGTGGTTAAGGCTGTATTCAGGAGCAGCATTTATACTCATGCTTGTGGTTAAGGCTGTATTCAGGAGCAGCATTTATACTCATGCTTGTGGTTAAGGCTGTATTCAGGAGCAGCATTTATACTCATGCTTGTGGTTAAGGCTGTATTCAGGAGCAGCATTTATACTCATGCTTGTGGTTAAGGCTGTATTCAGGAGCAGCATTTATACTCATGCTTGTGGTTAAGGCTGTATTCAGGAGCAGCATTTATACTCATGCTTGTGGTTAAGGCTGTATTCAGGAGCAGCATTTATACTCATGCTTGTGGTTAAGGCTGTATTCAGGAGCAGCATTTATACTCATGCTTGTGGTTAAGGCTGTATTCAGGAGCAGCATTTATACTCATGCTTGTGGTTAAGGCTGTATTCAGGAGCAGCATTTATACTCATGCTTGTGGTTAAGGCTGTATTCAGGAGCAGCATTTATACTCATGCTTGTGGTTAAGGCTGTATTCAGGAGCAGCATTTATACTCATGCTTGTGGTTAAGGCTGTATTCAGGAGCAGCATTTATACTCATGCTTGTGGTTAAGGCTGTATTCAGGAGCAGCATTTATACTCATGCTTGTGGTTAAGGCTGTATTCAGGAGCAGCATTTATACTCATGCTTGTCGTTAAGGCTGTATTCAGGAGCAGCATTTATACTCATGCTTGTGGTTAAGGCTGTATTCAGGAGCAGCATTTATACTCATGCTTGTGGTTAAGGCTGTATTCAGGAGCAGCATTTATACTCATGCTTGTGGTTAAGGCTGTATTCAGGAGCAGCATTTATACTCATGCTTGTGGTTAAGGCTGTATTCAGGAGCAGCATTTATACTCATGCTTGTGGTTAAGGCTGTATTCAGGAGCAGCATTTATACTCATGCTTGTGGTTAAGGCTGTATTCAGGAGCAGCATTTATACTCATGCTTGTGGTTAAGGCTGTATTCAGGAGCAGCATTTATACTCATGCTTGTGGTTAAGGCTGTATTCAGGAGCAGCATTTATACTCATGCTTGTGGTTAAGGCTGTATTCAGGAGCAGCATTTATACTCATGCTTGTGGTTAAGGCTGTATTCAGGAGCAGCATTTATACTCATGCTTGTGGTTAAGGCTGTATTCAGGAGCAGCATTTATACTCATGCTTGTGGTTAAGGCTGTATTCAGGAGCAGCATTTATACTCATGCTTGTGGTTAAGGCTGTATTCAGGAGCAGCATTTATACTCATGCTTGTGGTTAAGGCTGTATTCAGGAGCAGCATTTATACTCATGCTTGTGGTTAAGGCTGTATTCAGGAGCAGCATTTATACTCATGCTTGTGGTTAAGGCTGTATTCAGGAGCAGCATTTATACTCATGCTTGTGGTTAAGGCTGTATTCAGGAGCAGCATTTATACTCATGCTTGTGGTTAAGGCTGTATTCAGGAGCAGCATTTATACTCATGCTTGTGGTTAAGGCTGTATTCAGGAGCAGCATTTATACTCATGCTTGTGGTTAAGGCTGTATTCAGGAGCAGCATTTATACTCATGCTTGTGGTTAAGGCTGTATTCAGGAGCAGCATTTATACTCATGCTTGTGGTTAAGGCTGTATTCAGGAGCAGCATTTATACTCATGCTTGTGGTTAAGGCTGTATTCAGGAGCAGCATTTATACTCATGCTTGTGGTTAAGGCTGTATTCAGGAGCAGCATTTATACTCATGCTTGTGGTTAAGGCTGTATTCAGGAGCAGCATTTATACTCATGCTTGTGGTTAAGGCTGTATTCAGGAGCAGCATTTATTCTCATGCTTGTGGTTAAGGCTGTATTCAGGAGCAGCATTTATACTCATGCTTGTGGTTAAGGCTGTATTCAGGAGTAGCATTTATACTCATGCTTGTGGTTAAGGCTGTATTCAGGCGCAGCATTTATTCTCATGCTTGTGGTTAAGGCTGTATTCAGGAGCAGCATTTATACTCATGCTTGTCGTTAAGGCTGTATTCAGGAGCAGCATTTATACTCATGCTTGTGGTTAAGGCTGTATTCAGGAGCAGCATTTATACTCATGCTTGTGGTTAAGGCTGTATTCAGGAGCAGCATTTATACTCATGCTTGTGGTTAAGGCTGTATTCAGGAGCAGCATTTATACTCATGCTTGTGGTTAAGGCTGTATTCAGGAGCAGCATTTATACTCATGCTTGTGGTTAAGGCTGTATTCAGGACCAGCATTTATACTCATGCTTGTGGTTAAGGCTGTATTCAGGACCAGCATTTATACTCATGCTTGTGGTTAAGGCTGTATTCAGGAGCAGCATTTATACTCATGCTTGTGGTTAAGGCTGTATTCAGGAGGAGCATTTATACTCATGCTTGTGGTTAAGGCTGTATTCAGGAGCAGCATTTATACTCATGCTTGTGGTTAAGGCTGTATTCAGGAGCAGCATTTATACTCATGCTTGTGGTTAAGGCTGCTTTCAGGAGCAGCATTTATACTCATGCTTGTGGCTAAAGATTAAGAATCAAAAGTTAATATAAGATCTCCGACAGTACTTATATTCAATCATATACACCACTCAGACAATCACAGTTTAAGGTCGCATTCTTCTCTAAACTCGAAAAAAAGAAATGGTCTCGAGTTAATTATTATTATTTCCCACTTCCTGCGAAAACACGCTCATGAAGTTATCTCACATACAATTCTTTACTTCTCCCTTAATAGGAATCCCATTTGACAAAGACTTGAAATATAAGCTGCCAGTGAGGTTCTAATATTATAATAATTCACAGTAGCAGTCGCAGTTCCAAAAATATAAATAACTCTTCTTAGTGTAAATAACACAAAAGAAAAAATGAAGATGGGCAGTATATAGGTGCCTCATTGAGTGGTGAACAACTCATACATCTATAAAATAACTCAACTAGGACTACATCTATAAAACAACTCAACTAGGACTACATCCTGAGGAGGCATTGATTTTAGAGGACCAAAAAGGCAAATGAGTTAATGGTATTATTATATTTTTTTAGTGATGAATTTATTTATTTCAAATAAGGAATTCTTCACAACTCCTCAATTGATCCGACAAGTGTACAAGAATGTTTCGATGCTAGGTTTTTTTTTTTTTTTTTTTTACAAATGTTGATGTCAGATTGAAATAATTTGGAATGACGGTCAGGAACAGTAGAGCATTTCAGTTCGTTTTTGCTATTTTCATCGGGGCCTGAGGGCATAAATATGGAGAAAAGGTCTGTGTTAGAACACATTACAGAGGCTAAATTTGGAGAGTGGCCTGCAAAAAGATTCTATTCGGAAGAGGCTGGCGCAAATTGAGTTCCCTGAGGAAATGAAATACAGCCGAGCAAAAAAGGATCGCCAACCTCAGAGAGAAACTGAGCACTTGGAATTCTCTTTCTCTTGCCAATTGCTATTCTTATTTGTAAGAGTTATTTTCTACCCAAGACTAGTTCCTTGGGTGCTCTCAGGCGCTACAGTTCTCATGAACTTGGGCATCAGGCCTATTCATGGATCTACGAGTCTAGTTACAAACTGTGGGAATAGTGATTACGCTTTGTTGAATTTTAATTGCATCTAATTATGCACTAAAATTATAAGCTTATTAATAATTGGATATACTTGTACTTAAGTATTTAATACGGTGAAATAAACAACAGCTAAGACAAGTACATTATATGTGTGGATCTTAATCTAGTTAACTTTTGCTGTTGGCCTTAATACATTTTGTAACCCTACTGATGTGGATGCGAATCAAAGCGAATTTATTTTGAGCACCATTAAAGCTAAAACCCTAGTTATTTAGAAAAGTGGGTTTCACTTTAGATAACTCACACAGATTAGCAATAGCACTAGAGGGGGCGATATTAAATAACTACGTTCGGTGAAAATGGATTTAATTTGAATGGGAAAATAGGTTCTTAAAAGATATCTTTGGTTCGTCAGACCATGGCCCTTGAAGCGTTTGCAGATCCCGTGGTCATATTGGGGTATTCATGGAATGGTTATGGTCTACGATAGAGGAAGTATCAGCTGATCGTGTTATCCGACCTTGTTATGGCTTTTCGGCAAGTATGAACGTAACAAAAGTTGTTTATTTTGTCATTTAGAGTAACTTTTGTTATATACACTATTATATAAGATATATAAGATATACGCTAAAACCTATAGCGGAAGTGAGCAATTTTATTTAGCACAAAAGACTCAACCGAACTAAAAAAAAACTCGGTATGTGTATTAGCACTTACACCTTCATTATAATAAGCCATACCAACATTTCTAGGGACGCGCAGGAGTGGGGGTTGTGGTTGAGGCCTGAATTTAAAAATAGCGGTATTTCGTTTTCTATTGGGTTTTCTGCAAATATGCACACGTCAAAAGTAGTTTATTTTTTTATTTGAAGTAACTTTTGCTATATTCATTTTTGTCTTATAACAAAGTATAAACGAGATATACATTAAAAACTAAAGCGGGAGCCAACAATTTTATTGGGCCCTAACGATTGAACCGAAATTAACAAATCTCGGTATGTGAATTAGCATTAATACTTCCATGATTATAAGCTAAATTACAATTTATAAGTTCAAACGGGAGTGGGGGTTATAAGGGAAGCCTGAAATAAAAATTCGGGATATTCCGTTTTCTATTTTCGTCAAACTTGCACATAACAATAGCTGTTTACTTTGTTATTTAGAGTAACTTTTGTTTTATACAATTTTTCGTATAACAATGTATGAAGCAAGTAATTTGAGTAGAAATATTGATATGCTCAACAATTCTTTCCAATTTGAAATACGAGGTACCTAACCTGGATAAATTATTTCAAATCTATGTTAATATTTTATCCTTAATAATTCAATTCTATGTTATTTTTTTAACTCCAGTAACAGAATACATCAAGCAATGTATCCTCCGCCCCCCTCTCTAATCTTTTTCCGAACATTAATACATGTGAAACGCCAGTTTGCCCTTAAGTGTATTTAATACTTTATTTGATTAAAACGTGAAAAATATTTGAACAAACAGTTTTAGTATTGTGAAGATAATGAAATCAGATTTGTTAATATAATTTTATATGTATAAAAGGATTGAGATCCTAAATGAGTTGGCACCACTGGGCATAGGGAGGCGTGGGGTTACTTCCTTTGTCCTATCAGTTCTGCCGCTTCCCTGCTGACCTCATATTGCTCTATGTTTACATGTTACTTGATACTTATACTTTTAGCAATGTAGTGTTATTCTCAGGAATGTGAATTTATTTAATTATCATAAATAAATAATTTAAAAGGATGAACGCTCAGTAGGTCCACCCAGTTATTTCTGGTACTTATTAACTCTGCTCCGGTAATGTATGATATAAATTACTGAACACACCACTATATACCAATATGAATATACAGTTTACAATCATGACTTACAAAAGAGTATTTTTAATAGCGGTATTGACGCACCTAAAACAGCTGTCACCGTTGGGTTTTGTACCGTATCAAGGGAATGGAACTTTAATTCATACATGGTTTTGAAGACAGAATACTTTCTATGATAATGAATTATATGGTCCCTTAAGTTATTAAAAAAAATGAAATGCACAGGAGACTGGAAATATAAAAATATTGAGGACTGTGAAGCCTTAAATAACAGTTTTATTATTAACAAATCCACACCAACAACTGGTAGATACCCTAAACAATGTGACGCGGAAATGTCAAAATATTGTTGAAAGTAAAGCCTTGCCAAAAAAATACCAGGGGCTCAGGTTAGCCATGTGAGTTAAAGGGTTGACCTTAATCTCACATGGTAAACCTAGAGTGGCGAGTTCGATTCTCGCCTGGGCAAAGGAAATTATTTAGTGACGAAATTCATTAAATAACATTCCCACCCTGGCTAAAAAAGGGAGGTAACCTGTAGATAACTCGTCCCAATTAGCCTGAGTTGCAAAAAGTGGACGTTAATAAATAATAATAATAATAATAAAATACCATCTTCATTCAGCCTGAAATGAATTCCCGGGCGAAGCCGGGTACCTTAGCTAGTATAGTATATGGGAGCAGTTCTCATTTTCTTGATAGGATTCTTGGGCGTTTGAACTTTTTCAAAAATCACATAATGAGTACAACCTCAATTGCAGAATTCTGCTAGACTATGAAGCCTAATAAAGGATAATATTCGGATTTGGCAAGCTCGACCTAATTATAGCAAGTTAGATCCATCGCTATCAAAGGCGTCGTTATCGGGCCCCTGTTTAATGATAAGGGCGTGAGATAAGAGCTTCCCTTAACTTATTAATTCTATGATAAAGTTCCAGTTAAAGTTCGATCAGAGGAGCTCCCCCAAGCTGTTCTATCCAGGAATTTCCTGCCCTCATCCCCCAACCCCTTCTTCCATTTAGTCACGTTAGTTAATTTAATAGGTTCAAAGATGAAAGCTGAATCCTTCAGCAAACTGTTCTTTATTCAGAAATTCATTTGGGATACTCCCTTCCTTCAATCCCTCTTATGCTCAGGTATCCTTTGAGTACAAGGTCTTTCAATGAGTAGTTGATCAATAGTAAAATATTAAATCCATTGAAAGAAACAATTTGATATTACTCTGATATTCATTTTCTGGCTGATGAAGAGAAAGATAAATCATTTACTTGACAGCATTTCTCACTAGCAAAGGAGTTAAGATAATAAAATATTTGTAAATTATAAGGTTACTATAATAACAAATAAAATAAATAAATAACATATATGATTATATGTTATTTATTTAACTAAATAATATATACATAATTAACTGCTCTTAGATAAATTAATACAAAGCAAATAAATGCAAGTGTCCTGCTCCAGGGGAATCGATAGGGCAAGAGACACAGTCTGGAGGCTAGCTATGACTAGAGGGCTGTTAGCCTCAGCTGTAGCTAGATCTAGCAAAGGCTAGGAGGAAGGTGTGCCTGGAGGCTAGCTATGACTAGAGGGCTGTTAGCCTCAGCTGTAGCTAGATCTAGCACAGGCTAGGAGGAAGGTGTGCCTGGAGGCTAGCTATGACTAGAGGGCTGTTAGCCTCAGCTGTAGCTAGATCTAGCACAGGCTAGGAGGAAGGTGTGCCTGGAGGCTAGCTATGACTAGAGGGCTGTTAGCCTCAGCTGTAGCTAGATCTAGCACAGGCTAGGAGGAAGGTGTGCCTGGAGGCTAGCTATGACTAGAGGGCTGTTAGCCTCAGCTGTAGCTAGATCTAGCACAGGCTAGTAGGAAGGTGTGCCTGGAGGCTAGCTATGACTAGAGGGCTGTTAGCCTCAGCTGTAGCTAGATCCA